>CM041632.1:62922687-62970101 GCA_023333625.1 Bothriochloa decipiens
CACCACCCACTCCACCATGTGCATGCAGTTCATTCTTCTCCACCACCCACTTCACCATGTCCGTCGCAGCTCACATTCTCCACCGCCGCCTCCTCATCTCCCTCGTGCTGCCTTCTGCTCGTCCGATCCCTATGGCCATATTCCTTCGTCACCTCTCTCTCCACGGCCTTCCTCGCCATGAGCTCCTCCGCCTAGATCTGGGAGACTTCGACGAGTGCCGTTCCGTCCACGGCCGACGTCGAGCCAAGGCAGAAGGGGTTGGACAAGATGAGCGGAAGCACATCCAACGAGTGCTCCCAAGCAGCGCCTCTAGCACGATTTCGTCATAGTCCGTGAGCACCAGCGTCGAGAGGCGCTCCAGGCGGCACACGTATGGGGTCGAAGGCTACAGCTCGCCGCCGCTGCCTGCAGGTCGCCGCTGGTGCTGGCCGGATTTTTTTGCGGCAACATGCCATGCGCCGCCGGTGCCCCGCAGGAGTGAAGGGAGAAGTCCTCGAGCCATTGACCCCGAAGCTCCTTCGTCTTCCTCTCGGTGGCGGCAGCAGCAACGGCAAGAAAGAGAATAGAGGTGAGGGGAGAGAGAGTCATTTTTTTACTCCTTAGAGCCGGATTCGATACATAGTGTTGGGGATGCGCCCCAGGCCCGGAGAGGCTCATTACCTCCGATTGGAGTCTAACCAATGAATCCAGTATTCCTTTCATATTTGTGTCTGCAAGATCCAAAGGAGAAGCCCCCGGAGGTAGGACCTCCGCCGAGGAGGCACCTCGGGGGACCATGGAATCGGTCGGCGACGGAGGTCTGGCGGCGTCGTTTCCCATGCTCCCGGAGGTCCATCGATCAAGCCCCTGACTCCCGCGGAGGCCCTGCACGGAGGTGGCGACACCCCAAGACAGCGACGTCGAGGTGGAGTGATGGGCCGAGCTGAGGCTTATCGCCAAGAAGCAGACATAATGGGCCTCTCAAGGGCAGTGATGGGCCTCAACCCATATATCATAGCGATAAAGTGATGGACCAGCTTGCCCTAGGAGGCCCGTGTGTAATAGATTCAGTATCTAGGGTTTCGATACTCCCATTGGGGGCATGCTTGTACTTTTAGTCTTGAGCTAGATAGTCACTATAAAAGGCGATGCCCCCTATGTAATGAAGGAGGGCCCGGTTGTAGTTACAGTGTGTAACTTGCCCTAGGGCCCACTTTGTACTTCCTCATTAATTTATCAACAGAGAGTTAACTCGGTCACATCTGTTTGTCGTATCCCAAACCTGCTGGGACCAAGTTCCAATAGTTGGCGCCCACCATTTGTGTCTGGCCGAAGATAACGCCTACAGATGCCACCCAGAAGAAAGGCCTCCGTTAGGAGACGTACTGCCGCCGAGGCGGAGGTACCACAACCCTCTGCTCGCGGGAGACCAAGAAGAAACACTCGAAGCAACTATGCCTCCGCGCAAGAGGACGGAGGTGACGACGAGAACAACAATGCCGCGCAAAGGGGGACCCGTCTGAGCAGCATCCGCCAGCCCAGAACCAAGAAGATGAATTGGCCAGGCTGAGAGATGAGATGCACCGCATGGAAGCCAAAAAAATAGGTTAAGGGCGCAGCAAGCCGCCATCCAAAGAACAATACAATCATCAGTCAAGCGGACAAGATAAGGCAACAAATGGCTATTCTGCAAGCAAAAATACAGAGCATACAACCTCCGGCAGCAAGTCCATCAGAGACCGCCCAACCAATCACAGCAAGTCGTCCCCCAGCTATAAACGCGCAAGCTGCGCACACCATAATTCCAAGCCTACCCACACCATCAAGAGTCTTTGACCCAAAGTCACCACTGTCCGAAGGTCTGCAAAGCTCACCATGCCCTCCAAGTTACAAAACTGTGTCTCTGCCAAGATTCAATGCAATTCAGACCCAAGACAATTCGTAATGAGTTTTGAAGTAGCTGTAGCCTCCGCAGGTGGCAATGACCACATCATGGCCAAATCATTTGTAATCACAGCAGAAGGAGACGCACTGGCATGGTATTCGATGTTAAAACCAAGCACATTATACTCGTGGGAGAACCTATGAGACAAGATACTGGCAAACTTCAAAGGCTACACAAGTGAGTCACTAACATCATCAGACTTATTCAGCAACAAGCACCTCAAAGGAGAGCCCTTTAGGCATTACTATCAGAGATTCCTGCACCTCCGGGCAAAAGCACCAGACGTCCCTGACGGGGTAGCCATAGAAGCAGCAATCAAACGACTCAGGATCGGCCCATTCGCTAGTCACTTGGCAAGGAAGAAGCCAGCCACAATAGCTCAGCTGCACGAGGAGTTCAAAAAATACTGCAGGTCCGACAATGACCTTCACAAAAGATTAGAAGAAGTGGACAGTCAAAGTAAACAGTTCTCAAATAATGGCAACAGAAGAGATAGCAGGAACCAGCAAAGAAAACAATACCAGAACCAACAGAAACAAGTCTTCAATTTGTAGAGTAGCCAGCCTCCGAATACTCAGGACAAAAAAGAATCCAACTATGAGCAAAGAAATCAAGGAGTGCAGGGCTACAGCAAAAGCAACAGGTCCAAGAACTGGAGCAAGAACCAGAAACCAAGGAAGCCATACTGCCTTTTTCATGGAGAGGACAAAGGGCACATCACACGGGATTGCCCGGAGGCCCAAGAGACATTTGATAGGATGAAAAGCAAACAGTCACAACTGCAGCCCCAGCAGCAAGGTAGCAGAGAGGTAAATCACACTCACGGTTCGTAACTCCATCAGCAATACAACCTAAGTTTCCTAGGATACGGTCCAGGACCACTATCGCAGCAAAACCTGGCCCACCAGTACTATCCAGCATCACTACCAGCCTGGAGACCAGCGTATCAGTAAACAGCGCAGCACCAGAGTTACACCCCGAACAGAGCAGAAAACGGTCTAACTTACATCAACCCAAGACCTCCACACATAACGCTTATTGAATCAACACAGATGCAGAAACCTCCAGCGGCATAGCAAAGGCAGTATGAAGCATTACCAGCACCTCCACAGTATGCTTTAACCCCATCAGCAGCCCCGAAGGTAGAGCCTCTGATAGAAAACTAGTTAAATCCGTATTCGGCACTACCAACCATTGGCATGATACTACCTATAGCCGGAGGCTCAGCCCTGAAATTCAAAACCAAGAAGCAAAAAAAGGATAACCTCTGTATGGTAAACAGTGTAGCAGTTCAAGGAGCATACAAATCAACAAAATGGTCCAAGATGCCAATAGAATTCACAGAGCAAGATCTCCAAGTAGAAAGCTACCCGCACGCGGACGCTATGGTCATAAAGGCAAACATAGCGGCATGGGAGGTAAGAAGAATACTCGTAGACTCCGGGAGCTCAGCAGACATCATTTTTTGCAAATGTCTTCAATCAAATGAAACTCAGTAGAAGCCAGCTGCAACCTCCAGATACTCCGCTAATTGGATTTGGTGGGAAAAAGATCAATGCACTAGGCAAGATATCATTACCAGTGTCATTCAAAGACGGAGGCTGCGCGAGGACAGAATACATCACATTTGACGTGGTAGACATCTACTACCAATACAACGCAATACTGGGAAGAGGATTTACAAACAAATTTAATGTGGCAATACACATGGGATACCTCTGCATGAAAATGCCAACATTGCACGGGATTATTACAGTGCGAGGCAGTCAAAAAGAAGCAAGGAACATAGAGAAAGTAATCCACAAAGCACATAGAAACATCAACACCGTAGCAGCAGAGGAGCCACTGGACATGCCTGCGGGAAACACCAACATGGCAGATCAAGAGGACACAATAACATTACCATTGGAAGAAGCAGTCCCTAACAGGAAAGTGACCATAGGTGCCAACCTATCAGAGGTAGAGAGAAAAGACTTGTTACAACTTCTAACAAAGAACAAGGATGTGTTTGCATGGTCAGCATTAGATCTGCAAGGAATCAGTCGGGATGTGATTGAACACATCTCGACCTCAACCCAAATGTCAAAACTAGGAAGAAAAAACAGAGAAAGATGTCCGAAGAACGCATAATTGCAGCAAAAGTGGAGGTGCAAAGGTTATTAGATGCCAAGGTCATCAGAGAAGTCAAGTACTCAGACTGGCTAGCAAATGTTTTCTTAGTGCCAAAAAAGAACGGCAAAATGAGAATTTGCATAGACTTCATAGATCTCAACAAGGCCTGTAAAAAGATCTTTTTCCATTACCCAGGATAGATGCATCAGTCGACAAGGCAGCAGGATGCAAACGCTTCTCTCTGTTAGATTGTTTCTCAGGATACGACCAGATATGGCTAAGAAAGGAGGATGAAGAGAAAACAATCTTCACGACCCCCTTCGGCACCTATTGTTTTGTTAGGATGCCAGAAGGTCTCAAAAACGCAGGATCAACATTCTCAAGAATGATTCAAATTGTACTACGAGCTCAACTTCAAAGGAACATTATAGCCTATGTTGATGACTTAGCAGTGGTCAGCAAACAAACCGGAGATCATTTGGACGACCTCAGAGAAACATTCACCAATCTCAGAGAAGCAGGGTTAAAGCTGAACCCAGAAAAATATGTCTTTGGAGTAAGCAAGGGAAAGATGCTCGGTTACATTGTTGGTCTAGAAGGGCTAAGAGCAAACTCAGATAAAACAAAAGCAGTGTTAACAATGAGAGAAACTTCACCTATGTTGATTGGAAGAATTTCTTGAGTCGTTTCAACATAGACGGTCCCAAGCCCGGATAAAGGAGGAGGGTGTGTTAGGTTCGGCTAGCCAACATTCCAAAACCAGCCACTCTCATGGATATGAAACCCACAAGAGATTCATTGGGGCGTAACCCTCTTAGCGACGCGCTACATCGAAACCCGGGTGAAGTGTCAAATGGGCAAGGGCCGGGTCGTCATCCCCTTAGTGGCACGCCGTATCGTGATCCGAGTACAATGATAAATGAGCAAGGGTCGGGTCATCACAACCTTTGTGACGCGCTACATCTGCGCCCGGGTGTAGTGAAAAATGAGCAAGGGTCTTCGCACTTCCCTCGATGGGTGCGAAGGGTAAGGAAGTTAGCCGAGCCAACTAGGATTCATCTAGGTAGCTGGAATGTAGGGTCCCTAATGGGTAAGTTAAGAGAGCTAGTCGATACAGCAATTAGGAGGCGTGTAAATATTCTATGTGTTCAGGAGACTAAATGGAAGGGCCAAAAGGCGAAGGAGGTGGAGGATACTGGCTACAAACTTTGGTACACGGGGACAACATCGGGTAGGAATGGTGTAGTCATCTTGATCGATAGGAGCTTTAAGGATGGAGTAGTTGAGGTGTGGAGGCAAGGCGACTGGATTATCCTAGTCTGGTTGGTAGTTGGAGATTTGGCTCTGAATGTGATCAGTGCCTATGCCCCACATGTAGGTCTTTGCGAGAGCACCAAGTGGCAGTTTTGGGAAGATCTCGATAGCATGGTTAGTACTGTGCCTATCAACGAGAAACTCTTCATAGGAGGAGACCTCAATGGCCATGTGGGTGCGACTAATGTAGGTTTCGAGCGGGTGCATGGGGGTTTCATGTATGGTAGTAGAAATCAAGAGGGAAAGGATGTTTTGAACTTCGCGTTGGCCTACGATTTGTTGATAGCGAACACCGTCTTTAAGAAGAGGGAATCTCATCTAGTGACCTTTCATAGCGGATAACACTTGAGCCAGATCAACTTTATCCTTACAAGGAGGGGGATAGACATGCTTGCTTGAACTGTAAGGTGTTACCTGGGGAGTGTGTTGTCCCCCAACACAAGCTTGTGGTGGCGGATTTTCGCTTTCGGGTACGTGTCCACCGGGACAATCGGGCCAAGATTGCGAGAACAAAATGGTGGAAGCTTAGGGAGGAAACAATGCAAACTTTTAAGAAGAGGATGCTAGATGAGGGGCCGTGGGAAGAAGGAGAAGATGCAGAGGACATGTGGCTAAAGATGGCCACATGTGTTTGGAAGGTGGCTTCGGATGTGTTTGAAGTGAGGAGGGGAGGCAAACGGGAAGCCAAAGACACCTGGTGGTGGAATGACGAGGTGCAAAGGGCTATTAGAGAGAAGGAGTGGTTCAAGCACCTCCATCATGACAAGAGTGCATCCAACATTGAGGGCTATAAAATAGCAAAGAGGGCTGCAAAACGAGCAGTGGGTGTAGCAAAAGGTCAGGCGTATGATGACCTTTATCAGCAGCTAGGCATGAAGGAAGGGGAGAAGGACATTTATATGATGGCTAGGATCCGAAAGAGAAAGACGAGGGACATCAACCAAATCAAATGCATCAAGGATGGGACGGATCGAATTTTGACGAGGGATGAAGAGATCAAGGACAGGTGGAGAGAGTACTTTGGCAAGTTGTTTAATGGGGAGAATGAGGGCCCTACCTTGGAGTTGGATGACTCATTTGACGATACCAACAGACGTTTCGTGAGGAGATTTTAGGAGGCAGAGATCGAGGAGGCTTTGAAGAGGATGAAGGGAGATAAAGCGATGGTCCCTGACGGTATCCCCATTGAGGTGTGGAGATGCCTAGGTGCCAGAGCGATAGTATGGTTAACTAAGCTTTTTAGCCTTATTTTCTAGTCAAACAAGATGCTTGAAGAATGGAGGAGAAGTATATTGGTACCGATGTTCAAGAACAAGGGAGATGTTTAAAGTTGTACTAATTACCGTGGGATTAAGTTGATGAGCCATATGATGAAGCTCTGGGAGAGGGTTATCGAGCATCGCCTAAGAAGAGTGACAAGTGTGACCCAAAACCAATTTGGGTTTATGCCTGGTAGGTCGACCATGGAGGCGATTTTCTTATTACGACAGTTGATGGAGAGATATAGGGAACAGAAGAAGGACTTGCACATGGTCTTTATTGACCTCGAGAAGGCATATGACAAAGTACCGAGAAATGTCATGTGGTGGGCCTTGGAAAAGCACAAAGTCCCAACTAAGTACATCACCCTCATCAAGGATATGTACAGGGATGTGGTGACGTGTGTTCAAACATGTGATGGCGACACCAGTGACTTTCTAATTAAAATAGGACTACATCAAGGGTCAGCATTGAGCCCTTATTTATTTGCTCTGGTGATGGATGAGGTCACAAGGGACATACAAGGTGATATCCCTTGGTGTATGCTCTTTGCTGATGATGTGGTGCTAGTGGATGAGACTAGGGCAGGGGTTAATAGGAAGTTAGAACTATGGAGGTACACGTTAGAGTCGAAAGGGTTTAGACTTAGTAGGACCAAGACCGAGTACATAAGGTGTGATTTCAGCGCGACTAGGAATGAGGAGGGAGTCATTAGCCTCGATGGGCAAGTGGTGGCCAAGAAGGATACTTTTCGGTATTTAGGATCGATGCTATAAAAGGATGGTGACATTGATGAAGATGTTAGGCATAGAATTTTAGCCAGTTGGTTGAAATGGCGTCAAGCTTCAGGCGTCCTCTATGACAGAAGGGTGCCTCAGAAGTTAAAAGGTAAGTTTTATAGGATAGCAATTCATCCAGCGATGTTATACGGTGCGGAATGTTGGCCTACAAAAAGGTGACATATCCAGCAATTGAGTGTAGCAAAGATGCGTATGTTACGGTGGTGTTGTAGGCACACAAGGAGGGATAGAGTCCAGAACGATGATATTCGGGATAGGGTTGGGGTGGCACCAATTGAGGAAAAATTGATTCAACACCGGTTGAGATGGTTTGACCATGTCCAACGGAGGCCTCCTGAGGCGCCGGTGCGTAGTGGGGTTCTAAAGCGGGTCAATAATGTAAAGAGGGGTAGAGGTCAACCTAAATTGACTTGGAATGAGTCGGTTAAGAGAGACCTTAAAGAGTGAAATATCCCTAAGGATTTAGCTATGGATTGGAGCGCTTGGAGACTAGCTATTAACGTGCCTGAACCGTAATCTTTGTTCTTGTACCATTTATGTGTTCTTTGTTTCCATGTCTCTTTTGGGTTTCATCTGTAGCCTACCCCAACTTGCTTGGGATAAAAGGCTATGTTGTTGTTGTTGTTGTAGTGTTAATAATGAGAGAACCAGAAAATAAGAAGGAAGTACAGCGACTGACAGGCAGAATAGCAGCACTCAACAGATTTATCCCAAAATCAGCAGAACAAAGTCTACCATTTTTTAGAACACTCAAGGTCTTTGACAAATTTGAATAGGGCAAAGAGCAGTCAGAGGCATTCCAGCAGCTCAAAAACTACGTGAGAAAGGATCTTATGGTCATAGCGCCAGATGCTGAGGCAACCTTGCTACTATATGTTGCAGCCTCTGTAGGAGCAATCAGTGCAGTGCTAGTGCAAGAAAAGGAAGTTGACAACAAAAGTGTACATCACCCAGTATACTATGTATCAGAAGTGCTGCAAGGGGCAAAACTGAACTATTCGGAGGTCGAAAAAATAGCATACGCAGTAGTCACAGCATCAAGGAAGCTTAAACACTATTTTCAAGAACATGAGATCCTGGTCCCAATAGTACAATCGCTCGCCAACATCCTAGGCAACAAAGAGGCATCAGGGAGAATCGGTAAATGGACAACAGAAATATCTCAGTTTAGCATCAAGTTCAGCTCAAGAACAGCAGCCAAGTCACAAGCACTGGCATACTTTTTGGCGGAATGGACATCTTCGCAGCACACAGAAGACAAAGCGGAGGCTTCAATATGGATACTATACACAAATGGCGCATGGGGTATCCAAGGTGCAGGAGCTTCCGCAGTGCTAATATCACCATCGGGCATCAAAACAAAATACGTAGCAAGACTATGCTTCAAAGCAACCAACAACGTAGCTGAGTATGAAGGAGTAATCCTGGGGCTCAGCAAGGCCAAGGCACTTGGTGCAAAATACATCATGGTCAGAACCAATTCGCAGATAGTAACAGGACATGTAGAGAAAGACTATGTTGCCAGAAACCCAGAGTTAGCCGCATACCTAGAAGTAGTCAGGGGTCTAGAAAAAAGATTCCAGGGTTTTACCCTAAAGCACATCCCAAGGGGGGACAACACGGAGGCAGATGAGTTAGCCAAAGCAGCGGCAAATCAAACGGAGGTACCCAAAGGAACCTTCTTCCAAGTATTGACATAGCCAGCTACTGCTAAAACATCTAAGGCATTTGCAGAGGTACTCCTAGTAAACACGGAGGATTAGAGGAAAGCAATAATTGATCATATCAATGGAGTCCATGTGACATCAGATAAAATAAGTGCAGCAAGACTGGCCGTACGGGTAAGGAATTACACAATAATAGATGGAGTTCTATACAAGAAAGGCATAGTCCAACCATTTCTTAAGTGCATCACTGAGACAGAAGGCAAAGACCTCTTACAGGATATTCACTCAGGGTTGTGTGGATCGCACATTGGCCCCAGAGCACTCTTAGCAAAGGCAATCAGGCAAGGATTTTACTGGCCAACCCATATCAAGTACGCATTGCACATAGTAATAACTTGCAAAGAATGCCAGAGTTTTGCACCGCACCAAGCATCTCTGGGAGGACAATCACAACTAATACCTCCGGTCTAGCCGCTTCAGTGATGGGGAATGGATCTCGTAGGCCCTTTACCCCCGGCTCAGGGCAGAAGCAAATATGCAGTAGTGGCAGTACAATAC
Organism: Bothriochloa decipiens; assembly: GCA_023333625.1. Taxonomy (NCBI): domain Eukaryota; kingdom Viridiplantae; phylum Streptophyta; class Magnoliopsida; order Poales; family Poaceae; genus Bothriochloa; species Bothriochloa decipiens. The sequence continues at coordinate 62,932,323 of CM041632.1, forward strand.
TTCACAAGATGGATAGAAGTCAAACCACTTGCAACAATCACCTCTGAAACAGTCAAAACATTCTTCTAGCAAAACATAATTTGCAGATTCGGGGTTCCAAGGACGCTCACAGTAGAGAACGAAAAACAATTCGATTCAGACAAGTTCAAAGAATTCTACAAGAGCATCGACACGCAAATAGCCTTCGCATCAGTCTATCACCCAGAAAGTAACGGAGCAGTGGAAAGGTCAAATAGAATCATATTCTCAGCAATCTCCAAGACATTGCTGGATCACAAAAAGGGCAAATGGGTAGAAGAGCTACCGAAGGTGGTATGGTCTCATAACACAAATGTATCAAGAACCACCGGGTTCACTCCATTCAAGCTATTGTATGGGGAAGAAGCAATGATGCCAGAGGAGATCAAATACCAAAGCCTCCTTGCAATAAAACAAAACCTTGCAAAAGATAAAGAATACACCAAAGAGATGACCAAAGCATACAGGCTAGAGGCAATCGACAACATCGAGAAATACCAAGACCAAACCAGAAAATGGAGGGATGGAAAAGTGGTCACTAAAAATATTAAAGATGGCGACTGGGTAATGAGGCGGAGGCCAAACGCTCAAAACATAGGGAAACTACAGTCAAAATGGGAAGGACCGTTCATAGCCAAGCAAGGCGGAAGGAAAGGGTCATTCTATCTACAAGATGCAGAAGGAAGAACATCAACTCACTCTTGGAACATTGATAGCCTTAGGAAATACTACACATAGAATGTAAGGACTCCGTAGTATTATAATCAGAGGTCCGTAGATTTAAATTCCTGTAATTTACTTTTTCTGCAAAAATGGCTTGCACTCTTTTCCTCACAAAACGGGCTCCAAATCGGAGGTGAGGTTTTTAACAAGGCAAGATCACATGTAATTAACCTCTAAATATATAAAGAGGACCCTCGAAAAACAAAACCCAGAACAGTCAAAAGCAGCCAGCACCGTAGCTGCAATATTCGACAACTATTCAAAATTTACAAGGTCACTTCATGCCACCATTAAGAAAAATGAGAAGGCATGAAGCAACCTCCGCAAAATACCAAAATCCCTTGAAAAAGCCCTGTCATATCAGGCATCGAGGCAGACAATCGCAACCATAAGTTGCGAAGGAAACCGGGAAAAGACCTGTGAACCAACTCAGGCACCGGTAGCTCTAAAAACAGAGCACATCACACTCACCAGCTGTGACCTCCGAAGTACAATATTAAAACAAGTAGAGGTAACACACACACATAGGTACGAAATCATGAAGTCAAGCAACCTTTGCATCATACACCTTCCAAAGCGAAGGCAATATAACCACAAAAAATTAAGTTCAGCAATACAAATACTCCGGAGATAATACATAAAGCTAGATCATTTATTATTCAACTTTATGCTTACAACTGATAAGACTCATTGCACCTTGCTCATAACAGGAACAATGTGCAAAGCGCACGTATCTAACTGCTAGAACAAAACGTACGACCTCCGGATCAGGACATCCACCCACTCCACCTAGTTAACCTGCTGCCTCAAGACATGGAAGTGGTGCAAAGATTGCCAACACAACAGCCTACGAAAGAGCAAAGAGTGCAGCCTCCGGAAGTACATCTGAAGGTAAGCAAACTAAGGCTCCCTAAAAAGCAGGCGCTGGCGGAGGCAAGCCCAGATCAGTCACGGAATACCCCCTATCGCCTCCCGGCTGCATACCACCCTGTGCCTCCGGAAACTCAGCCAGTTGAATCAAGTCCAACAGACGCTTGGTATGAAGAGAAGGAGATGAACCTCCAACGCCAGCCTGTACATGACAAACTCCACAATCATCTATCAGCACACCACTTTGCACCTTCCATCGGCAAGCAACCACCACATCCAAAAATTCTTACATCAACCACACTAAATAAGATCACAGCCGACCGCCATCTCCGAGGATACAAAGGCAATATAGGTAGAGTATCGTTGATAAATAGAAGCATCACCATCTTTAACTGTTGACAACAGGTTCACTGATGTGGCTATTCCATTACGAGTCCTCACACAGTACCAACATAAAGACAGCTCCTAGGGAGCACCATTAGTATAATGTACACAACAAAGCAGCCTAAGCGACAGAGGGGGAGCAAATCTTTTTATAAGGACCTCCCAAGCATCATTAAACCAGCTATAACTACCTAGCATTAAAGGAAGCAAGTATAAAATTAGTACCTGTACCATCACGCCTCAAGAGGCAAAAGTACAAAATCAAAGAAAATAAATAACAAAGATGCTCAAAGTACAGAGAGGCACTATAAAAGAAGTAGAGCTTAAATGGCTCACGCCTCAATAGACAGGAAGCAAGTAACCACACGCAGCCCAGCACAGCAAAAATCAAAAACAACAGAGATGGAAGCTGATGTACACATACGGCCAAATAAAAAACACAAGATACCGTGAAAGAATTCGTAAAAGGTTTAGCAAAGTAGCCAACCCGGAGGCCGCAAAGACCTCCAGAGAAGTGTAAAAGAAGCTAACTGACAGAGCAAACCAATCTGGATCATTGACAACTAGGAGGCAAGGGGAATGCCGCGTAAGAACTCGTAACGTCCCCCCGTCTCCGTTAAGATCAACCGTGGCTCACCTCCGCAAATCAAGCGTCAGGACGCGCGGAAGCATAGCTGAAGACCACAAAGTCGAACACAGCAATAAAAAGGTAATACATAGCAAAATCGACACCAGCACTGGTTGAAGAGAAACAACGGTTGTAATACCCACCTTATGTTAACAATAAAGTAAAATTATTAATACATAAATGTGCTTTAAAGTGGTTACAACCTCCGAGGAGGAAAGCAGAAATCACTTCTGAAGGCCACAACTGCAATCTGGCACGAAGGCCTCTGACTAATTCAAGCAGACCTCCGCAGCATAACGGAGGTCAAAATAAACAAGCTCACAAATGACAGTTCCATCGCAGCACTCAACCTCCGTGCAAGCAAGAATAATTACAAAGGTCCAGTTGGACCACGCCATGCAAGAGAATGAGTAAAGCTAGAGCGCTTATCATCTAAGTAGCTGAGAACAAAATCAAACATGTCATCCACCGTGCGCCTAGGAAACGCCGACTTCCAATAATCCCACAGCTCGCCGCTAACATAAACATCATCGCGCATAAAGGTAGTAGGCTCGACCTCCTGCACAGGCCCCAAACTGCAGACCTACACAGGATGATTCGGTCATTAATAATTTACAAAACCAAGAGTAACTTAAATTGTTCCTTACACGTGCGTGCCGACACTAGGTCAGCAAAAGATAAAATATACACAACCACAAATCAAGATAAATTTTTACACCTCCTCTTCAGCGGTCAAGTTCTGAAGCCCCGTCTGAGCCCCTGGAGATGCTACCACTTGCTCCATCATGGCATCAGTCCCAGCACTTGCAGGAAGAACTTGAGTAGTGGAGGCACTAGTGTCGGCAGATCCCCAGGTGCGTGCAGACGTGCCGCTAGAATAAGTCGGGCCATGACCGCTGCGCTTGCCATACTTTAGTTGCTGAAAAAGGCAGAAAATAAGAGAAGGAAATCGCCAACACAACTCTTACAACAAAATAAGGCAGGAAAAGCTAACCATGCATACCATTTCACGAGTAACATTAGCCATGGCAACGGTCTCCGATCGGCCAAACTTGGACCAGAACTTCTCCATGAAGCTACGCACAGTGGTCTTAATAAACCGATCCGTTCTGCCAAGTTCAGCAGGATCTTCTAGCTCAGGACAATCAAAATTCCCAATTTGAACAATGTCCTTGGACACAAAGAGCTTGCATAGACAGGTGGCACAGGTCTTTGCACTGAAATCGGAGACTCCGGTCATAAACTCATTAAGCTTGTTGAGGTTCACCTTGATCCAGGAAAAGATCCCGGAGGTAGAAGCCTCTGGATTAACCGGAGTCGCCACACCACCAAAAGCCCGGACAGCGGAGACATAGGATTTAGCCAATTCTAGCCTGATCAACCTGGCGACAGTTAGCAACTTCTCAAGTTCTTCAACTTTAGTCTTAAGAGCCACCGTCAACTGCCGTTCGGCATCCACTTCCTGGCGTAGGAGATTCAAAATCTCAGTAGCTTTGTCCGCCCGCCAATTGGCGGTGGCCTCCACTTCTTTGGCATCAGTAAGAGACTTCTTCAGGTCATCAGATTGAACCCCAAGAGCTGATAGCTGCTCCTCCAAACCGGAGGCCTTTTGAGCCATTCGTTCCTTCTCATGGGTTTGAGACTCAATCTCCGCCTTCAAAACCTTGATAGTGTCATTCTTTTTGACCAGTTCAGCACCACTACTGGTCTCAATGGCCATGGACAAGGCGGCGCTCTGGAGATAGCAACAAAGCAATGCCAAAATCAAATACACAAGAAAGAGAAGGTAAAAATATATATAGTTAAGAGCGGAGAAAATGAAACCAAAGTCACAATAACATGATGATTAATGTTGGCATTCATCAAGGTTTGAAACGGCAGCCTAGCCAGACGCGGGTATAGGTCTCCACCCATAGCATCAGTCAGCTGGTCAATACCTTGAGCCCAGCCAAGGAGGGCACTTATGCCCTCATCAGGACAGCTGCTGGACGTGAAAGACCTAGAGCCAATGACGTCCACCGGAGATTGCGGAGTCTTAGGCACCGTCTCAATAACAGCCCCTCCGGGAAATGGTGCACCAGGCGTCGGAGGTGGCGGAGGGGCAGTCTGAGCAGCCTCAGCAGTGAGGCTATCTGAAAGCAGATACACAGAAAAAACATAAACATAAGTCACACAAGGGAACAAGAAAATATAAATCTCAAAAAACATCATATACATGCTCACCGAACAAAGAAACTTCCCCATCAGAGGCATAACCACAAGAAACCTTCAAAGTCAAGAAATCCACATAGGTCATACTCCGAGTAAGAACGTTAGCTTGACTCAATGTGTAGGCATCCTCGTGGACCGTAGTATCCTCTGCTCCAAGTTGGGCAGTCTCCGCTGGCTTTTCAGCACGATGAGCCGTAACACTAGCCTCCTCCAATTCATCCCATCAGAACTAGCGTCGAGATACGCACTGACAAATGGCTTCACAAAAAGCTCAGGGGGCGCTGTTTCAACACGCTGAGGTAGGGGATCAGCAGACGGCAAGACAGGCCGAACCGAAGGCGAACCGGAGGTGTCAATTGTTAAAGCATGGGACACCTCCGGGAAGCAGCAGGCGATGGAGACCGCCGAGACGGGCCCTCGGAACCAAGCAACACCAAAGCACTAGCTTCCGTCAGAGTCTTAGTCTCCACCTCTGGATTAGCAATGATGTTCTGTGGCAGAACCTTCTAAATCTTATGGCCCACATGCATTATTATTGTCTAAACAGACTCCTAATAACTATGAATGTATTCCATAAGACTTAAAAGGTCTGTCGGGTAAATTCCGAATCATCCACGATTCTCCGAGCAGGATCAATCATTACAAAGAGACATTGTAGTATTACAATAATTTTATACAAATAAGATATATCAGAGTAAAATAGTAGAAGGATTATGATAACATAAGTTTACAAATATTTAGTTTTAAACTTACAAACCATATGTTTTTAATTATTATAACCATAGGAGTAGTGGAGTAGCAATATAACTTATTATAAAACCTTGATGATACGCTCTGCTCAAGAGCGAGATAGCCTATTTGTCGTCACTCTCCGCAACGACTGTCATGCAGCAGGGTGCGAAGCAATCCTACGCATGGGGCTCACCTGCAACAAGGGTTCAACAAACCCTGAGTACAAAAGTACTCAACAAGACTGACCCGACAAAAAAAAGGGGTGAAGACTCAGAAATGCAGGCTAGAGGGACAAGGTAAAGCTCGTAGGAATTTTTGCAGAAAAGCTCTTGTGGATCAAGTTTTAACTCATCATGAGTTATAATAGAAAATAAAGTTTCTCTTGCTCTAGTTCAACATTACCAAACAACTTCATTTAGATACCTTATCATCATTCAAGTTGTTACTATGATGATAAACACCGATCGGGTCTTCTTCTCTGAGAAGCAACGGCGATTTGAATCCATTTTCATACCCAGCTGGGACCTAGATCACTGGGATACCAGAGACTTTAACTCCGATGTATACCAGATCACAGATATACCGGGATAACAACTGCAGCCATATATCACCACATGATACATGTGAGCACTTTGACCCAGTGTTCCAATATACGCGGGAACTTAAACCCACAGTATAACACACTATGACATATGTGGAGACTCTGGCCCACTATATATCACTCCATGACATACCTGGGCTCCAACCCTTAGTATATCACTTCATGCATGTGGATTTCTAGTTCTCGATAAACATGAGTTCACCATCGACATGGGACCTAGGGCATCAACAGACGAAAACACTACAGAGGGACTCCTTTCCCAATGCAAATTACCCGTCCGGACTTAATTTATTAACTACCATAATGATTCCATCAAGAAAAGTCATCCTCATCTTTTTCATTCTTTTTCTTTTTAAAAACCTACTAATTAAGCAGGGCTAAGCATAACTAAGCATTTTCCAAAAACAGATAACAAGGAATATGGAAATAAGACAGGTAATGCAATTGGTGGGTTATCACTCAACTCCTATTACTTAATATAATATTTCATAATTGAAGCGATAAAACTTTTAGAAAATAAGGGTAGGGTTGGAATGCATTCGGGGCTTGCCTTGGTATTCGGGGTAGACGGTCTTGAGCTCTGGATCAACACCCAACTCCTGAGTCTGCTCTTCCTTGGGATCTGGTGGACAACGTTAGACTTTTCGTTAACGAAAACTATACGATAAAATGATATGTTTAAACATGATGGAATAGTAAACATGATGCTCGATGGATGTATGACCAGATTAAGGACTTGAGTACAACTTTCCTTCACGATAAAGTTGCAAGCCAACAAAACTTACTTACTAAGTTCGTTAGGGTTAACTGATTAATAAAAGAGTTCATTAAACACATAAAAAACATTGATTAAACCCTAATGGCATGATCCAGGTAAGCACAAATAATTAATTAAAGGACCAAGGGGTATTAAGGTTAATGACCCAAGGTCATCAATCAATCCCAAAGTCAAACAACCCTATAATGATTAATCATGATTAAAGGGGTTAATTAATTAATTAAAAACATTTAAATAAAGGCATAAAATTAAAGTTGTCTAATTAAACTCAAAATTTTATTTTGGATATATCTTGGTCTAATTAGATGGCAAAATAATTTTCAGAAATAAAAGATAATTATTTTTTTATTAAAAATCATTGAAGGTGTATTTTCTAATTAAAAGAGCTAATTTTAACTTATACAAAAAGTACTCAAAATATGTATATTATATTTTTCCTAGATAGAGGACATCATAAAGAGTATACATATAAATTTTCAGAAATTTTGGAATAGTACACAATTTTCTACAAATTTCCAAAGAAAATAGTATTTAAATTATTTTCTAGAAATAAATAAAGAAAAAGGAAAATTCCTCCCCGAGTTGACCACGCCGGCGGCGAACTTTGACTAGCCGGTTATCGCCGGCGGCGAGGTCTTGGAGCGCAGCAAGGGCACCAACGTGACCTACTCAACCTCGTGAACACGATAGGGTAGCTAATGCGGTGGCAAAGGCACGGCGGCATGCTCGCCGGCGGCGACGGCGGACATGGCGGCGCGGCTGACAGCGGAGCGGCGGCTGTGATGCATTAAAGAAGAAAAGGAGGGTGCCATAAGCACCAGTGGCTCACCTCGAGGCTGATGCGCTAGCTGGTGAGGCCAATGGTGTACTGGAGCGAGGTCGACTGCGTACGGCGGCGGCAACGACGAGCTCCGGCGGCGGCAAGACTCGATTCCGGTGCGTTAGAGTGGTGTCTATGGAAAAGAAGGAGTCGATTACGTGTGCGGTGTCAAGGCGATGCAACGGTGCCGAAGATGAACGACAAGACTCACCGGAGAGGGCTGTTCCCGGCGAGCAGCTCCCGCGGCGCTCTACCGGCCACAGAGAAGACGACGGTGCGCTAGGCGATTTCGGTCATGAGGCAAGGCGTGAGCGAGTGCAAACGGTGCACAAGGATGAGGCAATGTAGTGGGCAAGATAGAGTGGACGAAGGTGAAATGGTGGTGGTGAATTTTAACCGGCGACGACTAGCTTGACGACGGCGGCGGAGCAGGGAAGAAGAGAAAAGGAGGTTGGCCACCGGTATATAAAGGGAGGAGGCGAAGCGCGGGCGGGCGACACGCAGGCGGCGAAGCTTCACGTGCGGGAGGCGAGCTGGCGGTGGCGACATACCGGCATGGGCAGGGTGGCCACGGCGGCGGCGAGGAACAAAGAGGGGAGAAGACGATGATGACGTCACCATTTACTGTGACAGGTGATGTCACTTTGGTAACTTGCAAATTACTCCCAAAAATATATAGAAACTTGAAAATATCCAAAAATAAAGTTTGCATAAATGTTCAAGAGCTACACTTTTCATTTAACAAACATTTTCAAATTCTTCATACTTTTTGAAACATGAATTCAAATTCAAAAAGGGAATAAAACCCTAGAAACAAATATTTGAAATTACTTTTGATTTTTTAATAAAACTTGAAAATATCCAAAACTATGGAATGCTCAAATTTTCCAACCAAATATTTTTCATATACAAAGTTTTCCCAAAATGTGCATAAATTTTGAATTCTTCTTTTAAAATCAGGGGATAAATGTTAAAAAACTGTATTTTCAAATTCATTTGAAATTCTTTTTAGAAACTTGAAAAACTTTGAATACCAAAATTGTAGCTCTTATCAAGATCTACAAACCATATTTTGAAAGTATCTCCAAATTATTTATATATTTTGAAGAATAGAAAAGGGGATAAATAAGATTTTGAAATAAAGGGTTTTTGAAACCGAACTCAAACTCGATTTGGTTTCTAATTTAATTGGTTGGTCATTAGTGATCACAAACATCATACAAGGACATTTTTAGGTCAATGACCCAATGACACCCTTGGTTGACCAAGTTGAATTTTGAAAAACATTTTTATAGTTTTCCAATTTGAATTTAAATTTGAATTGCAAAACTTGGGAATAAGCTTTGAAATCCAAATTCAACTTCAAATATGGAAATCATTTTTAGGAGTTGTACTTAGATTCATATACTATGCTTGACACTAGTATAAACACAATTTACACCTCAAGTACATAGAATATAAACTAAGTATTTGAGATGACATCCGAAAGTAGGGTTTTATGATTTCATGTGACATAACATTTCATAAACACAAACAACCTATGAAATATAAACTTGTTTTAGTTGATGCACATCAAGGTTGACCTAAACATGAATGCTTTGTAGTGCATATGATGACATGGCAGGTTTTAGTTACCATAACACCAGAGGTGTTACATGTTCCCTTCTTCATCATAAAGATCTTCAAAAACGTCCTCCATCTCTGCAGGTTTAGCGGAGGCCTCTTTCTGTTTCTTCGAGCCTCCGCACGTCAAAGCGCCAGCCTTTCTTTTCTTTTCCTTGGTTGCCTTCATAGCAACGCTGGCAGCAGTAAATTCTTTCTTCTCGTTCTTCTTCTTCAACTTTTCATGGAGCTCACGCTCAGTGTAGTGAATGCCGAGCTCCTCAAAAACCCTGTTAAGACGGGTCATGATACCAGCCTCCAACCTTCGGGCAAGATACTCCCTCTCAGAAACCTCCTCGAGAATCTCAATAGCCTTTTCCTCGGTCAGGCGGACAAACTCCTCCTTGCTCTGACCCTCTGGAAGACGAAGCCCAAAATGTGGGCAAGGGATACCACCAGCAACTCCAAATACGGGCAGATCCAGCTTCTCTATGGTAAATTTTTTCTGCCCCGAACCGCCAAGCAAGGGCCAGTAATTGGAGGCTATAATCTCCTCAACAAGATCCCTCCCACCAGAATAATGACTGGCCGCGCTGAAAGCCTCCGTGCAAAACCTCTGCTTATCAGAGTCAACGGAACCAGGCTTTACACTAGTCAGAGGATTCATCGGAGTCATCACGGAGGCGAAAGGAAACCGAGTAACGCTCCTACCATCTTCGTTAGGGCGAGTAACACTAGGGGTCCGAACGTAAAACCAGAAATCCAACCAATCAGCAGGCTCATACTTTCCCCTCTGACACCAAGAGATTGCAATTTTTTCCTTACCCTTGCTCGGCTTCCTCTTAGCTATAAAGCTACATGATGCAAACTGAGCTATCTTAGTGCCAACATATATGGTTGCTTCTGCAGCTCATAATACTCCGTGAAGGTATTCATACTAAGCCCACCTCCGTAAGACTCAACGGCCCAGAGAAACTTGCTCATGTTCAAGAAAGCATGGGGAGTCATGTGATGGAGTTGAACCTCGAACCATTCAAGAACATACCGAAGGAAGTTGGTCAAAGGGAAGCGTAGGCCGCAGGTAAAGAAATCTCGAAAGACGATGGCCTCACTCTTCTCAGGCTTTGGCACGGTCTCTCCACGCGGAGGTCGCCCAGAACCAGCAGGGAAAAAGCCTTTCCCCTCAAACTCCGCAATCATGCTCTGCGTCATTCGACTACGACCAAAGTCGTAGGAGACCTCAGCAGTAGCCGTAGCAACCTTCGGAGCCATCAAGTCACCCGGGGAAGCTTCGACGTCCGACAGGGACTATTCAAGATCCTTAGCCTCTGCGGCTGCCAGCATGCATTGCTCGAAAAGATCTAGGAAGCCTCCGACTCCGACACCCTGGAAATGGGAATAAGGGCCGGAGAATAGACGACGACGCGCAGCAGGGGCGTTTAGGTGCCACGGCAGCAGGATACCAAGGCAAAACTAGAGCGGAGACAGCAAGTAGCAGAACAAACTACACGGTGACGAGCAAAGGGGAGTACGGGTCGTTTTCACTGCCCACCCCCCTTATATAGGCAGCGGAGTGGCGCCTCGACTTCTTAGCCCAACGGTCACGACGATCCATGAATTGAATGGCAGCAGACGAACCGACTCAAAATCAACGCCTAAGATTAAAAATCGGGCAACGCTAAAAATGCAAAGTCTCCGGTCCAACGTTCAACCGGCCAGGGGGTCGGAGGTAAGCACAGCCTCCGCGGCCAGGAGCGTATTGATGGCTAGACCCGCCTCCGCTGGACCTAACCCTCAAGGGGGGAATATTGGGGATGTGCCCCAGGGCCGGAGAGGCTCATTACCTCCGACTAGAGTCTAACCAACGAATCCAGTATTCCTTTCATATTTGTATCTGCAGGATCCAAAGGAGAAGCCTCCGGAGGTAGGACCTCCGCCGAGGAGGCACCTCGGGGGACCATGGAATCGGTCGGCGACGGAGGTCTGGCGGCGTCGTTTCCCATGCTCCCGGAGGTCCATCGATCAAGCCCCCGACTCCCGCGGAGGCCCTGCACGGAGGTGGCGACACCCCAAGACAGCGACGTCGAGGTGGAGTGATGGGCCGAGCTGAGGCTCATCGCCAAGAAGCAGACATAATGGGTCTCTCAAGGGCAGTGATGGGCCTCGACCCATATATCGTAGCGATAAAGTGATGGACCAGCTTGCCCTTGGGAGGCCCGCGTGTAATAGATTCAGTATCTAAGGTTTCGATACTCCCATTGGGGACACGTTTGTACTTTTAGTCTTGAGCTAGATAGTCACTATAAAAGACGATGCCCCTGTGTAATGAAGGGGGGGCGTTTATAGTTACAGTATGTAACTTGTCCTAGGGCCTACTTTGTATTTTCTTATTAATTTACCAACAGATAATTAGCTCGGTCACATCTGTTCGTCGTATCCCAGACCTGCTAGGACCAAGTTGCAACACATAGAACCAGGTACTTCAGCGTATTGACTCCACGACGTGTAGCATCCGGTTCTATAACCGCATTTATTGTATCGGACCCCTCATCACCGCACACAGGATGCTCTGAACGCCGATGCTCCATCGGGACCTAACGGAGTACTTGCTGTATGCTCGGGAGTATCGTGATCTTGACTTGAGTCGCAGTACAACAAAACGTATCATTATATTGTTCCGTGTGCCGTGCTCCCGCGAATGAGTGCTCCATACGCTAGCGATAGTACGTAGCTGCATGCATCGCATGTTCTGCGGGCCGTAGGAACAAGACGTGGACACTACAGTAGACTAGAGACGACCATGATACTGTATATTTATACAGTACACACGGAACTGGCTGCCCGCACTGACTCCGTTGCATTGCTGTACTCCGTCGTGTATTCTTGTTCTTCTTGAACCGCGAGCGCAGATCACGTCGTGTACTGGGTTTTTATAATCAAGGGCCCGCTGCTGATGCTTGTGTCTGTACACTTGACTCGTTGTACATATATATGCTGAATGCTGTCTAGCGTAGAATGCAAGACACTACTGCCCCGTACGTCCAGAACACGCAGATCACATCCCCGTGTGCAGTGGCTAACCTAAACAACAGAGAAAATCAAGAACGAGCAGAGATACGAATATATAATTAGTACATCCACAATCACACGATAGTTTTCGACACGACACCCAACAATGCAAACTGAAGTCCAAGCTACTTATTATACCGGCCGGCAACTCTACACACTTAACTGAGCTAAACAACTGCCTAAACACCCTTACAAAATTAAGGAGCAAGAATGAAACTGCAACCGCCTGATTCTAAACCTGCTGCTTCCCGCCTCCGGCTTGGTCAAGCAACAACGTGGCCTCACTCGTGTAACAGAATTAATTACACCGTCATAGCCGTATCTTCGCACTACGCTGGCCGTTCAACCTGTGAAAGAAACGTAGTACGCCGGGCGTTTGCAGTACTACTGAGAACCCGGACCCGCGAGACTTTCCCACACGCCATGTGTATTTCTCTGCACGCTACTGGAGATCTGGGCTGGACTGGGAAGGACGGACGCATCGACCGTACCGATCGACGAGCACACACACAGAGGCAGACAGACAGCCGGCTGCGTGCACGGCAGACGACGACGACGAAGACGACGACAAGCGCCCGAAACTGACATGTGATGGCTCAAACTGACATCCATCACCTGTACAGGCTACAGCGAGCGTCTGCCGTACCGTACCTCTTGCGAGTTGCGAGTCTGCAGCCACTCTCTCCCTCTCTCATTCCATTCAGCAGAATTTTACCGGAGATTATTCAGCAGCCAGTATGTACTGCCAGACTAGCAACCCAGCTAGTAGCTTACAGGCAGGACTAGGGAATTTCATCCTTGACCCGAGCCGTAATCTCAAGCTGTATGTACATCAAGCAGGCGCAGAGTGACAACATCACCTCGGTGATCATGGCAGAGGTGGCTGCCATGGCTCTTGCAGCCTTGGTCTCCTCTATGCTTCACATGGAGGAAATTTCTTACCTCACTGACGGTCAGCTTCTTGTGAACAATCTCAATGGTCCCCATCTCAGCAACCCCCATCTCATTGGGATGTCAAGCCTTCAACTGAAAGGGTTCTTAATTTCAGTGGCCAACAGAGAAGAATCCAGATTCTCAAACAAAGTTCAAAGAATCATGAATGTTTCTGCCTATACGCTTGCCACTCAAGCCTTTAGAACGTCCGAAGATCTTGTTGTAATGGAACTGGTTAGGAGTAGTTGTAATCGATGGGCAAGTTTGCAACCCAGCTAGCTTATAGCTCAAGCAGTTATATATGTCATCCTTGTCTTCATCTGCTAGCTGACTGCTCTACTACTAGATTATATATATTGTTGCTTGGATCGGTGTGCACGTGAATATGCATGGTGATAAGTTGCCAACGTTTTTTTTTTCTTTTTGAATTTTACCAACGCTTTGCTGTGGTAACAAGGATCCAAGTGGTGGCGTTACACGTTGGCGAGATCACCAAGGAAGAGAGACAGAAATCCTATCGTCGATCACCGTTGATGAGCCGGTTGCTCCCCCGTCCACTCGTAACTGTACTCCCTCCGTGAATTGAGTTTGTCACCTGGGACTCCATGTCATATTGTTTAATCATTCATGTTTTTTAATTTTTTTATAAATATAATTTATTTTGTTATAATTGTTTTTATCCATAAAGATATTTAAATATTGATTAATTTATTTTATTATTTATATAAATATTTTAAATAAGATGAATATGAAGTTTAAAAATCAAAACCGTCGAACTCGGTAGGACAGAAGGAGTACTGAGCATCCCCTTCACTTCCACTTTCATCCTGCTCCAAGAGATCGCTACACGTCTTGGTGTCTCCTTTGCCTGAAAGACTACTCTCTCCTCTCCTCTGTGTACGTGTCTCAGTTTCCAGGGCCGGATGGACGTGCATGTGCATGCAATGTTCAATTGTAGTGACCGTGTCGCGTCTCGGTGTGCCCATGCATTACGTATGTGATTCGTGAAAAGATGAGACGGAGCAGGTGAGTCCCTTGTCCTTATGCTGTCACTGGTGTATGCAGAGACTTGACGAGTCCGGTCGCCCAAATTCGAGGACGCAGGTTGCCCATCGACATGAGCTTCTGATTGTGTCTCCTCAACTCAACTCAACTGTGTGGTTTTAAACTGGCAACAGCAAATATATAGCGCTCTCTTTCATCGCTACTATCCCGTTTGTATTCCTCCCTTGTGCTTGGTTCTGCCGTCGCAAACAACGTGCAGTGCTTTGCTGTCCAGTCTACCGCAACCCACCCATGGAATGAGGCCAACTTTAGTTCCACAAATTTACGCCCAGATTCACTATGAAAAAAAAAAGATTTCTCATCGTATCAAAATATCAGCACATGGAGTACTAAATGTAGATGAAATTAAAAATTAATTATACAGTTTAGTTGTACTTTGCGAGACGAACGTTTTAAGCCTAATTAATCAATATTTAGACTATTACAAAATAAAAATAAAATGCTACAGTGTTTAACGGTGCGTTACAGTGATTCGGTGTGCACCGAATCTGACAATCTAAATGAGGCCTGAATAATAATACAGCAGCTACTACTATTGGAGAGCGATGCAGCATCTGAGGGAGCAAAGCTAAGCAAATGGTCAGACACAAGGTTGGATCAGTCGTTCAAGGAGAGAGAACGCCGCCACAGTCCTTTAGTGGAGACCGGCTCTGAGTAGCAGCGGGCGAAATGTCGTATCCTACCTTCTCTCCTCTCGATCCACCAGCAATCCCGGATTCCCCTGCCTAATCCCACCCTGATCTGATCGATCCTTCCCTGGCGTGTTTCCCTGTCTCCGATCTGAGCGTTTCACGAATAGTCCACTGATTACATCGGTGAGTTCCTCTCCACCACTTTCTCGGAACAGGTTGTCCAAAGCATTGAAGCCACACCTGTGTTCAACTCTGATAACAACGACGTACTACTGTGGACTCCTTCTCAGAATGGCAAATGCTCAACTAAAGCTGTCTATAAATACTTGACTAGTCAGCAGGTGCACCAGCTGCCCAACCAAGGATCTAGGAGCATTACCGCTGATGCCGACAACATTCTACAAGAGGTATGGAAGAGTAAAACTATTCACCCTTTCCTTAAAACCTTTGCCTGGAGATTAATTAGACGAGCTATAGCAACTGGAGAACCTGCAGGTAGATATTCCAACCATACTGATCAGCATTGTGCCTGTTGTGGTTCCATTCAAAATGACGAGCACCTGTTCATCTAGCTGCTCAAGTATGGTCCGCTGCCAACCCTCCTTTGCACACCAATACCCTTCCTGCAGAGCAAGACGGAGTTCAACTCACCATTCTTATGCTTATTACCGCTAACTCATCCGATGCTGTTCTTTGTAAAGCATTATTTATTCTTTGGTATATATGGAAAGCGCGCAATGACAGCAGGTTCCAGAGGGCAAGCTGGATGGCGCTTCAGATTCATCATGCAGCCAATGCTCACGTGTAAACTCACTTGAGCGCTCTAGGTGAACAGGGAAGGCCGGCTTCAACTCTCAAGTGGAGGAACGACCCTCAGCAAGCAAATCAAGGTATGAATTCTACTGTTGTAGGAACTTCTAGGAGCCAACAGCAACTGAGCAATATCCTAGGCCTGGGGTTACAGCCAGTCCAACCTGTCCAACAGCCAGCTACGGCCGTTGATCCTATGGCTGCTACCTTGGTTGAAAATCAACAATCCGCTACAAGCCAATCCAATTTGGGACACGGGCAGCAAGGTCAACAACAAACTCCACACCACTAGCAAGGTACACATTCTTCTGTTGCAGGACACGTGGTTGAACAACATGGCGATCCATCAAGGTCTCCATACTCTCTCCGACCTCAGAATCTGGAGCAATCAGAACGTCTACAGATGACAACCAACCAAGGTATGCTTGATATTCTTGCAGGTCACAATGAAGAGGCCGCAAGGGACCGATTCGTAGTTCCCTTCCCCACCATGCTCGAAGATTACCGGTGCTACACTGGTGCTTCGATGAAGCCTGACATTCCAAACCAACCTACAACTCTCGTTGGTCTGGGTATTTTCATTGTCAATATGCAAGTGAATCCCCACATAGCATTTTTATCAAGGCTACAATGAAATCTTCCTCCTCTGTTATCACGGCGGAAGCAGCGGCTATGACCCTAGCCGCAGAGATCTTGCATGCTTTACAACTTCATCGAGGCACCATTATGAGTGACAATCAGCTGCCGGATAACTTTCTAAATGGAAGTGACCTGGCTCACCCATCAGACCGGAGAATCAAGCGTTATACACACCTCATCAGCTCCAGAGTGCAAGGCACGTCCACAGCAATTCGAAGAATTAATCGAAGACAAAATCAAATGGCGAATTCATTAGCTAGGCAATAGCACTATTTAGCATAATCAGTTTAGTCTCAATGATACCTGCATTTATGCAGACCATGATCTTGATTATCCTCTTTTGAGGGCACTTAATTTTGTAACTATTAATGATGCAGTGGCTGTAACAGCGAGCTGCTCTGCGTTTCATTTTAAAAAAAAAAGGGAGATGCATCGCAAATGGTGCCGTGCAGACGTCGGAGGGAGCAAAGCAAAGCAAAAAAGCAAGGCAGCAAGGTCTGCGTCTCGCACATGGCGATACGAGTGTGGCACGAAAAGCTGCAGCGGCACTGCACCAACCTTACGGTTATACAGACTTGAATGCATGGATGACGTGTCAACAGCATGGGCGATGTTCTCTTGCACTGTGCTATATACGCGGGACTTGTTTAGATGCACACCCTCTGCCTTCTTCGTGGCGTTGACGTTAGCTATCTGTACGAGGGTAAAAAATAAATAATTATATAGTTTAATTATAAATTATGGGATAAATTTTTTAAATTTAATTAATTTATGATTAGATAATAATTATTAAATACAAATAAAAATGCTACAGTATCAAAGTTAAAAAATTTCAGTATCTAAACAAAGGTTGCAGTTTCATTTTCATGTTCCCTCGTTATTCCTGCTGAATGCTGCCTGAGATGAGTGATTAATTTGATGATGAGAGAAATAGTAACGTTCCACGTGGGATGGGAAACAAAATACTCGTATGACCGCGACCGTACTGCCCGGTGCTGATAGCGGAGGACAATACGTACGGTGGATGGTGGTGACTACCCGGCCGATCGATCGGTACAAATCATCATCATCATCATCATGTGTACTATGCACGCATGTGGATCAGATAGGAGTGTGAGACCATATATCCGGCGCAAACTTAATTGTCTTCTCTGGTCTAGAGACAAATCGAGCACCCTACCTGGGACCCTCTCCGAATCATAAATCATTACCGGCTAGCACACCCACTTGGGGTCACTATCAAAATCAAATCACACGCATACCACTCCATTCCAGTAGTATAGTAGAGTTGGGAGCCAGTAATCCTGTTCTTGTTAGCAACAGCCAGCAGAGGCAGGTCGTCAGGAGTCAGGACCGACCAAGTCACAATGCCAACCACAGACAGTATGTATGGTGGTGTAGGCGCACAACAGAAGGCCAGAACGGAGTACGCCGGGTCGCCGGCCATAGAGGCACGATGGCCCCGTTCCCGTCACGAGTCATGACGGAACGGAGCGTAACGTTGGACGGCGAGGCGCTGTCTGGTCCAGTCCACCTGATCCGGGGCCGCCGTCTGGTCGTCGGCACCAGCAAATAAAACTAGCATTAGCATCATTTCATTTTGCAATGGCATGCGATTTGTTCTTTGTCAGCCTCAGCGTCGTCCGCCGCTGGGCCTCAGGACTGTACTAGTTGTCGTGGACCATCCCGTTCCCGTCCCGTGCTAGTATAATATATAATATAATCTACTACGTACTAGGTGTGGAGCAAAGAGAATATTTACGGGCGGGCCGGGGCGGGCGTACCGGGTGCTAATCATAATCAGCGATCAAACAGGCGGGATGATGGGACGTGTACCCTCTTGTACCACCCCTGATAAAATCCGTTCCCACGTAGCCACTCCTACTACACTCTACTCCTCCTATGCGTCCAAAATGAATTTAACTGCGGAGTCAACTAATTTACAATGTAATTAAATTGTGTACCGATGTTCGACTATATATTATACTATAGTACTAAGCAAACAACATTACGCGTATTTAGCCAAGCACGTCGATGGTGTCATTTCCTAGCTACTAAAATCGTATCCTCTCGCGCTTTCGGCGAGATGGCATCGTTCCGGGAGGACTAGATAGAAAGATGTACTACAAAGTCAATGCGCCTCTGGCAATCTTACCGGGTTTTACCTTGCGCCCATGCCCAGACACTGCCACGCGCATCGGCCCTGGACATCCGTAGTGATCACGCAGACATCACTACTGCGGCCCAGGGACTCAGCCAAGTGAGGGCAGCTACTACGCCGTGCGTCGACGCGTGACCGAACGACGTCACGTACGCCGCGTGTATGTATATATATATATATAATAAGTATACTCGTACTACGTCGCCGTGCGCTCTACTGTAGCGGCAGCGGTACGTCTGCCAGGCGTGCAAAGCGGCCACGGCCGTCGGCAGCCGGCCAGCCGTCGCGCACGACGTCAAGTCCACAGCTGCGTGCACGGTGCCATGCCACTGCGTGGAATGGTCACACCACATCACCGCATACACGTCCGACCGGTGAGTCTGACACAAAGCCAGCGTGGTCGTCCACGTCGGCCCGCGGCCCCCCACGGCGCTACGTCCACGTCTCCGGTACTCCACGAGAGGTCGAGACGACGAGACCCTCGCGTCGTCGGCGTCGCGCCTCGCTCCGTGCTAGGACTAGCTAGCCTCTAATACCTCTAGCCTTTGGCGGCCACCGAGGCTGCCGCTCGCCACGCCGCGGGCCACGGCCGGCCGGACGCGCCGGCAGCGGCGGGGCAAGACAAGGGCGACAAGGGCGAGGTGGTCCGATGGACGTCGACAGGACGGAAAGCCGCGCGATGCCGGCTGCCGGCGCGGCCAAAAACAACGCCAGATTTTGGTCGACGGCGAAACACGGGTGACGCTCGCTGTCACAGGCCTCGCGGCCTCGGCCGCTCGCTCGCTCGCTCTGCCTTTTCTTTTCCACCTTCGTCCTGGCCTCGCCCCTCGGGAAAAACAGACACGAATTCCAGCGTGCAGCTGCAACGCAAGTCGCGGGCCGGGACCGGGAAGGGGAAAAGCACCCTTTTTCCTTGGTCACTCCGGCGTGCGTGGCTCTGCCGAGATAAAAAGGCTGCGCCTCGACACGACGCCGCCGTCTTTTTCTCCGCTGCGGCTACGCCTTGTACCCACCCGCCTCACAAGTCCTACAAAGACGGCGGGCGCGGCTGTCCCTACCGCCGTTTCAGCACGGCAACACACACACCGTCATGCACGAACAAGAGGGAGCAAGTCCTACCTACACCTTCCCACGAGTGCTCGTACTAGGATTACAGTATATATCTATCAAAGGACACAAACCAAAAGGAAGGGGCAATGTACTAGGAGATGAAAGCGACTTCACATGGCCGGATTGGTAATATATTTTACATAAGCACTCCACCGGTACACCTACAGAACACTACACACGGTGCAACCACCCACCAGTCCACCACCAGCATGCAGACCAGCTCGGCCCTAAAGACAAATCTTTCCCCCGGCTACCACGTCGGTCCAAAGCCCAAACACACATGCATACATGCCTGCCTCTGTTTTTCTTAACATAACACGCCGTCACCAGCCTACTAAACAAACACCATCTACTACTAATCTACTTACTACTAGTACCTACCATCTACGCTGACAGCACCACATCGATCACTAGAGGCAGAGGTACGGTACGGGTACTACGGGCTACGGCGATCACCGTCACGCCGCCCGTCGGTCGTCGCGCCAACGGACCGGCTCACGCGCCTTCCCCGGCGCCGGCCGCCCTCGCCTCGCCGCCCGTCGCCGTCGTCAAGGTCATGGACCGCAGCAGCGGCGACTCCGACCCTACGGCACAGCAACACAAACCAACCAAGTACACGCAGAGATGCGGTTAGCCATTACTACGAGCAGCACCGTAGCATAACATAGGCTGCTGTTGGGTCGCTGGGAGGTGGGCCCGGCCGTGCATGCAGTGGGCCCGAGGTCCGTACCCGTACCTTTGGACGCGTTGAAGGAGCGCTTGCAGTGGGCGATGGCGCTCTGGATGCCGTCCTGCACCTGCAGCAGCGAGTCGTCCCGCCGCTGCGGCGGCAGCGGGCCCGTCCCCGTACCCGTAACGGCCGCGGGGGCATGGGCGCCCGGCGAGGGCGCGGCGGCCACCGCGGACGACGCCGACCGGCTCTTCCCGAGGCGCTTGCACACCTGCTTCAGCCCCGCGGGGACGCGGGCGCGGGGCGCGCGCACGCCGCAGGCCACCACCACCGGCTGCGCCGGGGTTGGGGTCATCGCCACCGCTGTCGCCGACGACGACGAAGGAGCCTGGGAGGGGGAAGGGGACGGGGATGGGTCGGGCTCAAGGTCCGTCTCCTCGCCCTCGCTCGCCGTGCCGCCGAACCGGAGGCGCTCGCCGTACCGCCGGGACACTTTCACGTACAGCGGCTTGATCTTGTTCAGGTACCGCAGGACCACCTCCTTGGCGAACCGCCGCTCCTCCGCCGTGATCGACGCCACCTCCTGCTGCTGGGGCTCCGCAGCTCCCGCCGCCACCGCCGTGGCGGGACGGTCCGCGCCGGCGTCCGAGGTGCGGGAGCTGTTGTCGCGCGTGAACAGCGACGCCAGCGGCGCGTCCTCCACCCGAAACTTTATCAGGAACCGACTCGCGGCCTGCTGCCTAGGCGCCGCAGCGGCGCTGGCACCGGTGGCGTCCGTCGGCGCCGGGGGCTTTGGCTTCCTCAGCTTCAGCAGCAGGACGCGGAACCTGGTGGCCGGACGGAGCACTGAAGCCGGCGGCGGGACCGGCGCTGCCTCCGCCTCCGCCTCCGCCGGCGGCGCGTCCACGGCCACCGCCTCGGGTGCCACGACGTCTTCGCCCCCCGACGCCACGAAGTTGAACTCGACCCGCTCCTCCTCGGCGTCGGACGCGGCGCTGTCGTCGCCGGGCACCGCGAACTCGAGGTCGAAGAAGGAGGCGTCGTCGTCGTTGCCGTCCCCTCCCGCGCCCCCGCCGTCCTCGCACGCCGACGCCGACGCGGCGATGGTCGTGGTGACGGATGCGCCCGCGGGCGCGCGCTGGGCGCCGGCGACCGCGCCGCCGCGGAGGTACTTGAGGAAGCTGAAGGGCTCCATGACGCAGGCACGCTCGGAACAGCGGCACGGGGCTTTGCTGGGAGTGTGGAGCTCCCCTCACCCTCACTCACTCACTTATCCGCAGTCAAATCTTGCTCCCTCGCTCGCTCGCTCGGTTCCAAGGCCAACTGCTCCCTCCCCTACTCCTACTTGACTCCCATCGCCAGCGGTCGAAAAAAGACTCAGCCTTTTGAGGAGGACGGAGGAGGGAGAGAGGACCGGCTGGCTGCGGCTGGAGGAGGAAGAGGGAGGAGGACAAGGTGGTGCCGGTGGCGTTGCAGTTGCAGCATCAATGCCAAATAGATGAGCGAGCAGCAGAAGGTGGGGACGTGGGGTTGGGCGGGGAGGGCGGCGTCGGCTTTCGACGGAGCAGAGACCTGGGCCCGTCCGCCCGTGCACTGCTCAGGCCGTGGGTAGCGGTGGGGCTCCCGTGGCCTCCACCTCCACGCAGGGATTTTCAGCCCGCTCGTTTAAACTTATCAATCAAATCAGTCAGCTATTTAACAGTATTTTTTCTCATAAAAAATCAGCGACAGCCAGAACCATCCAGCCAGAAACGACCAAACGAACAGAGCCAGCCACAACCAGAACCTGCAGCCAGAAATAACCAAACGAACGGAGCCAGCCAAATCAACCATAGCCACAGTGTATCTCTATCGAGAATTCCAAATTCCGTTTCCCAAATCTGTTGGCGCTGCACGTGTGACGCAAACGGCCAGCCAAATCTCTTCTGTTAAATAAAATCCGGCGACAAATTTTTTGCAGAACAAATCACCAAGGTCTGTTAGAGCTAGTAGATGTGCTGTGTGGTCAGCACACGGGATGACAAATCTGCACACGTTTGGCATGAATTGGTGGGAGAGTGGCTTCGCGGTGCGCCCGGTGCATTTGGTTAGTTTGATCATTAAAAAAATTCTGTTTTGATAAAATATCACTGAACTTGCTGTCAATATGGACATGGTTCGGAGTAGTCACAAATCGAATCAATCACCGAATAGCGCCAAAATGTTCGCTGAATACTATATTTTACTTTAAAATTGATTGACCGGCTCTTTCCGTTCTAATTGAGTTTAACGATAATTTGTCCACTCGTGCATCTTCTTCGGTGCGGTGCCCTCCTCCCAGTATTTCGTTTTCCTTCCTCTTCGTGTTTGTTTCCTGGCCCTTTCTCGTACGTACAGTACGACCCGGTGAGCAGTAACTGAGCAGAGGACCACCGTCAGCGCTGCTGTGGCAAATAAAACACGTTCCGTACGGGTAAAAGAAGCTCCTAAAAAGCACGTTGTTACGAGAAGCGTGTCAGTCAAACTTTTTTAATATCGACTAGATTTATATAAAATATGTATAACATTTATATCTCCAAATAAATTTATTAAAAAACTAGATCTAAAGATCTCTCTGATGATACTAATTATTTATTATAAATATTTATATATTTTAATATATAATTATCGGTAGTTTAAAAATATTAACTTTTTAAAAAATAAAAATGATATCTATTTTGAGAGGAAGGGAGTAACTGAGATCTCCGCCGATAATTATAAAACTGTGATTTTGTTGTGAACACGCGAACGAGAAGATTTGCCTCGGAATGCGTTTGGTCGAGCGCTCGAGTAGTAAACTGAACTGACGGCTGTGCGTCCCATGTCCATGTCCATATCCTCCATGGTACCGGAGCTGCGCCCGGGTCCCGGCCATCCCTGCGGCTCACATGTACTAGCGTTGCTCCATTTGGACCTGGCTGGGTGACAAGCTCACACACACTGCGTGGCACTGCAGTAGCTGAGCAATAGACCGACGATCATGGCGTCCAGCAGCCTTCTTCTTCAGTCAGTCACGGGCAGCCAATGCCCAGAAGAGGAGAGGAGAGGAGGCAGAGGCACCCACGGACGGGCCGGCCTCCACGGCCACGGATCAGAAACGCTGCTGGCTTTGCCTGTTCGGACATGGGCATGGCGAGGACTCTCCTGAGTTTTCTGACGAGAGAACGTGATACTGAATTACTGATACGCTCTGCTCTTGAGACTTGAGTCCGTCCTGTTGTCGCACGAGCTGGGACGTGGGACCTGTCACCTGTGACCGTGCCTGTGCCCGTGAGACGGCTCAACATTTTGATCAGATAATCATTCGACGTGAACCGGCACGGAATGGGGATATTTGTCTGTGCAACTGCAAACATGCGGAATGCGATTTTACTGCAGTCTTCATCTTCTTGCTTTCTGAAGAGCTGAAAGGCGCCAACAGTGACAAAGAACCATGGCAGCTCGGTGTCGGATGCTACAGAGTTATTGAAAGTTGAGATTGAGAATGCACAAAATACAGTATTTGCGATTGAGAATGCACAAAGCTGTCTGGTACTACCGTATTCGTCTCGCCTTCGAAATTAAAAATACAGTACTTGAGATTGGGAATGCACAAAATCTTGACCAAAATCGACTCGCTCATCAGGTTCGTTTTTCCATGGTTTGTGCAAAATGATGTGCACTTAAGCTGTCGAAGGCCTAAAGATGGGAACTTTTTTTTAAAAAAAACGGATGGACTGGGCTCGCTCTCTGAAGAAACAGACGGAAGAGGACAAGGCCGAGCTTGTTTGGGCTGACGGCCCGGTATAAAACTGATTTGGGTCTGAACATGCGAACCGAGAGGATATGCCTCGTAATGCGTTTGGTCGAGTGACAACTGGCGTCTATGTCATCCTCTTTCGCCCGGCCGCCGCGGCCGATCTCTGCATCTGCATGGCCGGGCCCGGGGGCGCTGGGCTCATGTCATGTAGGCATGTAGCCTAACACCGTTTAAACCAGGGTCATGTTTAGTTACATGTTGGAATTTAAAATATTAGAATTCAAACTCTTATAGTATTTTTGTTTGTATTTAAAAAATATTATTTAATTATAGACTAACTAGACTCAAAAGACTCGTCTCGTGATTTAGAAATAAACTGTGTAATTAATTATTTTATCAATATTTATTGTTCAATGCATGTGTCACTTGATGTGATAGAGAAAGAATGAAAAAAGTTAAAACCTTTTAAGTGTAACTAAACAGGGCCCAGGGTGACAAGCTGACACTGCTTGGCACGTCGCGAGCTGAAGGTGCATGATGCCGTGCCATTGCCATTTCTGAAGCTGACCAGTAGACCAACCAACATGGCCTGCACGCAGTCGGACAGCAATGCCAAGAGGAGGCGCTACGCGATATTACAGTACAACCTCATCACAAGCACCATACAGTCCCGAGTTTGGCGAACATGACGTGCTCTGCTCTTGAGGTCGGCCTGTTGTCGGAGACTCAAGGCTGGCTTGATCAGTTTTCAGATAATCATTATGACGTGTACGGACGGCCTGCAGCAAAGCGTGTTTCTTGATTCATTCCTGAATGTTTTTTCGTTGTGTTCTTTCCAAAGCATCCAGCGCACCACCATGACAAAGGGAATCAAATCCCTTTCTCAGTTGCTTTGGGACTGATTTTCCGGATAGCAGCCACCAAGTCCAGAATGAGACGTGATCGATGTTACGTGCCAAGTTTCCCAGCCCGACCACACTTAGAAGCCGGTGGAATCCAGCTTATAAGAGAGAGAAAGCATGAGAGAGAATGGAGCAGGCGAAATGTAAAACGCCGGCAAGCAGCGAGCGAAATGAGCCTGTGGCTGCTGTCCTCCACTCAGGTTCTTCCACGTCATAGTAAAATATTATAGATCGATAGGGTCCACTATAATTTGGGAGACCAGCAGCTTTCTTGTAACCGGTAAGTCGACGAATCCATAATACTTGCTCTTAGCAATTGCGCCCACACTGACCTGCTAAAGGCACAACCGTGGTCGTCGATCTCCTCAGCCGCTGATCACTGAGAACGCACACACAGGTCGGAGCTATGCAGCGCGGCAGTTCAACACTGCTTGTGCATTGCTAACCAACAATAAAAGGTTACAGGAGGTTAAGCACTTCAGTAACAACAAAGTCGTTGGATTTGCTTGGCCCCCTTTTTTTTTAACTTGCTTACTTTATTTGGCTCATCAAGCTAACCAGAGGGCCAGGCAACCATAGAAATTTGTTTTAGAGCCAAATAAGACAAAAAAAAAAAAGTAGCCACACTTCTTCTAAGCCTAAGGAAATATTTTTCTCTATGTGCATGTTCATTTATTTAGGAAAAAAATTACCAGCTGTACCTTTTAGAAACTATTTCACGTCAAAATTCGTTTGCTGATCTTTTTTTTAAAATATCTTCCACTGTATCGCACTATCACTTTGTTTTCATCTGCACGACTGCACGTGAGTTTGAATATTCATTTTGAGTTTTCTTAATGCACACATGAGATGCTGTTTTCATTTTGAGTTTTCTTAATGCACAAATAAGATGCCATTTTCACACACGAGAAAATGAGCAAATACTGATATATTATAGGAGCAGGTGGGCTTTCTGTCTAGAGAAACGGGGCCGAAGATCCGGTTGGGCTGACGGCCAATATTCCCGCTGACGAGCTCAACGAGGGTGGGTGATGTGGTTCATGTGGCAATGCCTGGCGCGCGAATTGTCTCGTAGTTTAACAGCAGGATGGTTAAGTGAGACGCTACGTGTCAGAGTTTAATTTCTGATAATCGTATTTTTTTGTGTGATTTTTCTAAGGAATAACCGGTGTTATACATTAAGTGGTAAGCGACGTTTTCGTCGTCAACGAGGCACCAATGGCGATAACGAGGCGCTAATGGTGATTTCGGAAATCTACAGATCCGTTGAATACTCAGTCCTTCAGAGGTGCTTATAGGGGTAGGGGTAGGATTTGCGTCGTCGACAACGAGGCGCCAATGATGATTTCGGGAATCTCCAAATCTGTCGGGTACTCATAGGGGTAGGGGTAGGATTTACGTACGTATGTTCATAGGGGTGAATATGCGTGCGTGTTATAAGCGTCTGCGTTGTACCGTGTAATTTAAAAAAAAAATTGGCAATGCCGGGTCCATTATATTCTTCAAGGGGTGGCTATTTAAAAATCGTACTTTTAAAACTGCGGGAGTGAAATTTTCTCGATTTTCTTTTACTCCTGATGAGAAGTGTGCTTTACATTTCCTTTTCGCACGGATGCAATAGCCTTTCAAAATATAAGAGAGAGTTTTCTGTTTTAAACCTCTTCTAATAAAAATACATCGCATAATAATCTTTAAAAGAGCGAAACCTGTACCATAGGCTCCGGCCTCTCATCTAGCCACTTATCTCGTGTCCAGCTTCCGAGGCTTCACGAATCCTCTGGCCACACGCAGGCGAGGGCGTGGATTATTATTAAAGATTTAAAGGTTGCTCATAGTTTGACCATAAATAGCTCAACACAGTTCTTATCGGCGGGCCATTGTACGATGTTTTTCTGTCACGACAAAAATAGAATCGGTTGACTTATTAGCCATATAAACCTTCAGCCTACCAATCCATATATTCCAAACTATATTTACGCTCCAAAATAGTACGAAGAACTACTCCCTTCGTTTTAAATTATAGTTCGTTTGACTTTTTTGATGCATATATTTTGCTATGTATTTAAATAAATAATATATCTAAATACATAACAAAATACATGCACCGAAAAATTCATCAGCTTCCTCAGCATACTCCTCCAACTCTTCCACGTAATCCTCAAGTTCTTGCACATGACCATTCGCTATATCTTCTCGTGTCCAAGCATCATTCCTTTGATGCTTCATATACCTCCGAGATCGTCTTAACTGAGTAATCTCAGCGGCCTCTTCGATCCTATCGGCTTCAACCCTCTCCAACTCGACCCTAAGTCTTGCTATTTCAGCTTGCGGATCTGAATTGGGATTGTTACTGCTTTCGCCAATCGCGTATCTGGGGGCTAGTTGATGTCGAGGTACCCCCTTCGGTGCAGTACTCTTACGAGGAGTTTGCTTGGTAAGGGCCATCCTGAAGTAAGGTAGGTTATAAGAAATAAGGATAGATAGGGAGAAATCTGAAGGTTAGCATGAAAAGGATTGATACTACTTAACCCAAATCACTCTAAAGGGAAAAGTAATTAAAACAGGTTAATTAAGCATGATGCATGATCGAACTTACGATCTAAACATAAATTTTTTTTAAAGTAACACATACATAATTGTAACTTGTATAACATAGGGTAATATAATATGCTATTCCACCACCACACTTTTAGAAATCAGAATAAGGGTCGTTGAAAGGTTTATAGATAAGGAATAAGAAATTTGGACCCAAAATAGTCAAGTAGAATTATTTGACTCAAAACTTTTAAAGTTTTCGCAAAGGAATACTACAACAACTCTTTTTAATAACGATCCGGCTCTGATACCAGCTGTGGCAGAACCTTCTAAAGCATATGGCCCACACGCATGATTATTGTCTAAATAGACTCAAAATAACCATGAATGTGTTCCATAAAACTTAAAAGGTCTGTCGGGTAAATCCCGAATCATCCACAATTCTCCGAGCAAGATCAATCATTACAAAGAGATATTGCAGTATCACAACGGTTTTATACGGTTTTATACAAATTATATACATCGGAGTAAAAGAGCGGAAGGATTACAATAACATAAATTTACAAACCATTTAGTTTTAACTTACAGATCATAAGTTGAATTATTACAAACCATAGTAGCAGTGGAATAACAATATAACTTATTACATCAACCTTGATTATATGCTCTGCCCAAGAGCGAGATATCTTATTTGTCGTCACTTTCCTCGATGACTGTCATGCAGCAGGATGCGAAGCATTCCTGCCCATGAGGCTCACCTGTAACAAGGGTTCAACAAACCCTGAGTACAAAAGTACTCAACAAGACTGACCCGACGAAAAAGAGGGGTGAAGACTCAGGAAATGCAGGCTAGAGGGACAAGGTAAAGCTTGCAGGAGATAAGAAATTTTGCAGAAAAGCTTGAAAGAAAGAAAAGCGGTCTTGCTCAAGATCAAAATTACCAACCAACTTCCTTCTTAAACCTTAATCATTATTCAAGTTGTTACTACGATGATGAACACCGATCGAGTCTTCTTCTCCGAGAAGCAACGTCGATTCGAATCCATTTTCATATACCCAGCTGGGACCTAGGTCACTGATATACAGGAGACTCTAACTCCTAAGCATATCAGATGAATATAACACCCCAAAATTTGTATTTTGAGTTGTTATTAGAAAACACTAAATAAAATGTGTTTTTCTATATTTTAGAAAATAATAGAATGGGTTTGTGCTTGGTGCTTTACTTGGTTTTTCTAGTGTGAAAAAGAATTTTCTAAACCTCGAGCAAGTCACGTCTAGGTTTTTTTCGAATTTGAAAATAAAGCTTAAGAAACCCAAGTTTGCCATGAGAAGGTTTTGGGAAAACGTTTTTAGAAAAATCCTTTCTCTTGCTTAGAGAGAGAGAGAGAGAGTTTTCTTTTTCCTCTGTAGTGTTGGCCACCGCTCTAGCTAGACACCATCCTCTACCAAGCTCCAGTCATCCCAGGCTTACCCTAGCCTATCCTGGCCCAACCTAACTTGATCTGGCCTCTCCTAGCCTTAACTGGCCATCTCTGGCCAGTCCTGGCCAGCCCTAGCCGGCCACGGCCACCCCGGCCAGGCAAGCAGTAACCGCAGCCGGCCAGCAGTTGCCAAACTTGGCCATCAGCTCCTAACTTGATTTGGCCAGCTCCTACCTACCATGGGCCACACCTGGCCTCACACAGCCTAATCTGGCCAACCACGGCCAGCTACAGCCATATGTGGCCACTCTCAGCCGCCCACGGTCAACTTTGGCCGGCCATAGCCAGCACCAGCTTGGCCACAGCAGCCACAAGCAGTCATAGCCTCTACCGGCCACCTTGGGCCCTCTCTGGCCATCCCTAGCCAAGCCCGGCCACATCCAGCCGGTCATGGCCAAATCTGGCTGGCCATTGCCAGCCTGGCCCTGCCACCAGCGGCCATAGGTAGCCGCAGCCGGCCCAACGGGCCAAGCCCACCGGCTTCAGCCCAACCGGTTCCCCACCGGTTATAAATAGGGCTAGCCCGTGCGCCGATGCCCCTTGGCAAACCCTAACCGCGCGCAGCCGCCCACAGCCAGCTGCAGCCGGCCACAGCCAGCCACCGCCGGCCACATCTAGCCGTCGCCGGCCACAGTAGGCCGCTGCCGGTCGACGAAGTCCCGGTCGAGGGCCGTGGTCCTCCCTCTCCCACGCGCCGTCGCTGGCCGCCGCCGGCCATAGCAGGCCTCATCTGGCCGCAACCGGCCGTTGCAGGCCGCATCTAGCCACCGCAGCCGGCCGTAGCAGGCCGCAGCGAGCCGCCGCCGGCCGTAGCAGGCCCCAGCTGGCCGTAGCAGGCCACCGCTGGCCCCAGCAGGCCATGGCCGAGGCCCCTTCACCCGACGCGAGCAGCCGCATGGCTGCCATGGCCATGACCTAGACAGGAAGATGGACAGAGGTAGAAGACGAGGTATTTATGACTTTGCCACCAAGCGATTTATTTACAGTTATGCCATCGATCGTTTAATCCCCGCCGTTTCACCGTTTTAACTCCGATTTGAGTGATTCCAGTTGCGTTAGTTTCGTGTCGTCGCGATCTACGCAGGAGTAGTAAAATTTATCATGTATCTAATTTGTGAATTTATTTATTTAAATGCCTTTGATTGATAACTATTTAATAGTCTTCTAATTAAAAGTAACCTAGGGTTACATTTTCCGTTCTCGTTGCTTTGCGAACGTGTCGACGTATGTTGCTTGTTATGAATAATGTTTGTCACATCATGTGTCTATGTAAGTAATCTTGTTTAATTAATTTATGCTCTCTTGTGTAAAGGTAATTTTAGGTTTATACCTTGAGTGTTCGTATATGCCTGTCAATATGACTAGTACCAATTTACATGCTTCTTTATTAATTATGCCTTGTGTAGTTTTACATTGAAACTTGTTATGTTTCTTATAGTGATTCTCACATGCTTATAAGTTGGATCATGTTAGTGTTTGACTTAGTTTACTTTCACATCGGTCTTTAATGCTAATATGTTTTATATCAGCAATAATGTCTTTTCGTTAATGGCATGCTTAGTTCAACCTTGAATCATAAATGCTCTATGTTTAATATCAACATGTCTTGTCATTTATGTCCTGCTTAAATTAATCTTTAAGCATATGATGTTTTCTTTAATGCTCTCGCATGTTTTAAGCTTTATAAATTATGAATGTTTAATTGGCTTAGATAATATAATTGCTTATAAATAGAGTATTACTAATGTTTAACCCTACTTTATATTTCAACATCATCCAACTGATTTGACTTTATGTCTTTCTTATATGTTCTGCATCTTGCTTTAGTAAATGTATCAACCTTAAAGTTTGTATCTATGCTTGTTGCAAGTACCTCGATAGCCGTGTTTTCTTTAACGATAGATCCATCGTTTGTCGTTCTCGCGCTCTTACGATCGTAGCACCAAGTTTGGCCATTTAGACCGTTCTGTTTTTAGTTCCCCTTTTGATTGGTGTATTGTTCTTAGTCTTGTCTTTTTGTGTGTTTGTTTGTGTTGTTTGGTTGCTGCGGCTAGACGAAGAGCGGTTTGTTAACGCCGAAGACTAAGCAGAGGACCGACAAGTGCAGCTGAAGCTGGAGGCCAGAAGAGCAGCTAGACTTTGGATTTAAGGCAAGTGCAGGCATTCTTTTGAACATATTGCGCCTATTCATGTTTAATTAAATACATTGCATGTGTCTTAAATCGGCAAACCATAGGGATGACTAGCCACTCTATCCATATATCACCTATGGGGGTTTCTAGTTAACAGGTTATTAGGTTGCTAGTGCTCTACCTCACCTTTCACCTGCCTAATAAAGATAAAGCTTGCTTCTTAAAATATGTTGGAGCCGTGGGCTCTTGGCTTCGGCCGTTGGAGAAGTTGATGCATGTCCGCATCGTTGGTTGGCGGTGAAAGAAGGGGAGAATGGATGTCAGTGGGCTCGTAGCGACGGGGGCATCCATATCTTCTCCCCCTTGTGGACCTTTCGTGGAGCGGCAACCTGGGACTTTCGTACAGCTCCAGGCTAATGGGCTCTGGCTTGGTTTATTAGCGGGACCATCATGGGCAGGAGACAGCTTACCGACGGGTGGCCATGGCTATGGTTGCTGGGGCTTGTTTACAAGTATTTAGTATGGGAGGGGCTGTGGATCCGTGATGGGGGCGGCCTCACGGGGAAGTCTCCCATACGCTTGGACTCAAGGCTGGCGGGTTGTTACTGCTTATGACCCTGTGAAGGACCTCGTTGTGACCTCTGCCAGCCTATCTTGGTAATGGGCTAAGAGACTTGCAACCTCGGGCATAAAGAGTAATCACGATCTGGAGTGAAAGTGTACACCTCTGCGCAGAGTTAAAATCGATATATCGTCCGTGCTCACGGTCACGAGCGGCCCGGATCCTCGCATGATTAGCCAAATGGTATAAGCTGTGAAATCGTGGTGATGTTGCTGAGGTTGCTACCTCGGGTTTTATCGGGATGGCTATCATGTGTTCCTTTGAGATGGCTATCTCATGTTTAATGTTGTTAATGATATATGTTTATATCTATGATGCTAAATGACACATTAATTGTTACTCGAACATTAATAAAGGGTTGGGTTTTTCAACCAAGATGATTAGAGAATAAGTTACAATAAGTTAAATCTTAATGTTACATTAAAATGCTACCGCAGTCTATCTTTCAGCTTTACCTTGTACTAGCCTTGCATGTCATTACTTTTCGTCTGTACTTGCTGAGTTTTGACATGGAACTCACTCTTGCTATAGTTTATAGTGAAGTGTTTCTCAAAGGAAGGATAAAGAAGTTGGGTATTGGAAGTGTTTGGCATACGGAGCCCCCAATCAACAGTCCCTGAGAAGAATGAAGACTGAAGAGAAGTCTTAGCCAGCGTTCCGCGTTACTCTGATTGTGTAAGTGTTAAATATATATGTTTCCGCTATATAATACATTGTTTTTCTGATATTACCATTTTCTGTTGTATGTGTGGACTTCCTGGGCACACATATGATGACCTCTGGTCTTCTTTGGAAACCAGGGTGTGACAATGAACCGATATACGGGGATAACAACCGCTGCCATATATCATCACATAATACACATGAGCACTTTGACCCAGTGTACCGATATACATGGGAACCTAAACCCATAGTATAACACACTATAACATATGTGGGGACTCTGGCCCACTATAAGTCACTCCATGACATACGTGGGGACTCTGGCCCACTGTATGACACTTCATGCATGTGGATTTCTAGTTTCTCGATATCACCAGTTCACTATCGACACGGGACCTAGGGCATCAACAAACGAAAACACTACAGAGAGACTCCTTTCCCATTGCAAGTTAGCCGTCCGGACTCGATTTATTAACTATCATCATGATTTCAACAGATAAAGCCAAACTCATCTTTTTCATTCTTTTACTTTTGAACACTTAATTAATTAAGCAGGACTCAGCATTACTATGCATCTTCTAGAACAGATAACAAGGAATATGAAAGTAAGACAGGTAATGCAGTTAGTGGGTTTTCACTCAACTCCTATTACTTAATGCAACATATCATAACTGAAGCGATAAAACTTTTATAAAATAGAATAGGGTTTGAATGCATCCGGGGCTTGCCTTGGTATTCGGGGTAGATGGTCTCGAGTTCTGGATCAACTCCCAACTCCTGAGTCTGCTCTTCCTTGGGATCTGGTGCGTCAACGTTAAACTCTCCGTTAACGAAAACTATATGATAAAAGCATATACTTCAACATGAGGGAATAGTAAACATAATGCTCGATGGATGCACAACCAGATTAAAGGCTTGAGTACAACTTTTCTTCACGATAAAGTTGCAAGCCAACTAAAACTTACTAAGTTCATTAGGGTTAACTATATTATTTAAGAAAGTTATTAAACACATGAAATAACGTTAATTAAGCCCTAATGACATGATCCAGGTAAGCGCAAACAATTAATTAAAGTGCCAAAGGTCATTAGGGTTAATGACCCAAGGTCATCAATCAATCCTAAAGTCAAACAATTCCTATAATGATTAAACTTAATTAAAGGGGCTAATTAATTAATTAAAAACATTTAAATAAAGGCATAAAAATTAAAGTTGTCTAATTGAACTTAAATTTTTATTTTGAAAAGCTCTTGGTCTAATTAGATAGCAAAATAAATTTCAGAATTAAAAACTAATTATTTTATTTATTAAAAATCATTGACAGTCTATTTTTCAATTAAAAGAGCTAATTTTAACTTGTGCAAAAAGTACTCAAACTTGACATTTCATATTTTTCCTAGGTAGATGACATCATAAAGAACATACACAAAAATTTTCAGAATTTTTTAGAACTATACATGAATTACTATAATTTTCTAAAAAATAGCATTTAAATCATTTTCTAAAAAAAGAAAAAGAAAAAAGGAAAATCCTCCCTACGTTGACCGGCGGCGGCCGGGTTTTGACCGGCGATTGCTCGCCGACAGTGAGGTCTCCGGCCATGAGACTTGGTCCTACGTGCTTAACTCGACACGGCGAACATGATTATCTAGCTAATGAAGCGGTGAAGCAGGGGCAGGAGGCTCGCCGGCGGCCATGGCGGCACGCGGAGCTCGGGGGCGGCGGTAACGCTCACCGGAGCGATTTTCGGCGACGGCGAGTGCACGGACCTGGGCTACACACTCTTGTGGTCACAATCATCAACAAGATGGAACCCAATTTGAACCCTAGCCGCAACGGCTACGCGCGCGGCGGAGCGGCAAGGTCACGCCGGCGGCGACGCACGGTGACCGGCGATTACGGCGTGGAATAAAAGAAATTGAGGGCACCAACAGATGCAGCAGCTCACCACGGGCACGGTGCGCACGTTGATGAAGGCTCGGAGTGGTTGAGTCGAGCTGTGGACGGCGGCGCTTATGGCGGCGGCGGCGCTCCGGTGGCAAGGGCGGCGTCACGGCGTGTCCTGTGTACCAGAGAGTGAACCACGGTGCGCATGAGCAGAAGGATAACACGGAGAGCATGATGAGAGGGTTAAAGGAAATATGTTTTCCACCTTGGTGGCAGTGGACGGCGAGGAAGCTCGCGGCGGCTCGGCGACCGGTCGCGAGGAAGACAACGTCGTGCGGGCAGCTCAGACGGTGAGAACGGGCACGAACTAGCTCAGAGGAAGCACAAGGTAAAGGCGGAGCTTATGGCAAGAGCAATTGAGCAACGGTTGAGCGACAGCGGCAAAT
Source organism: Bothriochloa decipiens (assembly GCA_023333625.1). Classification (NCBI taxonomy): domain Eukaryota; kingdom Viridiplantae; phylum Streptophyta; class Magnoliopsida; order Poales; family Poaceae; genus Bothriochloa; species Bothriochloa decipiens. The sequence continues at coordinate 62,967,207 of CM041632.1, forward strand.
TGAAGCGGCAGAGCGAGGTCGGCGGTGGCGGCAGGGAAGAAATGAGGAAGACGACGGTCGGTCACACCTATTTATAGGGCAGAGGCGAAGCATGGACGGGCGACACGGCGATGGCGAAGCTTCGCGCGTCCAGGAGCACGCTGGCAGCCGTGGCATGTGCAGCGGTGGACGGCGGCGCGGCTTGAGAAGCCGGCGATGGCGGCCGACGATAGGTCTCGGTGCTGTTCAAGCAAATTATAGAAATGCTACTCGTTTGAAATTACAAATTACTCAAAAATTTATATAAGAACTTGAAAATCTCCAAAAATAGAATTTGTATAACTTTTCAAAAGCTACACTTTTCATTTAACTGGAATCCTCAAATTCTATATAAAATTTGAAATATGAATTCAATTCAAAAGGGGAATAAAACCCTAGAAACAAACATTTGAAATTAATTTTGATTTTTCAATAAAATTTGAAAATCTTCAAAACTATGAAATGTTTAACTTTTCAAACCAAACCTTTTTCACATACAAAGTTTTCCTAAATTATGCATAATTTTTGAATTCTGGTTTTAAAATTAAAATAGGACAAATGCTGGAAAACTATATTTTCAAATTTATTTGAAATTCTTTGTGGAAACTTGAAAAACTTTGAATACCAACTTTGTAGCTCTTATCAAGATCTACAAACTATCTTTTTAGAGTATCCTCAAATTCCTTATAGATTTTGAATTACAGAAAAGGGGATAAAACTAGGTTTTGAAATAAAGGGTTTTTGAAACCGAATTCAAATTCGATTTGGTTTCTAATTTAATTGGTTGGTTATTAGTGATCACATACATCATCCAAGGATATTTTAGGTTAATGACCCAATGACACCCTTGGTTGACCAAGTTGACTTTTGAAAAACATTTTATAGCTTTCCAATTTGAATTTAAATTTGAATTACAAGACTTGGGAATAAGCTTTAAAATCCAAATTCAACTTAAAATATGGAAATTATTTTTAGAGTTGGACTTAAATTTATACACTATGCTTGACACTATTGTAAACACGGTTTACACCTCAAGTACATAGAATATAAATCAAGCATTTGAGATGACATTCGAAAGTAGGGTTTTATTATTTCATGTGACAACACATTCCAGAAACACAATCAACCTATAAAATATAAACTTGTTTTAGTTAATGCACATCAAGGTTGACCTAATCATGAATGCTTTGCAGTGCATATGATGACATGGCAGGTTTTAGTTAATATAACACCAGAGGTGTTACACCGTCGTTGTGGTGGACACTCTAGAAGGAGCGCCAGCAGACTTCCACGCGCCGCGAGGGCTCTAGCTGCGCACCGCGAGGGATGAGGACGCGCGTCGGCCAAAGCTCCAGTCCCGCGCCGCCAGGGACGTTGCCGTACTCGCCGGCGACACCCACAAGCGCATCGTCGGAATCCTCCTCAGCACCTCCTCCCGCGGCGCCGTCGACGTCACCGGTTTCTATGCTGGTAGACCTCCCAACCTTCACCTCCTATTTCTCCGCCCATCGCTAGGGTTTGCGCCGCTCATGGTGCGTGCATCGGTCTGCTCTCCCCAGTCCGCGAATCCTTGGATCGATCCATCCATGGTCTCGGTCCGTCTCAGTCTGGTCCTCGCCTTGCTAGAGAAGGAGCCAAAGGAGATGAACGGCGCCGGGGGCAGCCACCACCAGCAGCATCAGGCTAGGTAGTAGGTACTATGCTCATGCAACATGTTCGATCAATTATCTTTACATTTTTTGTTCAGCGTTGAGCTGTGTTGGTGCAGAAGATTCATATCCAAACGAGATGAAGCAGGCCGAGCTGTCGATGCAGTTGGGGCTCACAGATTGGTTCTGCCATTGCTAGATCATGAACTGCAAAACTCTGCCAGCCAAGATTGCTCGGACGGCTCAAGGATTGCAGATGTGTTACTGCCAAATATAAATGATACATGTATGCTTTCCATTTTAAGCTTTTTCTCTGATATTCAGTAAGATTTTTCTCTGATATGTATGTCCACTATCCAAATAAAATTTTGCATAAAAATGTTCTTGTCTGATGAGATATGATCCTACTACCTAGGGAAAAATGTTTCCACTGCAATCCTGTAAGTTAGTTTTGAGATTATTTAATTTATCACTCAAGGGAATTCGGTTTTAGTGCATTTCTTTTTGTGAACAAATTTTAGTGCACTTCTGTCAAACTATATGATTTTTCTTGTGCTTGACAATTGGGTGAGGAAATTGAATCATCAATGCTCCTACATGAAGGTATGCATCAGGCTTGGCGTGATGTGAACATTTTTATAATCTTTTTCTTTATGTGCTTCTAGGCCTATGATTGACATTAGAAGCTATGGTTGCAGTATATTCGGGGAATGTTTTTGGCTTTGTATTTGTCAAATCCATATGGATTCAGGTATCTGTCGTGCTGTCTCTCCGCACGAATGATCAGTAGATGTCTGAAGTGCATAATTTTAATTGGTGTTTTATAGGAGTAGAGATACAGATGAAGCAGTAGGGTCTCACATCTCTTGCACACCAATATTATTGTTTCCTGTGCGTTGGAGCTGAAAATAACTTTTTGTTTAGGGTGAATTCTTCGCAGGAAATAAGAGAGTTTGGATGGTGGATTTTTCGAGGATGAGAAGTTGAGCGCAGGCAACGCTGATATTGGATCCCCGTACTTTTGTTAGTGCTGCTGCTCTGTATGCATAATTAACATGTACATGTGTGTTCTATCATCATAATCACCTTATCAATCTGTAAAATCTTCTAAATCATGATCGCAACGTATCAGAAAAATAGGACATTAGAAGAAGATGAAGATTGGATTCAGCTAGAGTGATACTGAAACGACCTTGATTTCCACGAAGGGAAATCCACAGTGTCGGAG
>CM041632.1:62970111-63050255 GCA_023333625.1 Bothriochloa decipiens
GGGTTTTGTCGAAAAATTTTGTAGTTCGAATTTTTGGGTTGTTACAGATACTGTTTAGAGGAAGGTGGAGGTCCCTTCTGCTACGGATAGGAAAGGTAGGTAGGTTGTTTGGGTTACAAAAAAGTATGGTTCGTGATCAGTTTATTGAAAAATGCCATTGTTTTGTTTCCATGTCATTATGTTGAGTGCTTCCGCTAATAAATTTTTGAGCCTTAAGGAGCAAGCTCAGGACTATGCAGCCTTGATCATGGAGGAACTTGATCCTGAAGGGATTGCCTAGCATGTTGTTTTATCTCATGCGGTGTATGTATACTTGCTTGTTCTGACAAAATTGTTTTATTCAGACGGAGGGATGCTGGTGGTGTATCGCTACAATCTGATATTAAGTTTGAGACACATCTGATGGGTCAACCAAGATCTTAAAGCACACTACTATCTATTTATGTAATTTTTAATTTTAGCAGGATATAGTCTCTCTCCAACTTCCATTGTGGGAATCCATAACCAAACTTGCATATTTTGTTTCATTGACACTTCCTATCCTCTTCTATCTGAGTGTAGGGCCATGACAGCATGTTTGTAGCTGCATCACATTTGCTGTTAAGTGGAGGTATAAACAAACTGATGAAAATTATAATGGTGATACTTATCTTTGTATCCCATCGCTTCTTTGTTGATTCAGACTAGAAGTTGCAGAGAAGAATCATGGGTTTAAAATTCATGAAATCTTCTAATGATGCTATATCTGTTGCTGAGACTATAGCATTGTGTTTTAGTGCATTGAAATTTTGACAAAGTCTTCATAGCCATAACTTTGGATAATGATAATCTGAACATTGTTCAATATGAATCTTTGCCTATAATCCACTCAAAGACTGTTCTGTACGAGATGGTTAATTACGTTAGTTACATTCTTTCCCATTGCTTCCGGTGGAAGTAGTAGTACTATAATGTTTTGATAACTTACCTCCAGATCTCCGAGACATGAATACAATTATGTAAAAGTTGTACTATAAAAAAAATAATTTGGGCACTATACTAGTAAACAAATAGTTGGTCTAATTAAAAAAATATGTACATCACCATGAATTTGACATCAAATTGGCATCGGTCTGTTCATATTTATTTCCCGCCTTTTCTGCGATTGCTCGATTCCAAACAAACAAGCAAGCGTGATATTTACATCGGCAGAAAGGTAAAGAAAACAGAGACTAAATGACACGCGTATGTTTTGTCCTCTGCAGCACACGAATTTTTGCTGCGTCCATCACGCGATGGAGGGCTGGGAGCGCTGAGTTCTTTCCACCCAGAGGCCCACTTTCGATGTTCAGCTGACGGGCAGGCCCCACCAGCTGACCTGCGCCTCTGTTCCCCATTTCCCTGCGCCTCCATTCCCCATTTCTCATCACTCATTTCGCGTGGCGGAGCGGCGGCCGCGCCCGTGCCTGGCGGAGGCGGAGGCGACGTCCACGGCCACGACCGGTGGAGCTGCGCCCGCGCGGCAGAGCGGCGCTTGTGGCCGGCGGCGCCTGCGCTCGCGCTCACCACGGCAAGGTGGAACTCGCGCACCCGGCGGCCTGCTCCTCCCGATGGAACGCCCTTTTCGGCGACGGCGGAGGCCCCCTGTCCAGGCGCACGGTTGCGCTCTATCGGCGGTAGTGGCGCTTCCTCTGGTTGATCTGCGTGTTCAGCGCCTCCTCAGGTTTGTTTCCTCACTCTTGTGTTCGTGTAGGTTTGTGTGTGATGGATTTGTATGTGCGATTGCGGTTTAGGGTTTGTGTGTGTGAAGAAACTAAGGATCATGGATTCGTCATTTTGATTGCGCAGTGATGGGTTTCAGAGGAATCTAGGGTTTGTGCGCTTATGGATTTGCATGAACTGGTGGATTTGTGCGATAGGGTTTGTGTGCGCTGATGGATTTGTGTAGGATTTTCAGTTGTATATTGGGGATTCACGTTGGTTTGGAGGATTTGGGAGATTTTGGTGTGGTTTTGGTTGCATTAGGGTCTAGAATTTGTTCATGGAAGATAGGGGAAGAATCTGTTCATGTAGAATTTGTTCATGGATCTATGGAGCTGATGCTGTTGTCCCTTGCATTTCTGGGGATTTTGCTGTCTTTCTGGTGGTTCTTGTGCAGGTCGAATTGGGAATTTTGTGGGGAGATTGATACTGAACTTGTTATTGAGGTTACCGAACATTTGTTTTAGGTTACTGAATACTTTTGATTCAGTTTGGGTTTACCTGAATACAAGATTGCTAGGCTCGTGTGTGGATGTTTTGTCTGTTGCTTCTTTGTGTGTAGTTAATCAACAATTGCATGTGTTGCTGCTGCCACTTTCAGTTCCAACTAGGAATCCTGTATTCTGGGTGAACTAAATCAATCATACAAGAATGGTTTGGTTGTATTGTATTTGTTCTTACTGCTCTTCTTGTTAGTTAGGGTTTGATTTGCTGGATTGTTGTACGCTAGTTGCAAATCTGGCTGGTCAATATTCTCATGTGCATATCCAAGGATTTTTCATCTGATGGCTCTTGCCTAAGCATAAGAATTTGTTGATTCAACACAGGCAGTCAGCTAATCGGAACCTTGTCAGATCTGTCCCTCGGAACTTCGGAGACTGGTGCGTCGTGTGATGGAAGACCCTTGGTTTGTCCAGGTATTTTAATGATGGAAGACTCCTTTTGTCGATAGATAGTTGGTTCATCTAGTGGCTGCTCAGATATTTCACTGCCTTATTTGTCACTCTTTGTTTGAACAAGAAAGTTGTATCCACATGTTTATAATGTATTCCATTATGATAATATTGAAGGCAAAGTCAGTGCTTTATATTTGACCATATAGCTGAAGCACATATAAATACAATTCTGATTGATAGCAACTACTTGCATCCATTCAGTAGTTGTCAATTGAGGATATTGCAGGTTTTATCATTTGCATTCTGTAGTCTGTGTTGTTGTCGGCAACATTCTAAATTTAGCAAACTAATTGTTGTTTTAAAAAATCTCCTACATTGGGAAATTTACTCTTCCAGAAGTATTGTATTCTGCATTACTCTAGTGCAATAAGATTAATTATGTGATGCACACAACATTGCATTGATAAAACTTGCAAAATTGGAACTTGAAATATTTATATCTCTTTTGTGTTGAGATATGAAGTGAAGACCATTTCACTTGAGACTGCAGAATTGCTTCTTTGTTGTTGCCGTCATTCTCACATGTCAATAGAATGGGTTCCATGCATGGGTTACTAGATCGTTCTATAAAGAGACTAAAACAAAGTCAATCTGACCACTGAAGAATCACAAAAAATGAAAGAACAACTACATTGCACATGCTGATGGAATGGGTTCCATGCATGGGTTACTGGATCGTGCTATAAATAGACTGAAAGAAAGTAAATCTGACCATTGAATGAATCCTTCCTTTTGACAGTAAAGATTTAGTTCCCTGTCCATCGAGCTTTTCAATTCTAAGTTGGTTGTTACCTTATAGTCTAACTATACAGGGAAGTTGTAGCCGTTGAAGTGCTATGATTTAATGACCGAATGGTATCACAAGGCTTTCTATGTAGCATCTATAAATTGCAACCAGAATTTTGTGCATTGTTTTTGCTTTTTCTTTTTATGAAACCATATCCAATTATTGTATTTTTCAGAAGCAAAAGAAATCTCTTTACTTGAAAGATTGTCTCTATTTCTGAAGAGAATCTGGAGATCTAGATTCCTTCAAGCTGCAGATGTTGTGTTGTACTGACTAGCAGATGTTGCTTCAGTGTTGTTTTTAAATATGCTATATTCTCTTATGGCTGTTCAGTATCATATATAGCATAGCACTATTCTCACAATAGTGTCTGTGTTCTTTGCAGGTTCTCCTCTTCTTTGTCTCATGCTGCATCTCTTGTACCATATTTGGTGTTAGGTGACTTGCATTCACGGTGACTTTTGATTCACTCAGACCAATCCTGATGATTAGGTAATTGAGCCGATTGAGCCGTGCACCTATAATTCATTGCAGATTGTGATTGTAGAATTTTTTGCTCTTGCATACAGTATATTTTAAACAGATTGTGGTGGGGGGTAGGACCTTCTCCATCCTCAAGACTTCAGTCGATTTTTCCTTTTTCTGTGTTGATGTGTCTATGCTTGTTGTGAGAGAATTATCAGTCTGCATGCTTGATATTTTACTTGTACCTCTTCAAAATAATTTAGGTATTCCACTTTGTTGCTGTGAGGAGTTAGGACATGATTTTGTACTGCAGAAATTTGTAGTCGCTGGGTGCATTCCTTTGCTGTTACAGCTAAATTCTAGGATCTCCAGCCTTCACCTAGAAATTAACTAAAGTCTGAAACTATGTTCTCTGAAACTATGGGATGGGATTCTGTATTTACATATTGAATATAAGTTTTGTATTTACAAGAGACCACTGGTTCTTTACCCGGTTAGTCATGCACATTCCATGAAGTTATGCCCGATCAGTGTATGGGGACGTATTTTGTTAGCTCAGCATCCCCATCAGGCGATCTCACTTTGCTACTTTGTTTTGCATAATCAGATTAGATTAGAATCGCCTCCTCATGCATTATTCAGTATGAAACTACTAGTCGATTGTGTTTTGTTTGGTTAGTTTACAATTACAAGTGTTGCTAGCTCTCTTGGCATTGCCATGATGGGGATTGGGGAATGGGTCTCCTGCTCCTGCTGCAAGCCTGCAAGTCTGCAAAACTTTTGTGCCCTGTGCTGCTAGCTCTCCCAATCTTTCCTTGTCCCATCTAGAGAGAGGAGGAGAGGTCCCCCAGCAATGAAGAGTCCTTTTCTCACAGCAGAAGCCATGCCCTGTTGTTTGTCTCTTCTTCTGTTGTTGGGCCTATAGTAGTGCCCTACTGGCAGGTTAGTAGGTCGGAAAGAAAGCCTTACTTGTTGCTCAGCTCAGCTCAGGCTCCGACCTGTACAAAAGTGACCTGCTGCGATATCGATCAATCCGCACTTGTTTTGGCCTTTGGGGAGTGATGATGATATTTCAACATATTTTTTGTAAATTGTTCTTCCATATAAAAAAATGTCTTTTGTTATCTGTTATTGGGATGGTATTGGCTAACAATTTTGTTAAATTGTCCTTCCATAGTAAAAATAAATTGTCTCTTGTAATCTATTGTTGTGCTTGTGCTTGAAGAGAAACTGTGATATTTGCTAAAACATGTGGCTTGGGTCAACATGCATCTCTCATTTGCCCTGAGCTGTTATTTTATTAATTTTTCTTAATTGCACTTTTAGTAGAAGTAAATTGCATAGTTGAAGTAGTGCAATTCTTGTGTGTACCATATGCAATATTTGGTATTTTAAAAATAAATTTGTGTATTTTTTGGCCACGGTGCTAAAAAATGTTGAAATATGTTATTTGTGATTTATGCCAACACACACTCAGTATGCCTGATCACTTCACTACACTCAGTAATGCTTTGTCCTCTGCCATCTCTTTTTTTGTATATCCGGTCGTCTAGCGAAATAGAAACTTACCATTCTAGTTCCTTGAAACTGCAGGAAGGAAAACGACAAGTGCAACGAAGTTGTACTTGTTCAGATGACAGGAGAATGGCTGGCATTTTGATTGAGGACAATGGTGGGAATGCTAGATCCTCGAAGAGATGTCTAGCTACCAACAGTCATTCTAAGGATTCTTTAGCTGAGTGAAAGTCGAGTGAGCAAGTTGAGAATGCAACACCATCCACTTCACCAACACAGACACTGATGATGATGACTGTGGTATGTTACTATGTTTTCCAACTCTGCTCACATTTGTCTGTATCTCTTCTTTGCAAATGCTTTTAGCTAGATCCTCTCTAATCTTCCTTGTGATGTTATGATAATATATGTGGACCAGCTAGATTTATCTATGCCTAGGTAATTTGTTCCATGAGGACTGCATCTATGAGATGACTGCTTTGAGGACTACATTCAAAGCATTTGTGAGTGCTTATACTGTGGTCATTGTAAGTCACTGGCCAATATACAGTTCTGTAAATTCATTCTGGCATTTCGAGTAAGCCATTGGCCTATATAAATTCTATTAAGTCATTGGCCAATGTACAGAGTATATTGCTCTGTCCATGTTGATGTCCCCTGCTCATGTAAACAAAAAACATTAAGTTAATTAATTGCAATTAGCAATAATATAAATTGCAAATATTGAGCATTGCAATTGTAGTTCTGAGCATATGCAATTTGTTCTTGTCACTGTTATTGCATAAATTGGTGCGTGATTTGTGCCAGCGCACACCATTTTTTTTGTCTTTGTCATTGTTATTGGAGACATTTGGTTGTTCTAGTGCTGCCCATATTCACTCTTTCTCATCAGTACCCTTTTTATGTTTTGATTAGGATATTAAAATGGACCAAGTGTCTGTTTTAGACCAATTCTATACAAATTGGCCTTTTGCGGCTCCAATCACAAAATCAGGAGTAGCCACATCTACTCGCAGGGTATGTTAATCGATCTTTATATGAAGATGTTTGCAACCTGTTAGCTTTTCCTCTCCCAAGTGTCTATCTATTGTTGTCCCCATTTGTGATTGGGTTTTGTTAGTTATGGTTTTGTGATTGCATTTGTATGTGTGACATAGAGGGACAAGAGAGAGGAGGGGCCATGCCTGCTTTTTGTGCAAAGTGTTTTGTGTCAGTGTGACCATTTTGTGTTGTGTTTTGTACAGGCCACACACCCCGTAAAAACTTTTCTTCAGTTTCAAGTGCCCCTTCTCTCAGCCCGATGGTTTGGTTTTTGGGCGCCGGCGAGAAGGCGGTGCTAGCACTTTGTCCGCTATAGATTACTAGTAGTTCCATTGTTAGTTTCTTTCACACATTACTCTGTGTTTGAGTCTTTGCCCTCGATCGTCGTCTCGAGGGATCCATGTATACACGAATCTGGTAGGGAAACTTTAAATCTGGCTGTACTATGGTTCAATTCCAATACACCCTACCAATATCAACTCTTAAGAGTGGGTAGCTTCATGATGGCAGGAAAGCTATCCTTTGTGATCTGCAACATAAGATGCGTTTAAATTTTATCATTACTCCAGCACAATAAGTTAAGTGGGTCGGTAGGCACAAAATAGCAAGAGGAACTAGATTTGACTAGTACTGCTCTGTGAACTTAAGTTTAACTTGTTTAAACTATGAACTCGTATGAACTTAATTAGTGAATATGAGGTTGTTTTAGTAGTTTAACATAAGTTTTCTGAGCTAGACATTTTTTACCTTCATGTAGCCATGGAGAATGATGAACTTCTACTGCAAACTGTATTAGAATTCTACTGAACTACGATTTTATTTTATTCCGTTTGTAGAAGCATCATTTTGTTGATTGCACATTTATTAGTAGTAAATTGCACACCTCAGCTACTGCAATTATGGTGTGTAACATGTGCAATATCTGGTCTTTATAAATAACTTTGTCACCATTTTAGTCAACTTAGAGCATGCAATTGTTCTTGCTTTAGGGCATTGATATTCTTCTGTATGTGCTATTTGGGACTGGAAATGGGTCTGCTATTTGTCCTTATCTTTCTATAGAAAAAATTGTAATATGTTAATTTTGAATTGTCAATTGTAATTGTGCTCCTCTCATTTGGAAAATTTGTCTATCGTCCTTCCATAGAAAAAAATTATCAATTGTAATTGTGCTAGTCTCATTTGGAACTTTTGTCAATTGTCTTTCCATAGAAAAGAATTATCATTTGTAATTGTGCTAGTCTCATTTGGAAATTTTGTCTATTGTCTTTCCATAGAAAATAATTGTCTATTGTAATTGTGCTAGTTTTATTTCAAATTTTGTCAATTGTCTTTCCATACAAAAGAATTATCAATTGTAATTGTTCTAGTCATTTCAAATTTTGTCAATTGTTTTTTCATAGAAAAGAATTGTAATTGTGCTAGTCTCATTTCAAATTTTGTCAATTGTCTTTCCATAGAAAAGAATTGTCAATTGTAATTGTGCTAGTCTCATTTGGATATTTTGTCAATTGTCTTTCCATAGAAAAGAATTCAATTGTAATTGTGCTAATCTCATTTGGAAATTATGTCAATTGTAATTATGCTAGTCTCATTTTGAAATTGGTCATTCATAAAAGCTAAAACTTGTTTGCAATCTGCTTGTCTGTATATATCAGTATTATAAATTCAAAATGAGACTTTGGAGTTTTATGGTCATTTTCTTTAGAGCAGGATTAGCACGAACAATTAGCCTCACTCCCTAGTTGACTAGTTTTCTATTTTCTTTACAGTGCCTGGAAGGACTTGAAGATTGAGAAGTGTTCATTTTCCTCTTGGAAGACCAAATTCTGATGGGAGCATTTTTGTTGAAGATGCAATAAGGACAGGTTTTGATTAGTACTAGCAGATTGAAAAGCTGATTTCTAGACTGTTGAATCTAAGTGCCAATGTGCTTTGTGCTAACACACTTTTTTTCTCTTTGTGGGATCGTCATTGGCTGTGGACTGATATGTGTCTGTCTGATATTGTATGGTCGATTCATGCTGTGTCGTAATTGCATGTTGGGATGGAGGTAAGCACTTTTGCACTCTCTTTTTGTGGTTTTACAGTGGTGTACTGGTGTGCCTTGTTCATTGATAAGGACATGTGGTGATGATCCACCAGTTTGGTTATGTTTTGTTTATCCAAGCAGGTGGTTTCTATTGTATCATAATGGGACTGTGGCTAGGACTCGCTGTTTGTGGCAAATTTATATTTGTTTGTGAGAGGTAAACCTTTTTTTTTTTTGAGCCCTCTTTTGTTTGCTGCTTGAATGAACTAGTTGTTTGGACCAGGTTCACGAAAAACCAGTTAGGCTCATAACTAGTAGACTAGTTTGTAATTTTAAGGGGATAAAAATGCAAGTGTGTTTATGATGAGATATTTGCTCTGACATCTTTTACATGTTCAAAGGAAATGTAATCAACATGAACGATAGATCTATTTTTGTTTGAGTCAGCATGTGTGATTTTTGCTAGAGATTATGCAGTAATAATTTACCACTTGTGCCTAGAAATCCTTCTCCACTTGTGCTAAAAACAAATTTACTCAAGTTGGTACTCTCTGTCTGTTGATTTGCAATTCTAAAGAAGTAAATTCCTCTGTATTGATTGTTTCAGATCAAGAAGCCAGGGATCTAAGAGAAGCATGGCATGGAAATGGTGCTTTGCTGACCTTGGATGATGTTGAGGTGAGTTCTTCCTCGGATTTGTTTTCCCCTTCTCTGATCTAGGGTTTCCACCCCCTTTGGCCTTGTCTACGTGAGGCAAAACAGATTGGGGCGATCTGTTTGGCTTGCTTCTTTGCCAAGTTGGTCATATGGGGCTAGCATTTAGCTGCTTGGCTGATGAGTGTGGAGTTGTTAACATGAATCTTTTTTTCTCGTCAGGTTTGCAGGTTGTAACAGACAACAAGCATATGGATACAAAAATTGGTTTTTGAGCCTTGTTTGACACAGAGTAGAATAGAATACAACTTGTACAAATACAAATACAACAAGTATAAATATAACTTGTACAAGTATAAATTCGTGTGCTAATTCCTTAGAAAACACACGGTTTTTCACTTATTTGGTTTTTTGTGCTAGTTTGAGAAAAAACATTGTGCAGTGGGGCTTCTTTGTTTGGTAGGTTGGCAAAATTCGTGTGTTAGAATAGTAAAAAACGTATAAATGCTCCCTTAAATTCGTGTATTTTCCTGACTAAAAACACGCCCATGCTACGTCTCAAAAACACACAAGTATGCTACGTCTGAAAAACACGACTAGACATGCCCAAAAGGACGATGGCTGAAAGCCTGAAATCATGGGAGTACCCACAGATACCGGATTGTACCCCTTGGGGCCCATCGGGAATCGTCTCGATTCAAAACTGAGAAGAGATTCCGAGTATTACTGTACTTGCGGGCCCCAGTCCAGCAGAAAAGGTGAGTGGTGCAGGTGTGATTGGGGTGCCCCCTCCACGTTGATTCCGTCCACCTTTCCACGGTTAACGCCACCTCCGCGTTTCTGCTACACGTACCTTCCTTTTGCACCCTGCCGCGAGCCGTTTTACCCTTTTTTTTATGGAGACAAACATGAGTTTGATGCAAGGCAATGATGCTCATGATTTCTCCCAAGCTCTAAAGCAGCACGGCAGGGATAATGCTCAGTCTTCATCATCATGGTTTTAATATGCCGTTCAAATGCATGCTAGTACAATTCATAAAAGAAGGTACTTGTGTTCTTTGACATGGGACTTTTAACATCTTTTTTTGAACTAGATTAGTAGTGATTTTAGTCTTTCATTGAGATATGTAGGATGTATGTGCTCATTGTAGTATGCACTATTATGAGATGAAATCACTTGCGAGATGTTCCGCACGAGGTCACCCAATACCAAAAGGCCATACAAAAGGCTATAGAAAGCCAACAAAAATTCATCTAACAGTTCACATATTTAACTAGTATACAATGAGAAAGTTAGGATCTATATGGATATACAAAGGATTAATTGTTAGCTAGCTAAAAAATTGGCTCAAATTAGCTCTAGACTCTAGTTGGCTAATTTGTTAGAAGTCTTCAATTAGTTGTTAGCCAACTAGCTATCCAATTACAAATAATTTAGGATAAATTTTAACCCTAACTAACTGCCACATGTATCCAATCAGGCTCTTAATATAGTTTCTTTGTCCAACTACAAAAAAGGGTTTTACGTCTTCCTCTCATGTAACCCATTATGATCCCATTTAACTAATCTTGAATCATTTTGTTAGGATCCAAGATATAGTGAGAAACTAATCTTCTGGCGCCTTGCAACATTTTGAATGCCAACTAAAAAGTGCTTGTAATGGTGCAACACAGTCCATCCGAATAGCGGTGGTACCAGAATCAAAAGAAATTAGCTACTACCCCTCCATTCGAAATTATAATAAGCTAGTTTGAATTTTCAAGATACATATGAAAATAAACATTAGATCTATTTTTAACTCCCGACATATGGCTCACGAAAATGAGACAGGTGGGTCTAATTGTTTTTCCACTCCATCCAAAGTCCAACAAATCCGTGTACACCAAGCGTTACTCTCTTTCTAAGTTTTTTTTTTTAAAAAAAGCGTTACTCTCTCTCCCAGATTCGAGCACCGAAAGCACTCCGCCCCGTCATCCAGCCCGAACCAAACCCCACTGGCTCCATTTCCACCGTCCAATCCAAATCTGACGTCTCCGATTTCCCCATCAGCCCTAAACCCCTCGCGCGCCTATAAAATCCCAGCGCACGAAAGCCGACCAGATCTCCTCCATTTCTCCACGCCGCCTCCGCTTTTCCCGTGTCCCCCGCACCAATCACCGCCAGTTTCCCCATCCCGTTCGGTCCGGCGGCATGGCGGAGACGCACGAGGAAGGCGGCGCGAGCCCCAAGCACGAGTCGCTGATGGAGAAGCTCGCCGACAAGCTCCACGTCGGCGGCGGCGGCAAGGGCGACTCGTCGTCCTCGTCCTCGGACTCCGACAACGACGAGCGGCCCCGCCCCTCGGCGCCGCCCGCGCCCGCGGCCGCCGCCGAGGTCAAGGAGCACTCCTTCTCCGACTCCGCCGTCACGGCGGCCGCCGAGGCCAAGGCCAAGGTGTTCCGTCTCTTCGGCCGCGAGCGGCCCATCCACAAGGCCCTCGGTGGAGGCAAGCGTATGGCTCTGTTTCTCACGCTCTGAATGTTGCTCGATTTTTGGCTTGAAATCGTTAGATCAGATCTGTGCTCGTGGGGATCTGGGTGGGCTGAGGTGCTTGGGTTGCGGACTAATAGATCTTATTGCTTACGGTTTATGGAATGGGGCTAGCTAAGGTTTTAGGAATTGGTCGTTTAGATCGGCCAGCGCAGTCCCGCAGGTTGGGATCTTGCCTGTCCTTGACAAATGGAGGCGACTATATGCTTGGTTACTCTATGCTTGCTTCAAATTTGATCAATGCAAGTCGTTGCACGTCGGTACCTATATGATCTGTATCACTGTACGTTGTGAGTACTTTTAACTGCTAAGCTTGTCTGAACTGTGGTGTCTGGTCAACCACACGAATACTGATGACGCTGCTGTAACTATCATACTGCTATTGCATTACAGACTGCTTAGATGACCTGTAAACTATATTGCCAACCACCTGAATCTGTGTGGCCACTCGTGTTTAACATGGTGGAAACCAATTGCTTATCCGCTTAAGAATGCTTTGTCGTGTCCGCGACTGCATTTCTGAGGTATTGTGTCCCATTTTTATATGAGGATCAATGCTGAAGGGCCTTTTTGGTTACTTTGAATTAAGATTCTGAAAATATGGAGTTTGTAAGTAAGTTCACAAAAGAAACTTCTAGTAGCCTTTACATTATGTTTTTCTTACCTCAATAAATGTTATTTCGTTGGAGCTGTTTGATGCTATCTTGTCTACACTGAAATGGAAGGTTGTCCTTTAAAGAGATTGTGATGCTTGCGGTGAGCGCACTATTTACTCATTGTTTTGTGTCTACAGCTGATATTGCTGTCTTTAAACTTGCTGATTGATAAACTTGATTGGCTTCATGAGAATTGTGACCTAAATACCTGATCGCTTGTCATTGTTATATGTACCAAACTCATTACTGTACTATATTTTGCAGCTGCTGATGTCTTCCTATGGAGGAACAGGAACATCTCTGCTGGAGTGCTTGGTGGTGCCACAGCCATCTGGATCCTATTTGAATTGCTTGGCTACCATCTTCTTACTTTCGTTTGCCATGGTCTCATATTCTCTCTGGGTGTTCTCTTTCTCTGGTCTAATGCTTCATCATTTATCCACAAGTAAGATCTCACCTCATTATCATAAATTGCTCAAACTTATAACAGATGCAATGTTGTTCTTTGCTAGTTGCATGGTTATTGACTGAAATTCTGCCCATTAATTCAGGGCTCCCCCAAAGATTCCAGAGGTGATCATTCCTGAAGATTTAGTTGTCAACATCGCGCTATCCACTCGATATGAGATCAACAGGGCCTTTGCCAATCTCCGCCAGATTGCTCTTGGCCGGGACATAAAGAAGTTCCTAATGGTATGTCTACTATGTCATTGCCTATGATGAACAATTGATCATACAGCAAGCTACACTGGTCTCATCTTTCTTCTATTGGAAAATTTAGGTTATTGCTGGGTTTTGGTTGCTTTCTGTTCTTGGAAGCTGCTGCAACTTCTTGACCTTGGTTTACATTGGTAAGGGATCCATGCAACCTAGAGAGAACCTTGTTTTTAATCGCTTTTCTATGTATCTGATGATTGGCTGACACGGAATCCTCCTCCTTATGCAAAACAGTGTTTGTGGTGCTGCACACAGTACCTGTCCTGTATGAGAAGTATGAGGATCAGATTGACTCATATGGTGAGAAGGGGTGGATTGAAATTAAGAAGCAGTATGCTGTGTTTGATGAGAAGGTTCTGAGCAAAGTACCAAGGGGTCCTGCGAAAGACAAGAAGCACTAGGAGCAAGTGATTCAAGGTGCTCTTGGTAGGGAATGCTAGCAATCGGTTCGAGTTTTTCAGGAGGCAGCGCTTATGGATACGCACCAATTTGCCACCTATGCATTATGTTGTGTATGGCTGCTTAGTTGTTTGGTTTTGATGGGTGTAGCCGAATTGCTAGTTTTGCCCTTCATTGGTGAAGCAGACGCAGCATACAGTTTTCAGTAGTGCTGTTTGATTTTGATCTGTGTTGTAAGATGTTGGGCGCAGACTGTACCTGCGACACTGTTTTTGCTACTTATATCAATGCAGTTTGGAATTTGAAGATATTTATGGCCTTTTTGTTGAGCTTAGAGGTAACACATACTCGGTTTGGTGGTTCTGACTGTTGATATTTGCTAACTGGCTAGCTTGTTGAGAAACATGCTTCGGGATAAGGCTGTGAGCAATTTTTGACTAAAACAGTCAAGCAATAGAAACATGCTCCTCGAGAAGCTCTTTATATTATACTTCCATGCTTTGCTATTTGGGCGAACGGTATGGCAACATGAAAAACCATGCTTCTCGACAAGCTCTTTCCATTATACTTTTATGCTTTGCTATTTGGGGCAGCAGTAATGCAACAAGAAAAGGGGAGAAACATGCTTCTTGTGAAGCTCTGTCCATCGTACTTTCATGATTTGCTATCTGGGTGAACAAAGGCAGAAACATGCTTCTTGATGAGCTCTTTCAGTTATACTCTGCAATTCATTGAGGTATGCTTGTAGTATCAATGGTGTCCGTTTGCTCATAGTTGCGTGCTGCCGTTTGGTGGGACAGCACAGGAGCAAGCCATAGAGGATTAAGCTTTCAGAATATCAGAGAGAGCAAAGAGACCTCACGCATATGTACTATAAACCTTAAGCTGATAGCCAAATCCTACCAGTTGATGATGGGACCAGGCAAAAGCGGGGAAGGAAAAAAGAGCAAACTGCACCGCAGATTCATTTTTAGTGTGTAATACAACAACCAACACAGCTGCACAGGCAAGCTGGAATTTAGGTGGTGATAAAAATTGTTCATACTTGTCCTACACCAGAAACTGGTTTTACGGCCTGATCTCGCCCCCTAACACTCCCCCGTTTCTCATGTTCTTGTACATGTTCAGCCTATTTCCTCATGGCTGTTTTGTGATCTACTCTACTTTTCAAATTATGTCCATACATTTTGCATGTGATGTTCATATATTGCTCAGAGGAAGTAGGTCAATTGCAGCTTCTTTCTGGAGCCTCCTTCACCATACAACTCGTTCCATTGCCTCAGCTCACTCATTATCGCGCCTTCAGCAGCGAAGCTTGCAGCCACCTGGAGTTTGAGAGTTACAACCACAAGTTTATTTTTCAAGTTGAGAAGTGTTAATCTGCTTCCATATTGTTTCAAATTCCACTTGATAAGATCAGAGGATGGATTCACCTGGTTCTTTGCTTCCTTCAGATCTGCCATGTTCAGTGGTCTTAGAATGATGGTCTCCTCCTTTTCTTTCTTCTTTGGAGGATCTGACGGAGTTTCTCCTTTTTCACGCTTCAGCTTCTCCTTAAGATATTGAAGATAAAGCTTATATAGCAAATTCAATTCACAGAATTCATCATGCATTAAATTCTTAAGATGATGGTGGTTTGGTTTGATTACCAGCTCCTTCTTTCTTTCCCTCTGGATTAGCTCCCTCACAGGGCGATATGCTGCCGTCGTGCACAGGTTCTGTTAAGAAATTCAGGGTTGAGCAGAATTGATCTGTACTTTAGTTCTTCATACAAAGATACACAGCTCTCAGAAAACTAAATCGCAGCTGAGCATGATGCCTTTGTTTTTTCTTTTTGGGTGTGCAGGGAGGCATGTGTGTGCATTCATGTTTCATGCTACTGACCTTGAGATCACTTCCACTGTATCCTTCTGTCATGGTTGCTAGTTCCTTATAGTCCAGTCCTTCATCAACTTTCTCCTTTGACAAAAGTCGCCGCATTATGAGTTCCCGACTTTCCATCGATGGCAGACCTACCATGATTCTGTTAAAGAAAGAGAACACAGCTCAGGGAACAAACTGTGGGATGCATAAACGTTAATAGCATCTTAGGCAAAATATACAAACCTTCGCTCGAACCTACGGATGATAGCCTCATCAAGATCAAAAGGACGGTTCGTCGCAGCAAGAACAAGAATTCTCTGATCTGGTCTAGACAAGAGGCCATCCCAGTGTGTCATAAATTCATTCTTGATCTTCCTCATTGCCTCGTGTTCTCCAGCTCTGTTCCGCTGCCCAAGCATGCTATCAACTTCATCGACGAAAATGATGGTTGGTGCTACTTTAGCAGCTAACGTGAACAATGCTCGAACATTCTTTTCATCTTCACCAAACCACTTTGATGTGATAGTTGACATAGAGACATTTATAAAACTTGCTTGAGCTTCATTTGCTATAGCCTTGGCAAGCATAGTCTTGCCGGTTCCTGGAGGACCAAAAAGTAATATACCTCTGCAGGGCTTAAGAAGACCGCCTTTGAAGAGGTCAGGTCGTCTAAGAGGCAGCATGACAAGCTCATGAAGGGATTCTTTGATATCATCCAAGGCGCCAATATCATCAAATGAAACTCCAATTTCATTAGCAGGTATCACTTCTGGTCTAATACGTTTTTCAAACTCATTATCTGGTGGCACTTCCTAATAGAGAAAAGAATGAAATTACAAGTTACAGACTGGCAATTGGTAAATTAGTTCCTCTAGGGCATGCATAGAAAACTATTTTCTGAAAGATTCAACTAAAATAACATTACCGGTGCTTTTGCAACTGGAGGTGGATTATCCTTCTTCTCCAGCTCTGTTTTGCTCTCAACTCTAGGAGCAGGGGCACTGGTGGGAGCAGCAGCACCAGCAGCAGCAGCAGCTGGAGGTCGAACAGGTGGCAGCGATGCTGCAGGTTTTGTTTCTGATTTTGCAGTAGCTGGAGCAATTGCCTTTTCAGCAGCCTATACATTTGATGTATGGTATGTGAATACATATAATTTTATATGTTTCCGACACAAGTGAAACGATAAACCTAGGGGGAATCAGTCATCTTCATAGTAAATTTTAAATGGTAAAATATTTTAGACAATCTGTGCGATGTCAATCGAAAAATCAGTTGCACTATTCTCACATTCTCAGTATCAATCTGAATGTCATTGTTTAGACGTAATCAATGGTCATCTTTCCATATGAGTTACTTAGCAGAATTTGTTATAACATGTTTGGGAATCCAGTACCCTTCATAGACACACAGGGAAACCAGATAACCAAACCTCAGAATATAGCATTAAGAGTAACACTTTTTTATTACCATTTGTATATTTAGCATTAGTCATTACAAGAGTAAACAATGTTTTTTTTTTCTCATCAATTTAAGTGTATGTAGTAGTGTATATCTTGATTAATTATAATATTACAATCGACAAGGATAAACATTAATTGAACAAACCTTTAAGGCATCATCCATCGCTTCCAATTTCATGCTGTCCTTATCGCCCATCTTGTTGCCTTGAAAAATTTCCAATGCATGGGACAAGCTGTGCCATGAAAGAGTCATAAACCGAGGAAGAAAAGAAAATAAAATATCTACAGACAACTATCTTAATCTGCTAACCTCTTTGTGGATAGAACTAATTTCCCATTTCGGTACTCTGGATCTCTGTTATTCATCAAGTGATATGAAACCGCAGACACCACAATCTCTTCTATATACTTACTAAGGCACATAGTATCAGATAGGCAAATCGAGCCTAAATCATCACATTCAAGATCATTTTCTGCTAGGACTTCCATAATATGATTTCGGTTATCTTGAAACTGAATCATCTTCATGTCTTCTTCTAATTGGGAGTTCCAACTTACAAGGTGGTTTTCGTTTTCAGGTGGCTTGATTTCTATATTGTATGGGAACAGAATAGTCAATCTGTCGTCCAACTCCTCATCACTGTCCATATCTACAATCCTTGATCCAAGGACTAACACCGGCCCTTCAAGCTTGTTTAGTAGTTTTTCAAACAGGAGATACATTTTGGGGGACTTGTGAAGAAACTTCTCAACATCTCTTATATAGAGTACAATTGGGTACTTCTTTGACACTGAATGCAGAACCTTGTACAATGCTTGTACTAAAATTTTCTCATCAAAATTCCAACTGCTTGTGCGTCTAAGAGGAGCTGCATTGATTATCAAACATGTCCATGAGAACAGAAAATATATTATAAATCAAATCAGCATTCCAGAAAGAATTACGAAGGAAACAGCTGCAACAAGTTGTATGTTTCCTCCAAGCTTATTCACTTCAGATATTCTTGTTTGCTCATTTTCAACTATTTGCATACACAGTGTTATCTCCAGAAAAAAAAAAAACATAATGTGAACACAATCTTTACACGTGTGGGTCGCAATATTAAAGAGGTATTTTTCTTTCAAAAAAGGCCCAATCTAATGCTAATAGTTCTGTTTCTTGCAGTCTGCTCATAAATAGAAAACAGGAAAACTAAAGAATTTTACCCAGTGACATGAATTCTTAATCATGTGCCACTAAGTGTATCAAAAGTACATCTTATGACCTGTATTAGTTGAAGGTCGTTGTGAAGCCATGCTACTCATATCAGAGGAAGTAGATGCATTCCTTCTGAGCTTCGGTAAGTTGGTCATACTTTCAGAGCTCCTGGAATTGCATAGAGAAGTGCATACAAGAGACAGTAAATGCACCGTAGTTTCACTAAAACCTATTATTTTTTTCAAGAATACACCAAGGTCTGTGATTCTCCCACCTTAATTTAACATCTGTCATGCTGTTTTGTCTACGTATAGTTCCTGAGATAAAAACCAAGTAAGTTAACAAATATGCAGCTGCATTTACAAAATAAAATAAACTAAAAGTATGCAGTTATTGTATTCTTCAGTAATACACATGCAAATGAATTCAGTTTACACTAGAAGAGGATCTTTTTTCCTGTAGCATTCAGAATAAATGGCAGCTAACAGACTTCAAGTCTAACCGAATTTCAAATCGACACAGAGCAGGTACAGATTATATGAAAGGAGGAAAATATGTAGGTCCTTTTCTCTCTCTAAACAATTTGTTCTCAGATAACTAAGAACAATGACAGGAATGGGATGGTTCCATTTATTTCAGCTATGGAATTTGTGAAGTCAGAGAAATATCCACGCCAGAATAGATGTTTCATCTTGTCCAAGGAGATGGCATCTAGAGGTCTACATGAACTGTCGTACACTGATGCTGTACCACATATTCAGTTCAAAACCTGAAGCCAAATATGGCAGTGCAATGAAGAGCTGAACAGTATTTACTAAATGCCCAGGTGTCACCTTTGGGCTGTTCCTTTTGTGAAAGGATTGAAAGAGATCCAAGCAATCCCGACACACGTTCAAGCGTCGTCTCGGAGATTGATCTTTTAAACGGCTGACAAAAAAAAAATGCTCTTCTGTTAGCAATTGATTGAGGCATGAGAATCTGTGAAGCACCAGAAAGATCAAGCTTGGCAACGATATGCAGACATACTATGCCATCATATCAACGATAATCAAACTGAACGCACCAGTAACCTGAATGACGCTATGGTCATGTCACAAGATAAGGTAACCTCAGTACTCAAGAAAGTCAGAATGTATAAAGCCTTACCTTCTCTGTGCTGCCACCAGTGCCATATTTGCTATGGATCTGTAAGGAAGGACACTTTTTGATTCAAAATCAGCATAAATTTGTTAATGAAGACAGAAATTTTGGCCAACTGACCTTTATAAGAAAATCAGTAGGATCTAGCAACAGCAACTTTGCTTGAAAATAGTGGGCAAGCGCCCTGGCAAGCATCTGCTGGTAGAGCTCTTCAAGAGCAGGACGTTGGGTCTTAGTTCAGTGATGCAGAAAGAAACTGGCTGAGTGAGTGCCAATCGAAGATGATAATATACCTGCAGGACCTGACAGCAGGATTGCACGGCTAGCTGGAGCAAGATTCCTGGTGTACTTAGAGATTTCTGCTTGCTTCAAGTGAACATACGCAGCGCTTGTCAGCACAACACGTGTTTGCTCACTGCGAATTGGAATCATCGGAGAAGATGATGAGTATAAAAGGGCAAGTGTGGTGCATATCAAAGGGAGGGGGCAAAATACAGAGTTCGATCACTGCATGCACTGCAACCCATCATTCGTACATAATTAGATCAGACGCAATCAATTGTGTTTTTTAATCATCAGTAAACTGATACCATAGAACATATGCATTAGTTGCAACTGACTTATATAGACTAAATAATAAGGTGGGAAAAGATTGAAATACAGCAAGACTGTTCCATCTTTTTCCCCCAGAACGATTTCTGTAACCACCGTTCGTTGCAGCCATTTGATTGCACCAAGGCACTTGCGACATCTGCTTGTTTTCCCAATGAACTCTAAAAATCTATCACTTTGTCTTGTTCTATGAACGCAGAAATTGGAAACAAGGTATACTGATTGTTTTGTTCATCGACAGCGACCGGAGGCAGAGTTCCTTCGCTGACCCCTGACCCTCTGAGCCTGAGGATCGCACACACCTTTTATCCCAGTTTTTTTTTCTCTGATTCGGAGAATACTTGCGCTCGTCTAGTGTAGCATGCACATCACATCAAAGGGTGAAAAAAGGAAGAAAAATGCATAAAAAAAAAACAGATCCAAAGTAGGCAAGGCAGGGCAACGCGACGAGCCGACGACGCGCTGACGCAGCGGCTGGAGGCTGCAGCAGAGTCTCGTCTCAAGAAAAGGAACTCTGAACTGACGTCGTTGTTGTTTCCTTTCGTTGGTGCAGAAGCACAAAGAAAGATCGATGCGAGGAAACACGTCACACGGGTACTCCCTCCGATCCCAAAAAAATACGACGTTATGGTCGATCTTTCTCAACTTTTAATTAGATACAAGTAATGTTTATATTTTTAAATAAATTTATTAAAAAACTATACTTAAGATCTTTTGAATAATACTAATTAATTAACATAAATATTTATATATTTTAATATAGAATTATTGATAGTTTAAAAACGTAGGATGAAGGAGGAAACTAGACCTGAGGTAGTACGGGAACTCTTCGAAGGTGACCTTGCTGTTGGCGCCGTCGACGAGGAGGCGGTGGAGGTCCTGCTCCACCCTCTCGACGGTGACACCCGCGGTCCTGGCGTTGGCGCCGCCTGCCCATGGCGCGGACGCGAGGCCCAGGCCGACGCCGACCCCGATCCCGATCCCCAGCGCCGACATCACCACGCTCTTCCCCTCCATGGCGGGCGGGCTGCTGCTCTCCGGCCGGCGGCGGCGATCGACACGACACGCTCCAACGACAACGACGGCGGCGGACGGGCAAAGCGGCTAAAAATTAAGAGGTCCGGCCGGGGCGGGGCCTGGCACGGAGGGAGGAGGATGGAAGAGAGAAGAGGCAGGCGTGGGCGGCCGGCAGCGAGAAACGGGTGGTGGCGTGGTGTGGGACGCGGAGCGCAAGTGCCGGGCCTCTGCTCGTTGCCGTAGCTCGCTAGCTTCTCGGCCCTTCGCTGCCCTGTCTCCTCCTCTGCGTCTCTCTGCTCAGGCAGGCTGGCGGTGCAGGGCATGGGCATGGGCAATGGTGCGCCGGCACGCGGCCTGCGTACGTGTGTGTGTGATATAGCGATACACCGTACACGCACTCCAGTACTATGCATTTCCTTTCCTGCGGCGGATGTGATGAGGCCGTGTGCTGTGCTCTGTGGTGCCGTGGTGGCATGCATTTTTCCGCCCGGGACCTCTGGCATCGTTGCAATCATGAATAGGTCCCGCCGTGCCATTTGCTGCACTTGGCTGTCTCCGGCAGAGGACGGTAGGTATTCACGAATTTGGATCGGGCACAGTGAAAGACTGCGAGAGCCATAACCTCCCTTCTCCAACAGCAGACGCAACAACCGACGCATCTAATCTAGTAAAAAAAAACCGGAGCATCTTCCTTCCTCCTCTCGTCGTCTCGCGAGGGCCGAGCCCCGACCCCGACTCCATAGCAGCCGCCGCCGTCGCCTTCCTCCTCCAACCCCTGGCGCGTCCTCCCTCACCACGAAGGCACGAGCTCCCCCACCCCCATCGCCATGGTTGCCGCACGGGCCACGGCCTCCTCCTACACGCGCCGTCGTTCTTCTCTGGCCCTGGATACGAGCTCCCCTGTCCCGGCGCGGGCTCCGGCGGCGGTCCCGGCGCGAGCTTCATCGGTAGCTCCGCCGCGGGCAAGCTCCTCCTCCTGTCCGCCGCGGGCTCCGCCATGGCCACCACCGTTGTCACCTCCTGTCCACCGTTTTCACATTGAAATTTTTAATAACATACTTAACTTGAAATGTTAATACGATTATTTTTTTAATTTATTTTTATAAACTCAATTAATAGTTAAATTTTAAGAAATTTTGACCGAGTCAAAATCCATGATAGTACGGGATACACTTGCATTGGTAGCATTGCACTGTCACCGCGAAAAATCATGCGCCGTTGCATGTGCCGCCGACGGCAGTTCACAATGCACAACCAACGTACCGGCCAGGTGCATGCACCGCCGGCGCCGGCGCCGGCGCCGCCGCGGCATGCGCACCAGTTCGGGCATGCATGCTGGATCCCGATGGTACGCACGGTCGGGCTGGCCGGTTCTTCTCGAGAAGCGCGCCATGATGGTAACGTACGTACTGTACTTTTGGGCGTCACTGCCGTCACGTCGCCCATGCTGAGCAACGTTGTACGTACGGTTAGGTCCATCTGTCGCCAATGGCCTATATATGCAGCGACATGGACATGCATGTTGTCCAATGGGGCGCATGGCCGCCACCGCGCAGGACCACCGGCCGGCTAGCATAAAGGCCGCCAGGGTAACAGAATACAGGTACGAGTTACGTACGGTAGTCCATTACAGGGTGACAGGGTCCAACGATGCGTGTAGTATTTATTTATTGGTTCCAACCTCCAACCCCGTTAAAAAAACATTCACATACTTTTGTGGAAATCAATAGCTAAACTAGTAATATTAACAAAATAATCAATAAATAAATGTATCATGGAGATATGCCGATGAATCTTATTTGTTCCTTTTCCATATCATAAATATCTACACAATTTTGTGGAAATCAATAGCTAAATAAACTAGTGTTTTGATCTCTCTCTCACCTTGTTGCCTCGTCTGGCCTCTCTCTCGGCATTGTCAGTATATAGGCAGCTCAGGTAGGCATGGTGATTGGTGAACATCGACAAGGAACCCAAACACTGTTATTTGGTAGGAGGACGAGCTTTTTTTTTTATTGAAGTCTGTGCCAGCAAATAAAAATTTTCATGTTTTTTTCCCTTACCATGGTAATAACCAAACGTAGCCTTTGCTGCTACCGCGAGCGAGCCAATTTATCACCTGGCCAGATGAGGATTGACTTGTTCCCATGCATAAAGCAAGACAAGCTTCTTAAGTCCGAGGCTCCTTCAAAATGGAGATATTTTTCTGTTGTTTATGAAAACATAAATTACTGTAATTTCTATGAAATTTCTACAAATTTACCAGAGATTCCTGTCTTTCAACCGGGGCTTGCGTCAGAGCAATCGTCGAGACTGTTCTAGTGCCAACTGCTACTGGGCCACGTCACCCATTTAGCTCGAAGTAAACGGACTGTGTGACCCGGTGCTTGGTCTGCTACGTGTGCGTACGGGAGTGGCTGAGAGGCTACGCGGCATGCATGCAGGGCGCTTCGTGGATCGAGGTGGTCCAGCCCAAACAAAAATATCCATCACAACGTTGTCTCACATCCGTGGGCCCCACCGAGCCCCAATCACCCACCGATCTCGCAGAGAAGCCTCTCTAATTGTCATAATTTTTGTATACTATGAGCGTGACTTGGCCCAGCAATATTTTTGCCAAAATAGAGAGAGACGCGGCCTGGAGAGAGGGAGCAGGCCCACAGGCCCGCGGCCTTCGTCCGCGACTCTCTCCTCTCGGTCTCTCGGCCCGACGCCCACTCCAAGCGGGAGACGGCCCACGACCGCGTTTGGGCCTCGAGCACCCAGCTCCGGCCCGCTCCTCGGCTTCTGGCGTCTTCTTTCCCCTTTCCGTTCCAATTCCAACTGGAACTGGCCGCATCAGCCGATCCCGCGCCTGCCCACCACTCGCCGCCGCCGCCGCTCGCCGGCCGCCTTCGCCGCGGTTCCCGTAGAGCGGGTCCAGAGGCTCCGTCCTACTCCCGCTCCGCATCTCCTCTGGTCACTTAATCTCGGTAAGGCCCGACTTCTCATCCGGTTATGGTTAATCCCATCCGGTTCCCGCGCGACGCCGTACTTGCCACCCCGCGACCGCGACTGATGACTGCCTTCGTGTTCCTTGTGCGCAGCCACCAGGTATGTTCCGGCCGCCGAGTGCCTTTGGGGCGCCGCCCCCGTTTCCTCCTCAGCCTCAGCCTTGGCAGTGGCAGCAAGCGCCCCCGCCTCCGCCTTCGCCTGCGGTTACCTTTTGGCAGCGCGACAATGTGCGGGATCACGTGAGGAAGCTGCAACAGACCATCAAGTTATCAACTGCACTGTGAGTTCCTGTTTCCTAAAACCCGCGAAAGTTACTGATCACCATGTTCATGTAGTTTGCTTATTTACGCCCAGTTTTTAAGAAAGGATTTGACCTGTCAGGATAAACGAGCTCGAGGAAATTGCAGCGGCCACAAATTCCGGTGATGCTGCCACGCAGGAATTTGCTTCTTCTTTGGTGGAATTGCCATCAGGTTGTGGTGATTCTTCGGAGGACAAGCCGCTCCGATTCATTGAGCTAGCTAGGTCCATGGGGATTAGCCAGGAGACTCATGAGTCGATGGCAACAGATGCAGCCAATTACCTTTGTCATCAGCTTCAGCATCTTCTTGCGCCTATCTCTTCTGCCACTAGCCAAAGTGGCCCTTGGGAGGAGAGGTCGGCGATGGTTAGGTTGACTCAGAAGCTGCAGAAATATAAGAGAAATAAGCGGTGGAGGCAGAGGAGAAGGAAACATGTCGCAGAGCTTTTTCAGAAGGTGCCACTCATCATTGTCTCCTTTTTTTTTGGTTGACTATACGTGTCTGAATGCTTTCCCTCCAAACAGCCAAAAATCCAACGATGTGAAGTGTGATGACATCTCTTGTCTTGTTTCACAGGAGCGTGCAGATTATGATAGAATCGACCAGGAAGCTGATGAATGGAGGGCTAAGCAAATAGCCAAGGACATTGCAAAGCGGAAGGTGCTTTTTCGTATTTGTGAAATTTGTTTCACAATTAAAGATATATTGCAGTAGGACATCATTGTTGCTTCAGAACTAATTTATTCACTTTTGTACCTGTAAACCAGATGGAAAGCATGCAGAAGATTGCTAGAAAGAAAGCAAATGAGGAAAGAAAGCATTTAGAATCTGAGGTACTATGGAATAAAATTTCATGCCTAGGCTGTCCTGTGAAAGTTCTCTTCTCTAGGGTGTTTCAGAACTGTCTTTTACTAGTTATGTGCAAGCCATACAGCACACTACTGAGCACTGATACAAACAAATAATCTTTTGTTTGTATAAGTTTAGTTGCAACATTTTAAGTTGTGCCTTCCTATTCTTGTGACCTTTATCTAGTTTTCTTATAACTCTAGAAACCCTCTGATCTCTATACTTGTCTTAGTGCAAGCAATCTTAAGGGATATCATTCACCTATTTTCTTGCTTTTTTAGAGAGCCATCTTGCAATCAGTTCATGAAGAATTGAGTAGTCATTCAAATTTCTTTATGCTTTAATCTACTAACTAATGATTCTGTGGACGTTTTTGAGTTAATAGTATCACCATAATTTTCTTTATCCTGAATAGCTAATTTTCCCAATTGGCAATTCAAATGTGGTACTTCCAGCTGGAGCTTGCCCTAATGGTCGAGAAACTTCAGGAGCTTCGGTCTATAAGAGTTCAAAAAATGAAGAAACAAGGTAAGATCTTCTTATTTTCCAGTTTCTTTATTTACATTCTCCGTATTACAAAAATATGTTCTGTACATGAATGAGTTGTATTATCTAGAAAATAATTAATAATTGGATTAATAAATAAATACATTATATATTAGTACTTAATTATTCATTCTCTCTCATCCTTGAAAGCATGGGCAGTGGTGGGAAAAATTATGGTTATTTTCCTAATTGACTTACACAGCGAAACAACAATTCCCATGATGCACTTTTACTAAAGTGAAAGATGTGGTTATCATTGTTTTTTTCTGACCTTACATACTATGTTATTCATATTCTTGCATTTTTCATGCTGATGGCTGAACCGCTGAAGCACATAAGCCTGTAACGATCCTTTTCTCTTATCTCTTATTAAGAGAAGAGGATGCCAAATCCATTTTGGCAATGCAATATCTGATCCTACCTGTGTTGTGAATGATCTCACTAGCACAAACTTTTTGGAATGACAGAGTGCTCCTGTCTCTGCAATACTGCAAACTTTTCTTTTTCCGTTCGTGTTGATTTTCCCTTTTTTATTTTGTTTAGTGTAAATACAAGAGATGGATATATGAGTTTCTTTTTATGTTATATGTTTTAGGTCATTTTCTTCCTGAAGAGGATGATAAATACCTAGAGTGTGTTAAGGCTGCAGTCGAGGAAGAGGAGCGCCAAGCTGCATCTGCTGCTCGAACTGATGCTGTTAAGGATGCTATTCTGACTGCTGAGGAATCAAGGAAGCCTCCACAGAATGCAACTTCTCAAGAAGGTGGTTCTGAACAACCTAGTGGGCCATCTGAAGACAAGGACCTGGGAGATGGCGGGATAAATGAGAGAAATGACCAGGCAAGCCAGAAAACTGAGCATGAAGATGAAGGCCATAGATTTAAAGGAAAAGGGCATGAACATCATGACCCTGTAAGCAGTCTTCCTTTTGAGTTCTACCATTATTATCATGGAAGTAGCTATGACATGGGGACACTCATTGAGGTAATTATGCTAACTTCAAAACTTTTTCTTATTTACTATGAATCATATGTAAGACAGTGTAAATCAGAGAAATACAAACTAGGCTTCGTAACCTTACAAATAACCAGATAGTTTTCACTTCATGGCATGGGCAATTACTCAATATACCTACTCAGTCAACTTGTCTTTATATTGTCTCTGTTGTAGGTCCGTAGAATGTGGGATTCTTTCATCAGACCTGGAGGAAGGTAATACTTGTACTTGTTAATACAATTTCTTCCAAGTTTGCTTAGAATTAAGCAAACATTTCTGTAAGTATTTTCAAGTTTCTGTGCAATTATGGTTTGTGAACTTGTTTAGTTAACCGTAACAAGATGAAAGGAAGGTTAACCTCATGAGGAGTTTATTTTGAAATAGCATCTATTGACCATTATTATGGTCTAGACTCTAGATTAAGAATCGCACTTGAAAAAGGTGCATCTTTGTTGGTCAATGCATCCTGTTTGGAATGGAGTTATTCCAATTTAGAGGAAACTGAATGAAATCCAAAGGAGTTTTGCTTATTCCTGTGAAAGAACTATGTTTTGTTCCAAACAGGCATAATATATTATTCTTCAGCTTGAAGTAAAAACACAGATCTAACCTGTCGTCTAGGTGGTCAACTGCATCGATGTTGATGCACTGTTGTTTTTTCAACTTTGAAGTCAGATACACTTGTGATAGCCTTTGTCTTATTGCTGCTGGAAAAAATATAATTTAGCATGACCATTCATTGTTTTCCTCAAATATATTCTATTCCTATATAATAGCATATACTAGTGTACTAGGGTGACAAAATCAGTGCTGTGGTGTGTAAGCGAATCTCATATAGTATTTTCCCTGATAGTAAATGTTGCACCTGCCTGCAGCCGTATACCTGGGCACTGGGTTCAACCACCCCCTCCAGCTGATGAAGTTTGGGCATCTTATTTGGTGCAGCCGAAGTAAATCACCATGGGTTCAAGAAATGGCCATTTCTGCTTCAAAACCACCGAAATCTTCATGGCTCCTGCAAGGTAAGCTAGGCACTTAAAGTTAGAACTTCAAGTGTTATTACAATCTTCTAGAAATTCCGAGATGTATTGGTGATTCCTGCCATAAATTGTTATTAATTAACATCGGTACCTCATAAAACAGGAGGTACCTGTATTGTACCTCTTGGTATCTCATGTCAACTAATGATATATAGAATTTGTAGAGGGTGCAACCGTGCAAGTTGCAGTTGCAGTATCTGGGTTAAAGTGCTACATTACTCAGTTGCTTGATCAAATCCTTGATTATCTTCTTGATTATGCGTGGATTATCTAGAACTAGAAGCTTTTAGCTACCAAAAAAACGTGATGTGTTTGTGGAAAAAAGTTCACTCGTCTATACCCTTTACAAGGATACAGCATTCAACTTGAAAGATCCATGATATCATGACTTATGAGTTGAGGAAAAGGGAGAAAACACTAGCAAACTCTCCTTTTTATGGGGTTGTGGAGGCCTTTTTCTTTGCAAAGATTGCCAGCAAAAGGTTTATTTCTGATCAATTTGAGTTGTCCATTGTTACATGCTGTCTTCCAGAATGTAACTCTGAATCTTAGCCTTAGGCCTTAGCATATACTCCTTATCGACATATAACACCCCACTCTACTGGTATGCCATGCGCTCAATTTTTTTGTGGTAGAAGCTTAAATCATGGAAGAAAAATAAAAGTAGTAAACTTAACTCAGATAAATAACTTACCATCCAAGCTACAACATTGCACTACTCTGTGTGTCAGAAACTCAAGGCGGCTCAAGGTACACATTGAATAAAGTGTTATCAAGTCGTCTAGTCAACCCTAGTCGCCATGAGACTGACCAAGCAACTAGTCGTGGTTAATTGTCGACTTGGCTCTGGCCGTCCCTCAGTCGATGACTAAATTGGACGGCCAGAAAATTAATGTACCTAATATCGTCGTGGCCTCTAGTTGAGGCCAGGATACCGACTAGGATCTAATCACGGTCAATTGGAGGACTTGATAGCACTTCCATCTGTTTAATTGGTTTAACGTCACGAAGTGTTATATTTTATGTTAATATTAATTTTTATAAGTTAATATGGATCTTTTTGTTAGCTGCGAAATATTTTATCACAAATTAAAAAAACTTAAAGATAATTGTGTACTAAATTATGTTCGGCTTCATTATAAACTGAGAATTCTTGTATATACCTTGTCCAGGATCCAAGGACAAAACTGCGGCATCTTGTCAAGGCAACTAAATAGACCCCAAGTTAAATTCAGTGAGTGGTAACACAAAGTATAGACAAGAAGACACAATAACCGATTGGTCTGGGTATGACTTGGATTTGATGACAAGGAGCCAAGAAAAGCATGATGAAGGAAAGAGCAAAGACTGGACACTGGTGCTCAAGAGTAAAGTTTGTAAGGTAAATTTGTAATATAATTCTAAACCTGTAACTGTCAGCTCCTTGACCTTGAGCTAGCTCATGTCAGTGAAAGCTGTGTGGTGGATTTGTTTTCCTCTTAATGATAATGAGATACATGCTTAGACACGTTCTTGGGAAAAAAAACATAGAAGCCATTATCTGGATGATTTTTTATATCATATTTTACCTTCAATACCTCAGCCACCCTACTGTTTTACTGGTTCCTTGATCATTGTTTCATCAATGAGTGCAAACTGCCATAACACTTTCGTTGGCACCATTGCTTGTTTGATGTCGTATAAGGTACAGCATGACGTGTATATAAAAGATGATGACCCCCTTGGTCAGTGGTGATTTTACAAGATAGGTTCCCAAGAGATTGAGTTCTGCGATCTGTGTAGTCCAGTGGACTGATGATAAATTTTAGTAAAGTTGACTGGTTAAGCTAGAGCATCGAATTGTACCTAGCAGCAATGGATGTAACTTTAATGTCTAGGTCTTGTCTACGCTGAATATAGAATGTCAATATTGTGCATCAGTGCGTTGCTATTTCTTCATCATTTGAACTAAAAGTAATTGTGCTGCATGGCCAGTTTAAGTTACCTGCTACTTCGGATTTGGAAGTTTGTGTTTTTCCGTATTCTGTACAATAGCTATAAGGCTTCAAGAAAAAGTAGTCCAACAAAAAACTTAATAAGGACGCTGAAATAAGAAACTAAGAGGTTTGTGAATTGGATGGCATTAGCATCAAGTACTTATTGGTTATGCTTGCCGACTTTCTGGTTATGCTTGCTTGCTCCTCCCATTCTCTACCTCTTTTGAGGTGATTGTATAGCCCAACACTGAATCCTAAAAGCTTGTGGTGAGAAAACTGACGAGTCTTT
Source organism: Bothriochloa decipiens (assembly GCA_023333625.1). Lineage (NCBI taxonomy): Eukaryota > Viridiplantae > Streptophyta > Magnoliopsida > Poales > Poaceae > Bothriochloa > Bothriochloa decipiens. The sequence continues at coordinate 62,999,886 of CM041632.1, forward strand.
ATATGAGGGCAGCATATCTCCTTTCTTTCAAGGACAATAATGCCGATTTGCTCATCAGGAAATTATTGGATGCACTAGGATTTCTGAAACAGAGCATCCAGTGGCCCTCTGACTTGGCTCAAGGCAGTTTTGTTTCTGCATTTAGGCGGGGGGTGTTAAGAGACAGGTCAATGAAGCAACCCACCCAGCTTGGCCATGTCGACATTTCGCTATTCCCTTTTTTTGTTTCACATGCACAATGCTATGGCGTTACAGATATTGTGGATATTAGCAAAAGGTAGCAAACTATATATGCTATGTAATATGCACTGTCCCTTGTCACAAGAAAATAGATTTAAAATTCATATCTGGAGTGCCACGACTTGAAGGAATTCATTTGAAAATGATGGGAGTTCTTTACCTGACCAGTTTTCTGACAAAAGATGTCTCCAGTGTTGCGGGTCGAAAGCGACTTGAACCAATGCTAAAATCAAATGATAAATGGTTGGGTGAGTCATGGGTGCCGTTTTGTTTCAACCAACTTTGGATTGGGTGTGTTATTTTTTTTGAAACAAAGGTTGGGTGTGATATACATACGCCATTTCTCCATGGATTTATAAAAGGATTAAAGGAAAAACGCTAAAGCACGGCACACTTTTGGCTTTTAGCCTTCTATAAGCTCCTTTTTCATTTGATTTCCACGGAACGCGATAGGATTTGAGCATTTATTCATCCCCATAGTGTGGTTTGGCTGTGAGTGTGACCTCTCTACTGGGTTGATCGGAGCTTACATGTGTGGCTACTTTGATTGCCCTGCCAGTGCGGGTGTCGGGAGCTGGGCTGGGAGAGGTTTCTAGCTACCTTCTTATTGGTAATTCAACCTATCATCTTACACAAATGCTCCTGTTTGGTGGGCATGCTACATAAGACGTGTCTGGAATGTACTGTGGTTCTCGCAAAGAACTAGTGTGATTTTTTTTTGGATTTCCTTTCACCCGCTACTTTTTTTACTTTTATCCCCTGATGATTACCGAGCATTGACTAGAGTTGCTTTCCACTGATTCATGCCGAAACAGAAGATTGGAATGTAGTTCTCGCAAAGAAGAAGAGGAGGATGATGATGGAATGTGGCTCACAAGTCACTAGAGCAACGCAGCTCTTGGAACCAATCCTAGGACACGTGTAGGGGCAGTGAGCTTTCACTTTACTGCCAAACTGAGTGGCATGAGGCATCGGCCACGCCACTCTTATCGTACATGATAACTTATTGTAAATGAGTATGTTGCTAATATATGTATGATTGTTTTGAAAAGAGAAGCTGAGAAGGCCTAGCACTTGGATACTCTCTTCGTCCATTTATCTCTTTTATCTAAGCAAAATTTTGTTTCTTAAAAAATCTCATTATTATTAGTTGGGCCCATAAATTTAGCTCCTCGTATGTGCTTCGCATTTGATGTTCATTGGTTGCTCATTGTCTACATTTATTATTTTTTGGCTGCCCATTGGCTATAGCTCCTTAACTGCACAATGCCTTGAATGCAAATTGCTGTTATTTAGGGGCTTCTTGGTCATTGCGCCGAAGACTAATATGAAGAAGATAAATGGATGGAGGGAGTAACTTGCTATTTGTCTCCGGTGGAATTTGCATATATAAATCCGAGACAAGGGGACAAACCACACCAATACACGACACACCAAGAGCACCTCTACTGCTGTCTTTCGTTTCAAATTGTAAAATTAATTTAGTTTTCTAAAAACCAAAATATCTTATGGCCACTTTGAAACGTAGGAATTTATAGATTTGTACAAGAATCTTAGCATAAAAAGAAAGGGAAAATACAAACAAGAAAAAATTCTATGTTTTAGAGGAGACATTATTATAGTTTAGAACAAAGGGAGTATAATTTTTGTAGACTTACAGGACTTGGAGATAATAACTATCATGTCACCATCTCTTTTTTGGTTCTTTGTGTTTACTTCTCGTACAGGACTCTCGCTTGCACGCGCATCGTCCAAGCCGACACGCCTGCTCGCCCACACGGCCACGCTTGACGCTTGTGCCTCGAGCTCGCGGCGTCCATGTTCGCACTCTCCATAAATACCTTCATTCTACTTGCCTTAAACACCATGAACAATGAGATCGGCCTGTTCCATGCTTCTCGCGGAGCCTAAAGCACCTGAGCTAGTATATTATAGCATTTCAAAGTAAGAGAGAGAGTTACTATATTTTATATTTTCTAAACACCTGTCTTTAATAGGTAATTTCAGGTAACAAACAATCTTATATAACTAACTATATAATTTAAAAAGACTCATAAGTGAAGTGAAAGAAAATATAGTTAAAAATAGCAAAACTACATATTATTTGAATCCCGAGTAATGACAATAAAAAACCAAAATATATGAAATATCCTAAGTGCTACATACTGACCGCGCATGCGGCGGACGTGCGGCACGCATACATGATTTGTCCGCGTTCACATCCAACCAGAGAAGCCGCTCAACCACCAATGTGCGTGCGTTCGAAGTCGTCTATCACCTCCTGCGACGCGTCCTCTCTCTTTCCCTCTCCCTGGCGACCACCTTCCTGGCGAGCTCCTCCTAGTGACCTCCTACCCAAGCGCGAGCTCCTCTCCCCATGCACTTCCTCCCCGGGGCCTGGCGGCCTTCTTGCGCACGTGCCCGCCACCTCCCCTCGCGGAGCCATGGTGGATCCGGCGGGGGGACGGCGACGGCGAGGGTGGCGGTGGATCCGGCCTAGGTAGGACACCTCCTCCTCTCTTCTCCTCCTCCAACTCCGACAATGATCTAGGGTTCCGGCGAGCTCACCCCCTTCTTCTCCAACTCCAGTGGGCTATAGATTGTCGGTCGGCCACGGGGAGAGGAAGGGAAGCAGGCAGCGGGGATGGTTGGCAGGCGGTTTAGGGAGCCCTGGCGGCGGGGGCGGCGGTCAGGCCAGGTCTAGGGGTGTCACTATGGCCGAAGTTTGCCATGGCTGAAGAAGAAGGGGGGGGGGGGGGGGGGCTTTCCCCCCCCCGGCGCGGGGGGGGCGCCGGCGCGCCCGCGACGCCCGGCCCGCCGCGGCAGGGCGGGGGCCGACGGTGGAGGCGTGCTCTGTGATTAAAATGCACGCGAGCAGAGCGTGCATACTGCAACCTAAAATCCTGCGCGTGCAGGCATTAGTCGCGTCCATGAAATATATAGAAGGGAAAGAACCTATATCCTTTTGAAACTACGAAAAAAATAATACAAATATGTGTATCCAGTTTCCACACTGTGGTCCCAGCATGTCATAGATACTTCTATACTCCTGCTCCTGCCTCCTGAGCTGTTGCGGACTGCCAATTGATCGCCGCTTGGCCCCTTCCCACGACGACACGTGTGCACCGGCCATCTAAACTCCCCAAGTCCGACCCCACCCGCCGCGACCCAGGATCTCGTCCCGCCATTTCGGTCGCCCACAGCCCCGCCGGCCGCGCGCGCCACCATACCGACCAAATCCACGATCGCCGCCGGCCCGCCGTCGACTGCTCCAAGCCCAATCCACCCCGAACCTACTGGGTGAACGCACTCGCCGCTCAGGGGCGCCGGCCGGCGGCCACCGCCATCGATCGCCGCCCTGCCGTTCGCCCCTTCTGAACGCACCAATGCACGCACGTTTCAGGTACGATCCGCCCGCCTCTTCCTCCGCGTCGCACCGGATCGGGGGCAGCACAGCGACGCGCTCGTCTCCGACGCCCCCTGGCCTTCATTGCGTCGGTCGAGACGAAACCCCGCCGCGCCCGGGATGGGATGCCGAAAGAAGCCTGGCAGGTTCTCAGGTTCAGGAGCTCGCCCGTTTGGCTTCCCACCTGAATTTGCCTGGCACTGGCAGCAGCCACGCCAAGTGCCGTGGTTCAGCCAGCCAGCCAGAACCTAACACGTCTCCGTGTGTAGACTGGGCATGCCGATTGCCGGCCGTTCGCTTTCAGTTCAGAAAGCTGCTGGTGCAGGCCCTTCCTTGCTCACACATTTCAGTTGAGGAAACAGGAGCTTGGGCATATGCTGAACGCAACACACGTTTCAGTTGGTTCAGCTGGTTTGTTTTATCTTGGGCTCTTCTTGGCTGCTTGTGGTCTTTTTTGCCGGTGGCAAAGCTAGAGCAATTTGGAGAGGATGTGCTTGTCTAGTGGGAGTATCATCTACTTGTGTTGTGGAGGGCGTATATATAGTGAAAATTTTAGTCATGACCACCGTTTTACATCTCTTTTTAAGACAGTGCATTTTCACCTCCTAATTAGTAATCACTATGTAGCTTGAGGCCCCTGGTCCTGGCAGAAAGGCATTGCTATGCCACAACACAACTCTGAAGCTTGAAATTGTTAAAAACTCTGAAGCCTGACTGCCTGAGACACCATTGTTTGTCCGTTGATAAAACAAATCCTAGCAACTGGCACTCAACTTTTCATCCTCACTTTGGAGGAGTAGTAGTATGGATCCAGATGCAAGAACCACCATTCATTTGATTAGAAAAAAAGAACTAGAATTCGGATGCAATTTGATGAGTGGCAGACTTGTCAAGAAGACTGATTGGAAAGTTGAATGAAAACCGACTACAGGTTTTCAGAACTTAGGAGAACCATAAGGCAAGCAATAAGTTGCTGATATGACGGTCGTCCTATCAACTAGCCTATCATCGCCGCCCCATTTGCGGTTCATTGCATTGCACACACTCACTGGCACTGCATCAGTGTCTCGGCCTGCTTGGCTGACTGACTGTTCTCTTCCCCTATCATCAGCTGCTGGCAGAACTAGAGGCCAAGGTCTCCTCAGGTTGCCTGCAGCCCAGGAAATGTTACATGCCATCTGTGCCAAACACCGCCATACTTGCAGAACGGAAGCTGCGAGCCACAAGTCTCGAGATTTGCCCGGGATGGCCCTGCTGTCTTGCACGGCTGCACCCTCGCCACACATATGGACGGTTCCTGATACGTCGGCATTCATTCTGCTGCCGCCGTGCCTCTACCTCTCTGTCTGTCTCTGCAGTCTGCACCCTGCTTGCCGAGAACACCTATATATATGTGTGCTTTCACAAGACCAAAACACAAGTAGCTTGCACTGGACTACGTCCTAGGCGACGACAATGCCGCGGTGCTCTACGTGCGCTCGTAAGAACATCACCCAACCCATGGAGCTACAGACTTTCATTGGCTAGCTAGCTGACTTCTTGTATGCCCTGCTGACAAGTGATGGGCAATGTGTTTCGAATCCCCTGACGGTTTCACTGTATGTATCTGCGTCGCAGGTTTCTCGAGGTTCATGGAGACGGACGAGTTCGCGGTGCCGCCACGTCCCGCGCTCGTGCACCCGGACGCCGTCGGCGTTCACATCCCGTCGAGCGTCTTCTCCCCCGAGGAGCCAGCGGCGTTCAGGGTGAGTCCTCGTGTCACTCGCCATGCACCTTCGTTTCGACGTCGTCGCTGTTATATATCACCTGCTCGGCCTGAACGCCGTGTCACCGTGTGCGTAGGAGCGAGAGCGGCGACACGGCGGTGACATTGCCACGTGGCCCACGTCCCCGGAGTACTCGCCGTTCCAGCCGCCCCTGGCTCCCGCGGGGCGCCCGGTTTCGATCAGCCTGCCGGCGTCACCGACCGGCGGGTTCGACATCTCCAGCAGGACGGAGGCGGAGCTGCAGCGGGACCGGGACCCGGACGCGCCGCCGCGCGCCCCGGTGACGACGGCGTCGGCTGCGGCCATGGCACTCGCGCAGCCTAGCAAGGTGGTGTTCCGGTCCCAGCCGATCCCCGCTGCGCCGCCGGAGGGTGACGGCGGCGCCCGGGGCCACAACGAGTTCGGCCAGAACGCGTCGGCGCCGTACGCGGCGGCGATGGGGCCGCCGGCCAAGGCGCGTAGGGACAGCAGGGACACCAGCTACGATTCGTTGAAGACGTGGTCCGGCAAGCTGGAGAAGCAGATCACCACGCACCTGCTCGGCACCAGCAGGCTGCCGCCGGCGCAACAGCAGCCGGAGCAGGGGGAGGAGCCGGAGGAAGGCGACGCGGCGAGCGACCGCCGCATCTCCTCCTCCATGCCCAGGGTGCAGCGCTTCTTCGCCGCGCTGGAAGGCCCCGAGCTCGACAAGCTGAGGGTACGGCTGCCGATGACATCATCCTCCATCCGTAGTCGCTCTGACTCTGATCATACTACTAGTACTAGCGAGTTCATGAGCACGAACGCCACGTGGCGTGCGTCTAGCCTCGCCGCCTTCCCCCGTTTAGCTGTAGTTGCTGATGCCGATGACGATGACGCTGATGTTTTGTGGTGGTGGTGGCAGTCCTCGGAGGAGCTGATCCTGCCGTCCGACCAGACGTGGCCGTTCCTGCTCCGGTTCCCGGTGTCGGCGTTCGGCATGTGCCTGGGCATGAGCAGCCAGGCCATCCTGTGGAAGCGGATCGCCATCTCGGCGTCCACGCGCTTCCTGCACATCACCGTCAAGATCAACCTGGTGCTGTGGTGCGTCTCCGTCGTGCTCATGCTCGCCGTGTCCGCGCTCTACGGCTGCAAGCTCGTCTTCTACTTCGAGGCGGTGCGGCGCGAGTACTACCACCCGATCCGCGTCAACTTCTTCTTCGCGCCGTGGATCGCGTGCCTGTTCCTGGCCATCGGCGTGCCGGACCTGGTGGCGGCGACGCTGCCGCACTGGCTCTGGTACGTGCTCATGGCGCCCATCGTGTGCCTGGAGCTCAAGATCTACGGTCAGTGGATCTCCGGCGGGCAGCGCCGGCTGTCCCGCGTGGCGAACCCGTCCAACCACCTCTCCATCGTCGGCAACTTCGTCGGCGCGCTGCTGGGCGGCATCATGGGGCTCAAGGAGGGCCCCATGTTCTTCTTCGCCGTCGGGCTGGCGCACTACATCGTGCTGTTCGTGACGCTGTACCAGCGGCTGCCGACGAGCGAGACGCTGCCCCGGGACCTGCACCCGGTCTTCTTCCTCTTCGTGGCGGCGCCCAGTGTGGCGTGCCTGGCGTGGGCGCGGATCACCGGCGAGTTCGGCTACGGCTCCCGCATCGCTTACTTCATCGCCATGTTCCTCTACGCGTCGCTGGCCGTGCGCATCAACCTATTCCGTGGGTTCAGCTTCTCGCTGGCGTGGTGGGCGTACACGTTCCCGATGACCAGCGCGGCGATCGCGTCCATCCGATACTCGTCGGAGGTGAAGAACGCCTTCACGCAGTGCATGTGCATCGGCCTGTCCGCGGCGGCGACGCTGGCCGTGGCGGCGCTCTTTCTCACCACGCTGCTGCACGCGGTGGTGCACCGCGACCTCTTCCCCAACGACATCTCCATCGCCATCACGGAGCGCCGGCGCAGCAAGCCCCTCGTCGGGGAAAAGATGCTGCTACGCCTGCGCAGCGGCGCCGGCCGCAGCAAGAAGCTGCAGCAGAAGCTCTCCAACGCCCACTCCGACGCCGCCGACCTCGAGGCCGCGCGCGTCGCCACGACGACGTCATACACGTAGCTAGACCGGATGAACCGGGCAGCTGTGAGCATTGATAGCGCCAGCGTTTGCTTGGTGCACTTGTTTGTTTTGGCTGCCGTGTGGGTCAGGCAGTAGCAGTGCGCTCTCGGCACTCAATCGGCAGAAGCAATAACAAAAGAAGCGTGGCTGGATGTGGATGATACCATACACGATACGAAGCATAGACACGAGATACTTTGTATATTCTGATCCAAGGCCCATTACAAGGTGACCAAGTAGCTAGATAGACGAGAGTTGCTTGTTGTTACACTGTACCGTTTCTTTTCCCGAAAAATGAAACGGCATGAACTATGGTGAAAGCATTTACAAGAGTCTTTCTAAACCTTACTATATAAATCATGATTTAGAGACATTTACATAAAAATCTCACTCCCCTTATCTTGATTATCTGCTATTTATGTAATATCGATCTGCAAACTAGTAGACTAGGATGGTCTAACTAGCCAAAAGCTCATGTAGACCATCTATGGCGCACACCGAAACCGTGTTGTTTTTATGAAGCTATACTCTAACTTAAGAAAATGATGTGTAGATATTTTTATATTAAAAAAAAGGCTTACATAAAATTTGTTTCCTATATTTTTCACTCTAACAAATTTTCACTCTCCAACAATTTTCCTATAGACTAGTATCATGCCCGTGCGTTGCTACGGGATGACCAAACTTTTGTATAAAAATACACAGATCGCATGATAAAATAACAATACTAGAAATTAAATAACGATATTAAAGTGATATCTAATCTAAACAAGCAAAGATCATGAAATTAACATGGTCACAAAGATCGTGGTGTCGCAGGCACATGAACTCTATTGTATAGACTGTTTCGCGATTCGCCTAAGATAATTTTGATTATGCCATCACAAACAGTTTATTAATTGAATAATCTAACAATGTCACAACATATAATTATAAGTTTATTAATCTCACACATAATCTTATTATTAGCCATCAAGCGTTCAGGATAGACACCATGCACAAAAGTCCATATATACAAACTTAAATATAACATTCAAGTAAATTATATTTGAGTAAATATAATCATGTTACATAGCATTGTTCTTGAAATATAAATCTAATATGTACCTATATATGTTTTTCAGTGGACATGTAGTGTGTGTATAACATCTCCATATAGAGTCTGATAAACCGTTTAAAAATACCTATGAACAACAATAAATATGACATTAGTGAAATAATATTTGTATAATATAAATTAAACTAAAAGTATACGTTAATAATCTTCTATTACTTTTCCTATGCCGTTGGAACCTCTTTAGTCCATCTGCTAATGGGGGCCTTTTATCATTGTCTTTTTTTATTTGACGATATTCGTATTTTCCCCTCGTCATCTTTTTAGCATTTTTCTTCTCATCTTTTTAGCCTCCTCTTGTGCTTCAGCATTAGGCAGGAGGACAAGGATCTTGATATTCGCTTTTGACATGACTCTAGACATCGCAACGTACAACTGACTATATCCATTCTCAGATTTCCGTGATGCAGCTAAGATAACATTTTATATCGGCGATAAGAAATCTCCCATATCAATTTCTTCCATTAATAAATAAATTCTCACACCAATGCGGGGACTCCGCACGTCTCTTTTCTCTATCTCCGACTCCTGTGTTCTCCACCGGCAAGAAGGCCAATCCACCCCGACCTCATCCCCTCCCACATTGGCGTAGCTTGGCAGAGGCCGCCACACTCAGCACCCTCAATTCAAGGTATGGCTTCTCCTTCCTCCCAAGTCGGAATGCACTGCCATTAGGTACTTTAATTTATACGCCCCTAGCTTTGTTAGTTAATGATGCCAGTGTGGACTCTGCCATTTATAGTTATTTTGATATAGTATCAATATATCCCAATCCTGCTTGGTCCCATTTCGTTGTTTTATCTATTTCTCGTGCTGCCAGTGCTTGTTTTATATATTTCTCGTGCTGCTAGTGCTTGTAGGTAATTCATTTATAAAACAAGCACTGGCAACAAGCTCTATGATAATGAACTGGTGTATATACTCGTATATATATAGACTAAAATCCATAAATCGGTATCATTTTCAGACTAAAAATCATGAACTGATAATGAAACTCTCTGCCTCCCTCTTAGTACTTGCTCAATTCTCATAGTTCACAGCGAGGAAATGTGATTTAGTGTAGAGTTATGAATTGTTTCCTAGCAAAAAGCTCTATGAATTGCAGCATGTGACTTTAGACTGTTTCTAATGATGCAACGATTATCTAAACATGCAATTTAGTTGTTTGTTCACCCTAGCCTTGATTTTCAGTTAGCTAGGGCCAGGTTACGTAGGTAAGAAACCAAAGGCCATTTGTCTGTAGATGCCTAACAGAGTTTACTGATATCACATTTTCAATTTTTCTTCATTGCTGTCCAGAAAAGGCAAAATAGCTTCATCTAAACAGTTTTCACATTCAGTGCCAAATAGCAATACTAATTGATCCATTTTTTTAGCAAATAGCAATAGTTAATACTTCAGCAACCACCGTGATTGACAACAAGGTATTGCATTTCTGCACCATTCAGTGATGAGAAATTAAGCTGATCTTTATTGGTTGGAGTAATCTCTGTTGCTATCAGGTAGAAACCAATGGTGACTTTGGTTAATCATGATTCAAGGCAATGTGTTGTGCTCTTGGTGATGTGTTAGCCATATTAGCCCAAGCAACTCAAATGGCTTCATGAAAATCTCAGTGGTGAGTGCATGACCCTTGTTTAATCATTTTTTGAGTTTAGCATGCTAGAAAAAGGATGGCCTTGTTCCATCCAGACTAGGGATATCAAATACCTGATCTCTAATTAGTTTGCTCTAACAATGTCAAATGCGAACTGTGATATTAGCAGTGGTGAGGGCCGACATATACGGACTCCTTTTGTGTGCGGTTCAATATGGTCATGTGCATGCAGGTGCTATTCAATGTTTCTGGAAAATAACATAAATTATATTGCTTACTTAGGGTCAATGGATTAACTCTGGTTATGTTTCAGTAGTGATAATGAACTGGTATATATACTAGTATATATGTATAGACTAAAAATCATGAATCAGTATCATTTTTAGACTAAAAATCATGGATTAGGATTTACCTATCCTGGGAACACATGGTTTTCCATATCATGGTGTAGCATCTTTGTTGGTGTGATGAGCGATTGTCAACATGTCCAACACTTGTGGTTGGTTCGGCGGTTCTACTGATCCCCTGGCACAGGGTTATGTGTCGAAACGTGTCTCTTGGCTTGTGATGTGCAGGTGTGGAGTCCGGATACAGTGGCAGCGGTCGAGAGAAGGTCAAGTAGGGCGTGTCGTGCTGACGGACCGGGTGCGGTGAAGGGCGGACGCTAGGCTTGGACTGACGGACCAGATGGCCCGGTGGCCAGCTGCGATGACTGACACTTGGGACATCGACAAGCGCAAGTGTACATAGCGGGGGACGCGTACGGGATACGTTACTCGCGAGGAGGTTTGGTGGTTTGTCCTCAAAACCATCGGCGGGGGACGCGTACGGGCTACGCTACTCGCGAGGAGGTTTGGTGGTTTGTCATCAAAACCATCAACGGAGGACGCGTATGGGCTACGCTACTCGCGGATGGTTTGGTGGTTTGCCATCAAAACCATCGGCGACGGGTTTCGCGGGTTTGGGCCTCGAAACTCGAGCGGAGGTCCCGATGGGGACGGACGGCACGTGGCGGCATCGGGGAGATTGCGTCGAGGCAAGGCTACCGGTGAGAAGGCGCAGTGGTCGTCGGATCAAAAAATCTCGAGTTGGACCACAGTGCCCTTGGCTAGGTGGTTCGCTCTAAAAATATCTAGGGGCAGAAGTGGAACTATGTAATAGGCATATAAATAGGAGTGGACTGCCCCCCACTCAGGTCACCTCTGTTACCCCCGTCATTTTTTGGTTTATCCTTTCTGTACCATGTTCCCCCTTCTGTTTGTGTTCTTGTTAGAGGTCCAAGAACAAGAATTTTAGTCATGTATTTATGAGATATTTTGTGTGGGAATAGAGGCCTAAATCCTCCTCATGCCCTCTGGGCTTTTTCTAACCGATCTGTGAATTTGGTCTATTTTCTGTGCTGTGTTGACTTTTAGTGGTATTTTTGGACAAATTTTTGTTCGTCAGATTTGGAGCGATTCGGTTCGACCTTTTTGCGCCGATTGATGCTTTGTCGAGTGATGAACCAGATCACCAAGTGATTCAATCCAATTCCACTCGTGCATCGAGAAATCGAGCAAATTGTGTTTTTGGGGAAAAATGTGTTCCTGAGTCAGATCTGTGATTTTCGGAGTTATTGTTCAAATTGGGCTTTGATTTCTTGGGGATAGTTTTCAATCTCCCTTGTGATGGCCTGTGCAAGATCTGGTGTCGATCTGTGTTGATCAGATCCAGTTTTCGTTGAATTTCTCTCGCGTCGCTGCTGTCCCGAGCAGATGTTCTTCCCTGAGTTTTGTTCGTCCTCTGCTTTTTGACTGCGTGAGGGATTTTTGTGGTGGGCCTAACAACAGTGCTACCAGCATCGTGCGCTGGCATCGAGTGAGCTCGTTTGAGCAGCACTTGCCCTTGACCCCTGTTCTCTGATTCTTTCGTTGGTGGTCTAATTGCTGCTCTGGTGAAGCTAGTCGGCAGGTATAGGAGAACAAGCAGTAGCACTGCAGCGTGGAAGCGCCTCCTAATTTAGGCCGGGTGCTCCCGACTAGTTTTCGACTAGTTTCTGACTACTTGCTGACCACCGTGATTGGCGTAGTCCCGACTAGTTCCTGACCAGTTTCTGTTCTGTTGCCGACCACCATGGTCGACGTGGTCCCGACCAGTTCTCGACCAGTTCTTGCTTTGTTCCCAACCACCGTGATTGACGTGGTCCGGACCAGTTTTGCGACCAGTTCCCATCTTGTTGCTGACCACTGTGGTCAACGTGGTCTGAACCAGTTGCTGACCAGGTTCCTTTCAGTTCCCGACCAGCTTCTGACCAGTTGCGTTTTGATCTTCGTTTCTATCCTCTTTTCTTGCATTGGTTTTGTGGTGCTCGGTTGTGTTTCTGGGAAATGTCTACCTGGTCGGGTTATTGAAGAAAATTTTTGGCTCCCATTCACCCCCCCTCTGGTCACCGTTTTTTGCCCTTCAATTGGTATCGAAGCCAGTTAAGGATCACTCCACCTTAATTGGTCCGTGATCCATGGAGGCGACCTCGTTTCAGGGCAAAATTTGCTTTCGACTTTCTTTATTGAGTTTGGAGCTTTCTTTGCTAACACTAACGGTGCTTTAAGAAATGGCACCAAGCACTTCTTCTTGTGTGTCTTTGTTCTCATGTTTGAATGGTGGACTTGCAATGGAGGATGACATCGTGCAGAGAAGGCGGAGTGTGGCTCTTGAGAAGGAACGCGAGTTGAGTGCTTTGTTGGACCTTCTTCATGATGATGAGCTTTTGTTGGAGGATCTGGTGCACGAACTTAGCAATGCTAAGAAAGGTACACTTTTTGGTTGTGTTGTGTGCTTGTCCCAATGATTTGACACATGTCTTGAGGATCTTTGTAAAAATCATGAACTTTGTGCTACATTGCGTAGAAAGATTGAGAAGTTGAAATGCTCCATTGCTAGGCTAAAATGTGGTCTTGCTTATTGGAAATCTTGTGCTTTAATTCCATGCACTTCTTGTGATGACATGCTTAAAAAGAATCATAATTTGAGCCCTTATCTTGCGTGCTTAAAATCTAAAAATGAGATATTGAAATTCAATGCCTCTAAGCCATGTCTTGCATGTGTTGACCTACATAAGGAACTTGATAAGGCTAGAGAAGAAATTGCTTTGCTTAGGTCAAATGCTTCTCTACCATGTGTTTCTTGTGAGTCTTTGCTTGCTGAAATTAATGTACTAAAATTGACTCATACCACATGCGTAGACGAATTTGAGCATGCTAGGGCTAAAATTGATGAGATGAGTTCTAGGCCTTGTAGCTTATGCTCTTTGCATGTCAATGATGATGCTTTCCTAACTTCAAGTCTTAGTCATTATGCTTTGCTTGATGTAAATGATGATGTTTATTCCACACTCTCATTTGCACATCATGCATTGAATTGGAAAATGAAGTTTTGGGTTTGAAACAAATGCGCGATGATATGAGCGCCAAGTTGGTTGAGCACAATGAGAAGAGTGCCAGCCTTGAGAAAGAGATTGAACTCTTGCGTACCATATATGCTGAGTGCATTGGGAAGGAGATGGAAAACTTGAGAAATGCTCCTTGTGGTACTTGTGATGTCCTCAGGTTTGAAAATGAGGTTTTGACCAAAAGATGCAAGAGTCTTTGTGCTAAGTCTTTGGATTTTCGCGATTCTTGTAACTCCGATGTTGTTGTTTCTAAGATTGCTTCTTTGCAATCGGAGTTGAGTTCTTGTGTTGCGTGTGAGTCTTTGCATGGTAGAATTTATGCTAAGGCTTCAGATGGCTCTTCCATACCTATTCCTAAGCTTGTTGCTTCTTCGGGTGATGTCCAAGGGATTTCTCATGGGAATGGTGCTTCCGAAACCAACCTTCCATTGCACCTTTTGCGAGAAAGATGGACATTCATTTGATTTCTGCTTTCGTTGTGTCAAGCATGAGTGACGTGTTTGAGCTAAGGCTTTTAGGAAACCACGTGTCCCTTCCTATGGCACGTGTGTTCCTAGTGTTGGCGCCAAGTTAAATGTTGATGCTTCTTGTTCTAAGTCCCAAGGGACTTCTCACTTGATGGAGAATGGTGTGCCTTCTGATAGGCCTTTATACCATTGCTCTTTTTGTGGGAAAAATAGGCATCAAGAGAGCTTTTGCTATCGACATGCCAAACGCATGCGGCGAGCTCATTCTTCTAGGCCTTTACTAGATCATTGCCCTTCTCATGGTAAGAACACTTGTGAGCCTAGCAAGAATCCTCTTTTCCTTGATGGTTTTTATGAATCCTTCCCTAGTGGGTTAGGTCATGATTGTAGACATGCTTCTAGTGCTTCTTGTGTTGGTCCACAACATGCTTCTCGTGTTGCTTTTATTGGTTCCTCTCATAAGACTTTAGGAGATGTTTGCCTCTTTGCTCATGGGTCCCCTCATTTTTCTTTTCGAGTTGTCCTTTTGAGGAATGCTTCTAAGGAGGTTTCAAAAGTACATTTGAACCAACATTTGCATCATGCTAACCCACCTAATAAGTTGAGCACTTCTTTTAGGCGTGTGACCAAGTCTTGGGTTCCCAAGTATATGCTTGCTAACCCTTAAGGATCCAAGACTCAGCTTTCTTTGTCCTCTCGTGTGTAGGTATGAGGATGTGGGTGGAGAACATGTGCTTGATGGAACTTGATCTTTTGGTGTGGTCAAGAGTTGATGGTTCTCACACCCACTTTGATGGCCTCCAAGAGGCATGTGCTTTATTGTGGCGCCTACACACACTTTGTGAGCTATCATATACACTCATACCTTGTATATTCATGCTTTTCTACTTGTGGTATGAGATAGTTGCTTATTTGCTCACTTGTATATTACTTGCATGTATTATAATTGTATCATGCTTTTATATCTAGTCTAGATTATTTTATCTTGCGTATCATATGCCATGCTAGCCTTGTGTATATCTTGGTGGATTAGCCACTCTTCATGTTAGTATATGATCCTCATGAACATTTTGCCATGCTTTACATGTGCTTAAATTGTGTAGTTGGTATGGTGTTCATTAGGTATATTTTTAGTTAGCTTTTGTATAGTTACATGTATCCTATTGACATGTTTTGCTAGCCCAAGTTTTTAGCCTTTTTAGCTAATATCATGTTACATATTTTTACTTCCCAATTGATATCTTCATTGTGCTTTGTAGCATGTGTTGATATTTTGGTAGCTTTTGGGCTTGTCATGTCTTTACGCTTTAGGTTGTATTTGGCTCCTTTGAGTTTTTCTTCTCTTGGTGTTGGAGCTTTTCGTGTGCTTTTGTGCCTTTTTGTTTCCTAGTTTTCTTTTTGCTAGGTATCTTTGGTTGAGAGGGAGTTCAGCTTCTTTTTAGGGGAGTTGGTTCTTTTGTGCCTCTATGTTTATTTGAACCCTCCTAGGTGCTTCATTCTCAAGCAAGGTAACTTAGACAAGTTCGAGTCTCAATCTTCTGATGGCATCTTTCTCAGTTATGCTAGCCATTCTCGTGCATATAGAGTGCTTAACCTTGAGACTAATCGTGTCATGGAGACATGTGAAGTTATCTTCGACGAAACCACACCTTGTTTTTCTCTTATCTTTGAGCGTGCAGGTGATCAAGAGACGAGTGAAAGCATTTTTGTGGAGGAGGAGCATGACGATGTCAATTGGGGTGTTCCCGAGTCGACTCCATTGGCTACCCCTTTCGACCCTGCGACGATTACGTCAGTTCATGGCCCTGATCTTTCATCTTCGACTTCATGGGCCGAACGACCAGTTTTTCTCTCTTGCACCTGAGGGAGCTCCAGCTGCGATTAAGGGGGAGGCAACTTCATCAAGAGCGGCGCCCATACACATTCAGCATCGCCATCCTCTGGAAACCATGATCGGTAACCTCAACCAGCGTGTCACTCACAACAGGTCATATGAAATTTCTCATTTCGCACATTCTGCTTTGGTTGCCAATTTTGAGCCCGAAGATATTGGACACGCTTTATCTAATGTTGATTGGGTCAATGCCATGCATGAGGAGCTTGAGAACTTTGAGAGAAACCAAGTTTGGGTCCTAGTTCCTCCACCTCCATAGTGTCATCCCATAGGTACCAAGTGGGTGTTTAAGAACAAGCAGAGTGAGGATGGAGTGATAGTTAGGAACAAGTCTAGGTTGGTTGCTCAGGGGTTTTGCCAGAAAGAGAGGATAGACTTTGAGGAAACCTTTGCTCCTGTTGCCCATTTAGAAGCCATTAGGATCCCTTTAGCCTTTGTAGCTTCGAAAGGGTTCAAGTTGTATCAGATGGATGTCAAGAGTACTTTTTTCAATGGGTACATAAAGGAGGAAGTGTATGTGAGGCAACCCCCTGGCTTTGAAAATCCTAAGCACCCAGACCACGGTTACAAACTTCACAAAGCCTTGTATGGTCTCAAACAAGCCCCCAGAGCCTGGTACGCTAGGTTGAAGTCCTTTTTGCTTGGGAAGGGTTTTTCTATGAGTTCTATTGATAAAACTTTGTTTCTCCTCAAGCAAGGCAAAGACATTCTCATCGTGCAGATATACATGGATGATATAATCTTTGGTGGCTCTTCACATGCCCTTGTGGCAAGGTTTTCTGATTTGATGAGCAGGGAGTTCGAGATGATCATGATGGGCGAGTTGACATTCTTTCTCGGGTTGCAAATCAAGCAAACTCGGGAAGGGATATTTGTGCACCAAGGCAAGTACACCAAGGACCTGCTGAAGAAGTTTGACATGGGCGAGGCTAAGCCTCTTTCGACGCCCATGGCGACTACCATTGCTTGGATGCTGATGTTGAGGGAGAAGCCGTGGACCAGAAGGAGTACCACAGCATGATCGGGTCGCTGCTGTACCTGACAGTGACGAGACTAGACATTCAGTTTGTTGTCTGTCTTTGTGCGCACTTTCAGTCTTCACCGCGCATGTCTCATCATCAAGCCATCATTCGGATCATGAGGTGCCTTCGTTTCACTCCTGAGTTCGGTCTTTGGTACTTGATCGCCTCCACCCTCTCGCTTTCTGGTTATTCCGATGCTGATTATGTTGGCTGCCGTGTTGAGAGAAAGTCAACTTCTGGTACTTGTTAGTTTCTTGGTTCATCTCTTATTTCTTGTTCCTCTTGCAAGCAGTCTTCCATAGCCCAATCCACCTGTGAGGCTGAGTATGTTGTAGCTACCGCTTGTTGCTCTCAGCTGCTTTGGATAGTTGCTACTTTGAAAGATTTTAGCTTAGATTTCACCCGAATGCCACTTTACTGTGATAGGACCAGTGCCATAAGTGTAGCCAAAAACCTAGTGCTCCATGCTAAAACCAAGCATATTGAGGTGAGGTACCACTTTCTGAGAGACAACCAAGAGAAAGGAACCATAGACTTGAGACATATCTGCACCGAGCGCCAGCTAGCTGACATTTTCACCAAACCTCTCGACGAAGCCCAGTTTACACACTTGCGAGGGGAGTTGGGTGTTTGTTTCCTATTTTAGTTGTGGGATGCTTTGTATCTTGTATAGTAGTTTTTATTTCTCTTCTTTTGCTTGTGTCTTTGTATCATATTGCATTACATATCATCATGTATCACATATCATGTGATTAGCTTCACTTGTATAGTTTGTTGTTTAAGGTTATGCTCTTGGTGATATGTCTTATGGATACATGATGGCTATAGCAGCTTAGGCTCTTTTTGATCATCTTGATACATGTTGTGAGCTAAGCTTGTTTTTTAAATGTGAACTTGCTTAATGAATGATGAAATCTAGAAAATGTTCACCTTTGAGATGGCAACTAGCATGTGTAGGATGTGTTGAGTTTCATGTTGCTTTCACATGTATGCTTTAGTTGCTATGTCTCATGTTTCTTAAATCATATACTTAGCTCGGATATCTTGATATCTTTGTGCTAAAAATTGATGTCTAAGCTAAGTAATGATAAAAATGCTTTAGAGTTGGATTCTTACTGTCCCACAGCAATGTCATGAGACTGCTTCTCATTCACTTGAGTGAGATGAACTTGGGCATTGTAGTGCTAGTCCACAACCACTCGTGACGAGATGGCTTCCCACTTGCACAAAGGGATGAACTTGGCGTGGTTGACAACCATGATAAAAATAACAAAATCTTTCGGCGGACAGTTTGACACTCTCACATACACAATAACCTTGTACTCTGCTATAAAACTCCGATCAATGTTGAAGCTACAAGTGTTAAGTGCTTCCTTGAGACATGATGTATGATCGTTATATGGGGTAGTTTACTTTTGTATACATGTGCTAGCACTAGTTTGATCTCCTGCTTATATTTGCTATGTGCTATCCTCTTTGGTGAATACCTTTTATGAAATATGCTTATAACTGGTCAAAATGCTTATGATTCATATTTTGTTTCATTTGATCAGTTTGAGCATTGGCTTTGTCTTGCACCGATTGTAATACATGTGCCGTACCAACTTGAGCATGATTTTATTCAATTTGCTATACTCCTGAAGCTTTGTATATTCGCATTATACATCTTGTGTATTTCATAGCATGTTTTAAGGGGGAGCTTCTATCTTGTCCACTTGATAAGTGCTTTTATCAACAAGGGGGAGAATGTTTCCACAAATCCAGAGTGTGCATTCATATGTATTTGTGAGGTTGATGCACTTGTTAAGGGGGAGTTGCACATTTGCTACTGCTAGACGTGTCGAGCCGTTTGCCTCTGTCTAGAGGGTCTAGCCACTTTCAGCTGTTTTGAGCCTATTTTTGCTTGGTCGCGTTGAGCTGTTGCCCATGTCTTTGGGGACCAAGTTGTTGCTCTTTGCTTTGCTCATGGCAAGTGACCGTTTCGAGCTTTTCTTTGGCTTTTGGTCATTTGAGTGGGTTTTCTCTGGCTTTGTGTTGGTGTTGACAATGCACTCATCAAGGGGGAGATTGCGAACACATGATTTTTCATATCATGGTGTAGCATCTTTGTTGGTGTAATAAGCGATTGTCAACATGTCCAACACTTATGGTTGGTGGTTGGTTCGGCGGTTCTACTGATCCCCTGGCACAGGGTTATGTGTCAAAACGTGTCTCTTGGCTTGTGATGTGCAGGTGTGGAGTCTGGATACAGTGGCCACGGTTGGGAGAAGGTCAAGTAGGGCGTGCCGTGCTGACGGACTGAGTGCGATGAAGGGCGGACGCTAGGCTTGGACTGACGGACTAGACGGCCGGGTGGCCAGCTGCGGTGGCTGACATTTAGGACATCAACAAGCGCAAGTGTACATGGCAGGGGACGCGTACGAGTTACGCTACTCGCGAGGAGGTTTGGTGGTTTGTCCTCGAAACCATCGACGGGGGACGCGTACGGGCTACGCTACTCGCGAGGAGGTTTGGTGGTTTGTCCTCAAAACCATCAGCGGGGGACGCGTATGTGCTATGCTACTCATGGATAGTTTGGTGGTTTGCCCTCAAAACCATCAGCGACGGGTTTCGCGGCTTTGGGCCTCAAAACCCAGGCGGAGGTCCCGATGTGGACGGACGACACGTGCCGACATCGGGGAGATTGCGTCGAGGCAAGGCTACCGGTGAGAAGGCGCGATGGTCGTCAGATCAGGAAATCTTGAGTTGGACCACAGTGCCCTTGGCTAGGTGGTTCGCTCTAAAAATATCTAGGGGCAGAAGTGGAACTATGTAATAGGCATATAAATAGGAGTGGACTTTGGTTAATCATGATTCAAGGGAATGTGTTGTGCTCTTGGTGATGTGTTAGCCATATTAGCCTAAGCAACTCAAATGGCTTCATGAAAATCTCAGCGGTGAGTGCATGACCCTTGTTTAATCATTTTTTGGGTTTAGCATGCTAGAAAAAGGATGGCCTTGTTCCATCCAGACTGGGAATATCAAATACCTGATCTCTAATTAGTTTGCTCCAACAATGTCAAATGCGAACTGTGATATTAGCAGTGGTGAGGGCTGACATATACGAACTCCTTTTGTGTGCGGTTCAATATGGTCATGTGCATGCACGTGCTATTCAATGTTTCTGGAAAATAACATAAATTATATTGCTTACTTAGGGTCAATAGATTAACTCCGGTTATGTTTTAGTAGCGATAATGAACTGGTATATATACTAGTATATATGTATAGACTAAAAATCATGAATCAGTATCATTTTTAGACTAAAAATCATGGATTAGGATTTACCTATCCTGGGAACACATGGTTTTCCATATCATGGTGTAGCATCTTTGTTGGTGTGATGAGCGATTGTCAACATGTCTAACACTTGTGGTTGGTGGTTGGTTTGGCGGTTCTACTGATCCCCTGGCATAGGGTTATGTGTCGAAACGTGTCTCTTGGCTTGTGATGTGCAGGTGTGGAGACCGGATACAGTGGCAGCGGTCGGGAGAAGGTCAAGTAGGGCGTGTCGTGCTGACGGACCGGGTGCGGTGAAGGGCGGACGCTAGGCTTGGACTGACGGACCAGATGGCCCGGTGGCCAGCTGCAGTGGCTGACACTTGGGACATCGACAAGCGCAAGTGTACATAGCGGGGGACGCGTACGGGTTACGCTACTCGCGAGGAGGTTTGGTGGTTTATCCTTAAAACCATCGGCGGGGGACGCGTATGGGCTACGCTACTCGCGAGGAGGTTTGGTGGTTTGTCCTCAAAACCATCAACGGGGGACGCGTATGGGCTATGCTACTCATGGATGGTTTGGTGGTTTGCCCTCAAAACCATCGGCGACGGGTTTCGCGGGTTTGGGCCTCAAAACCCGGGCGGAGGTCCCGATGCGGACGGACGACACGTGGCGGTATCGGGGAGATTGCGTCGAGGCAAGGCTACTGGTGAGAAGGCGCGGTGGTCGTCGGATCAGGAACTCGAGTTGGACCACAGTGCCCTTGGCTAGGTGGTTCGCTCTAAAAAATATCTAGGGGTAGATGTGGAACTATGTAATAGGCATATAAATAGGAGTGGACTGCCCCCCACTCAGGTCACCTCTGTTACCCCGTCACTTTTCGTTATATCCTTTCTGTACCATGTTCCCCCTTCTGTTCGCGTTCTCGTTAGAGGTCCAAGAACAAAAAATTTTAGTCATGTATTTGAGAGATATTTTGTGTGGGAATGGAGGCCCGAATCCTCCTCGTGCCCTCTAGGCTTTTTCTAACCGATGTGTGAACTTGGTCTGTTTTCTATGCTGTGTTGACTTTTGGTGGTATTTTTGGACGAATTTTTGTTCGACAGATTTGGAGCGATTCGGTTCGATCTTTTTGCGTCGATTGATGCTTTGTCGAGTGATGAACCAGATCACCAAGGGATTCAATCCAATTCCACTCCTGCATCTGGAAATTGAGCGGACTGTGTTTTTGGGGAAAAATGTGTTCCTGAGTCAGATCTGTGATTCCCGGAGTTATTGTTCAAATTGGGCTTCGATTTCTTGGGGATAGTTTTCAATCTCCCTTGTGATGGCTTGTGCAAGATCTGGTGTCGATTTGTGTTGATCAGATCCAGTTTTCGTTGAATTTCTCTCGCGTTACTGCTGTCCTGAGCAGATGTTCTTCCCTAAGTTTTGTTCGTCCTCCGCTTTCTGACTGCGTGAGGGATTTTTATGGTGGGCCTAACAGCAGTGCTACCAGCATCGTGCACTTAGGCGTCGAGTGAGCTCATTTGAGCAGCACTTGCCCTTGACCCCTGTTCTCTGATTCTTTCGTTGGTGGTCTGATTGCTGCTCTGGTTAAGCTAGTCGGCAGGTATAGGAGAACAAGCAGTAGCACTGCTGCGCTGAAGCGCCTCCCAATTCAGGCCGGGTGCTCCCGATCAGTTTCCAACTAGTTTCTGACTACTTGCCGATCACCATGATTGCGTAGTCCCGACCAGTTCCCGACCAATTTCTGTTCTGTTGCCGACCACCGTGGTTGACGTGGTCCCGACCAGTTCCCGCTTTGTTCCCAACCACCGTGATCGACGTGGTCCGGACCAGTTTTCCGACCAGTTTCCATCTCGTTGCCGACCACCGTGGTCGACGTGGTCTGAACCAGTTCCCGACCAGCTTCCGACCAGTTGCGTTTTGATCTTCGTTTCTATCCTCTTTTTTTGCATTGGTTTTATGGTGCTCGGTTGTGTTTTTGGAGAACGTCTACCTGGTCGGGTAATTAAAGAAAATTTTCGGCTCCCATTCACCCCCCTCTGATCGCCGTTTTCGGTCCTTCATATCCGCAGTAAGTTCCACTTATAATTCCTGAGTCTGTATCCATCCATAGTCAGAAATAATTAAGCTTTAGTTGAGAACCAGGAAATAGTGTAGATGCACCTGCTAGAGAAAAACAGAAAACCAATCTATGAACGCTTCGACGATGTATTACCAATGAAAACACTCCATGTAAGGATAAGTGTTGATCGGTGCCTTCCCATATGACACGTTACATACGAAACTATTTTTTTTCTCAACAATTTTCACTGGCTGCAAGTCAAAGATCCTAATAGATCGAAGTTGGTCTTGCTTTTGTGTTTGCCGCGTGTCTGCCGGTGGTTGGGGTTGCAGCGGGATCACTGGCGGCTGGTAGGAGAAGGGAAAAGTATCGAGCAGCAGCGGCAGCTACCGATGAAGGAGTCGCACGAGAAGGCCGCCGGTGTCTGCCTACGATCTAGCATGGAGACGGAAGTGAAAGAGCGCGCGGGGGTCGGGGTTTCGGATGAAAGCCGCGGTGATTGCGATGGAAAGAATGGATCACGTAACATGGAAGGTAGGATTACGGGATCATTTGTTTCTTTTTTTTCAACCGATATCACAGCAGCCACGGTGCGTATATGCATGCGTGGAAGGCAGGGACGCACGGCGGCACCTATCGGAACTGTAGGATATATTGTAGGATCTGTTTCTTTCCAACGTCCAGATCGCAGGATTGTAGGAAGGAAAAGTTCCTTGTGGTGATTGTGTTGCTTTCCGTATTTTCTTTAACGAACTTTTCGGCGTTGTCATGGGCGAGCGGCAGCGGTATCGCACGATGAGGCAGACCGACGACCTGAAAAATTTACCGCACGAAACCACAGTCTTACTTCCTTTCTTTTTATTTGTAGGAGATAATAAAAAGTTACTTAAGGGCAAGCCGGGCGACTCAAAGGCGGCGCGTGCGTCGAGCTGGCTGCACGTCACATCTTTTATTTTAAAATACAAAATAATAATAGTTTCATCCACTTTTTATGTAGTTTTCACTCTCTTGCGGGCCACGATTGGAGTCATGCCGGCATCCCGCTATGTCCATCAGGGCATATGCCCTCAGGGGCGAAATCAACAGTATCCTATCCTACTGTCATCTTTCAATCAATTAGTGAAGGGTTCGCATACCTGATGATAAAGTGGAGCAGCTTGAAGAGGCGGTCATGTCCTATATCGAAACCCTAAGCCGCACTATTGATTCGAGTGAGCCAGTTCATTGAGCATAGCTTTTGTGTTGGAGTTTTCGTGTCCGAGGTAAACTAAATGCTAATGAATCTCCCACCCCCTAATTTCATGAGCTGTAAAAGTTCCCGCAGCTGTTGGCTTATATTTTTCATGTCCAACTTCCAACCATAATTTTTTTTCCATATATACCGTATATGTTGTGTGTGATCACAAAAAGCGTTAACACTGTGTCTTGGTAGGCATGGTGCGGCGGGGTTAATCAATAGTTGACGGCTGGTAATTATTAATCAATTTTAATGAGACATCAAACTTTATAATCCCGATATATATCGGTCATCTAGCGTATGAACAAACCAAAATGAACAAAGGCGTTGATGATGGAATTTAATAGGCCTCTCTGATCCTGGCCCAGCCGACAATGAAACATTCCATGTTATGTTACCTCTGGGCCGGCGTATATGGGCCTAGACGAAGCGGACAGTCATTCTATCAGCCCAACGATTGCCTTGCCTTAGTGAAAGATTTGGAACAATTTGAACTCTCCTTCTAGCATCCAACATCATCTGAAAATATGGTAATATAATTTAATAATAAATTAATAAAATACATCTTAATTTTCATCCTATTTTGATAGGTTAGGAATTTAAAAATAAGTTAACACTATAGATAAAGAAAAACTGTGAAAAAAACATAATGATGATAACTCATAATGTATTTTCTAACACAAAACTTGATGTTCTCTATCATCTACCGGCCTGGTTTAAAATTAAAGCACAACCGTGCGTGGGGAACCAAAAAGACACAAATCTTGTGAGGAAGTAAATCTGGATTGTGGCCAACAACTGAAATGCAGGATTAATAAATTGGGGAGTTTCGGGGTTATATTATCTGGATATATAGACCGAACTTTCAGAGTGATCTGGGCCTTTTTTCACTAAAATACGTTTGCTATAAGCATAAAGCAATAGCGATTGCAGTACAGCACCGGTGGTTGTTCCGGAGGCCATAGCTGAGATACGGGGGGTCCTGCAGGTTGGAGCAACAACACACTGATCTGAGCATCAGCCCATCCTGGAGGCAGGAGCGCAGTGTATTTCTGTGTCTGAATGTTCGTCAGACGTATACACAGGATTTCAGAAGTCAAAAAGCTACTCCGTGATGATAACTGACAGGAAGCCATCAGTCCATAACGAGACCTGTATCATGCAACAGGGGTCGCCGAAAGCAAGTATATAATATGCATAGTCCCCCTTCATTTCCGAAGAAGGCGCAAACAAGAAGACGACGATATAGCTAGAAGCCGGTTTCAAAGGCTGAACCGCTGAACGTACCACACTGCTGAAGGCTATTAGATCATGCTGAAGGCTGGCAGGAGCGGCGGGTATATATATACACTGCTGACAGTGACAGGTCATCTCTGTTTGCTAGCTGCTCTCTTCTTAATCTGTAACGATAACGACGATGTATACATGCCGATAGATCATGCTGATGATATATATTTATTCACTTGCTTCAGCTTTTCTCGAGCTTGATTTGTTATATATGCTTGTCTTATTTTCACACTACTCGGCCCTGCAGTTGTATGTACTTATCTTTCCTGTTGCAGTTTTCTCGTCAGGGTTAGTTGTTGACCTGCCTGCTGTCATCAGAGGATCCATATATACATGAGCATCCGGTGCACAAGTGTAGCTGGATTTCTCTCCTTGTCTCTGTCTCTGAGCAACAACGAACCCAGGCCTTGTTTATATCGCCGATTCCGGCTCCAGAATCAGCAAAATGAAAAGTGTTGTGCACCGTAGCTTTTTATTTTTATTTGCTAATAATTATCCAAACATTGATTAATTAGGCTTAAAATGTTCATCTCGTAAAGTACAACAAAACTTTACAATTAGTTTAACTTTATAATTAGTTTTTAATTTCATCTACATTTAGTACTCTATGCATCTACCGACATTTTGATTTGATGGAGAATAGAAATTCTACATAGTAAAATTTGAAGATGAATTTGAGGAACTAAACCAGACCCCACTATCACAAGCAGAGGCAGAAAGCAGCAACGGACCGCTCTCTGGCCGTAGCGGCCATCAGGCACCGTTTGAGTGCGCATGCAGTGTGCAGAATAGAAAGGCCACTGGTGCGCCGGTGCGAACGGGAACCTTGCGCTTGGCATCTCATGGAAGCACAGCTCGTCTCAGGAATATATCCATCCAATCCAATCCAATCCAATCATCACCATGGATGGACCTGACCTGGCCCTGGATCGATCCGCCGCTAGCCCTAGCTAGCTTGACCCCAATGCAGATGCGTCATCGATTGTTGCAAATGCGAGATCAGTTCAGACTTCAGAGGTAGTGGCCGGCCGGCATGGTCCCGATCGATTCCACCGGCCGGCCGTGCGATCGGACGTAGTATGCATGATATACAGTATGCTGGTGGTAGTGCTGGATCCTGTTGCAATGACTTTTTGGTCCTACTACATTGCAAATTGCTTACGGCCGGCACGGGCTAGCTGGATCGAGAGTATGTAGGAGCTGCGTCAGGCATGATCGCTTCTACGTACCCCTGCTGAATGAGATCGGTCCAATAGTACGTTCTGACCTGGTTCGATCATATCTTATACTTATGTATGTGCATGGTACTGGGGTCGCATTTACTACACCTACTACAGTAGAGAGGACGACAGGATGGTGCACCACGTGACACGAGAGTTCACAGCAGTCACTTTCTGTCTGACGATCGATCCATGAAGATCCATAGACATTCATCGATCGGTCTATATGTAATCTATATAACAATAATCTCAGCAGTGCTAGTTCACTTGATACCAGTAACCAGGTGAGATATTAAGCTAGCTACAGTCATTAGCTCGTTGTCTGGTACAATTATATTGATATGGTTGACAGTAATAAGACCCTCTTTACAAATGAAAGAAAAGCGGTATAAGGGGCCTAATCCTCGATGACACGTGACGGCAGGAGCGGGAGCAGAGGAGGGCCGGCGTGGTGGCGGCGCGGCGCTAGGGCGCGCCCTGCATGGGTAGGGGGGGGGGGGGGGGGGGGGGGCGGGGGGGGGGCCCGCGGGGGGGGGGGGGGGGGGGCCCCCCCCCCCCCGGGGCTGTGCACGGGCACAGGGAGGGTAGAAGAGGAGGGAGCCAAGAGCTGAGAGCGAGTACATGGTGGTTTACATTTATAGTCTTTGCAATTCATGTACTTGGCTCAATAATCGTTGAAGCACTAAAAGTCAACACCACCCAAACTTTATGTGCCTCGGTATTTTTATTTATTTATTTTTGACAACATGTGCCTCGGTATTATGTTCCTAGGCTACAGAAGAATATCTTGCATTTTTCACAACAAGCCATATATATAGGTGCGCTGCGTGGGATGATTGCTTTGCTTCTACATACCCCCTACTGAACGAGAACGGTCCAATAGTACGTTCTGACGAGGTTCGATCATATCTACTTGTGTGTATGTGCATGCACTAGGGTGTCATGTAAGCTAGGGAGGAGAGGATGGTACACCATGTCACGTACGAGTTCACCGTAGTCATTTTTTGTCTCTGGCCATCGATGATGATCCATAAGTACTCATCGATCGAAACATCTAATTAATCATAATAAGAGAATCAACAATGATAGTTCACTCGATGCCATGTGATCTATTAATCTAGGTTTGCACTACTAAGATCCTCGTTGTCTAGTAAATTATTGGTATGGTTTACACTAAGATCCTCTTTACAATGAAGCAAGGGCATTGGTATCCTAACTCTCTCTAGGAAAATTTCCTATATGCCCGTTTAAAGTAAAGGACCAAACTCTATGAAATTCATTTGGATCACTTTTGGATGTATGGAATTACAGTAACTTCAGATGAGAACTAGTATTGGTTTGGACCTTGCAAAAAAAAAAAATCCTTTATCTCTTTGTTGCAATTCATGTATTGCATCCAAAGGCCACAATAGAAAGACTTAATTTCCTAGAATTTGAATTCCTATAGGGTTGTAAGTTCCGTGTAACTCAAATCCCGCATTTTCTCTAATCTCGTGTTTTGGGAATGCTAATATATGTTTCAAAGAGGCGGGGCCCTAAGTGCGGTATAACTAGGTGAAGTATAGCAAGACGAACTAGTACGACCAGTAACCTACAAAGGATTGTCTTTATTTCACAAGATATAGTTGTTGCACTTGCAAGTTGCAACTTATATATGGAGTACCTTAATTAGTACAAACACAATGTTTTCTTTTGGATATTATTACTCAATGATCGTCTAAGCACTGAAAATCTTCGTAAACAAAGAAACATATATAACACCCCAAGTTTCCAAACTCTTGAGAGGGCACACGGACCACAGCTGAACGTTGAAAGTCAAACTTCACTAAAGGCAAAGCGAAAAAAACAAGCCTTGTTTTCCTGTTGTAGAGGCATGGGCTCATGGCTACAAGCCGTTGTAATCTTACGTATAAATTTTTCTTTGCATTGGGTAACTTTGCAGTGCCTAAGGCAGTCCCTCCTAGCCTGTGTACATCTACAAAAAAGTGTTAATCAGCTGTTAGTTGAGGAAGCTCAGATGACTTTGACAGATGGCAGGTACAGTATAAAAGTTAAGATACTGTTGTAGTATGTCAGCAATGTTTTAAACTCTTTAGATTCCAGATTTCACCTTAAATTTTACTATAAAAAAGAAGATTCCTCGTCATATCAAAATACCGACATATATATAGAATACTAAATATAGATGAAATAAAAAACTAATTATATAGTTTTATTGTACTTTACGAGACGAATATTTTAAGCCTAATTAATCAATGTTTGGATAATTATTACTAAATAAAAATAAAATTACTATAGTATTTAATAGAATTTACTATGTAAAGTTGGTATGTAAAAAAGAGAAGCATGAGACAGTATATTATACGTACGTACTCCTACGTGGCTTGGTGGCTGCAAAAGTCCACCCACGCAGACGCACTGGCGGAATTTCCGGTGGGATGTGAGTGCATGATAGATTGGGATTCCGTAACGTCGTCCTTTTTCGGACTCGGAGAGAGTAATTCCAAAAATTTATTGGCTTTCCGAGGCCGCGCGCACACCTGCGATTCTGCATATGCTCAGGACGTCAGGATGCATCAGCAATCAGCCAAACACAACTGTGACCATCCTCTCTCTGCTCTTTCGTTCCAATCGCCTCTGTTGCTCTGCATCTATCACGTACTACCGGTCCATTTAAAAATTCTACGTAGTATTTGCTATTGCTACATTTCAAAATCCTATTCCTGGCCACGATTCCTTACGGTCTAATAAGTAGTTCTTATTAAGATTCAAAAACTATTACACTGTGACCAATAATTTAACAGAAAATACCTGTTATGATACAAATACAAACTTAATACTGTTAGATAGACTTATAATTAAATATCTAATATGTAATGGTTATAAATTGACCATAAGAAAAAGAATACATAACAAAACAAAAAGGATTTTCAAACTGTAAGGCGCGGGAGATCGTGTCATGTCACACTACGTACGTACATCTTGTAAAGACACTGTGTGATTTTACAACAAGCCAACAATAATAGTAACAACGAAAATATGTGTCTTGCAATCTTTCTTAGGGCTTCTCCAACATAAGTGAATGCAACTATTAATTAGCCCCATAAAAAAGTAATGTGCCACCGAATTGAAACCACGGGGCCATCTCTGTTCCTTTTTCTCGGGACTAAAGCTGAAAGTAGCACAGACTTTTCCCTTCTATCTACCCGCATGCAGATGCTTCCTAGCCACAGCGCAAATTTTACGAACGGCCTCACCCTTACCAATAACAAGGCCATGGAGGCCGAGCCTCAGCTCAGCTGGTCCGCTCGCCAGGGGAGCGAGTGGCCGGGCGCAAGTTGGATTCCTAGGAACCGTAATTTGCGCGCCTCACCTGATTACTATGCATTTTCGTACAGTAGCCCATAAATTTCAGTTGTCTCATACGGATGGTCCACCACTGTCATATATTTCAGCCGTGTACTGTTAGCTCTAGATATAGGTTGTAGATCTAGCTTGCGCACTAGGTGGTGTGAGTGTGTTAGGATGTGTACGTTGTAGTGTTGTGTGTTGATGTATGAGTTCAGATATTACAACTTGTATTCGAAGGTTGAGACAATAAAAAAATAACAAGGCCATGGATATTTTCTTCTTCTATGACTTGGGCACTCAATGCAGATGCGGAGGCTAGCAGTTGGGGACAGTACTCCACGGTAGCGCCCTATTATTGGTTCCATATGGACTGAGCCCCACCGTATCAGCCCCACAGTAACGACGACCGTTCATGATACGTGTTTATTTATACACGTACTCCTGTCATCCCGTGTTAATCGTCGTCGAAGCCACAGTAACGCGTCCCGCAATAATCATCATTCGCTACCAAGGCACTAGGCCCGTACAGCAGCCCAGCGCAGCGTGTCCCCCAACCGTACCCACCAGGCAGCACACAAAATCACCGATTAAAAGAAAGAAAAAAATGAACCTTATCCCTTCATCCCTCCAGCGTGCCGGCACCCGGCCTTCCACCACACCGCCCCTGTTATCCATCGCGCCCCTCCGCCGCGCCGCCTTCCGTAGCTCCGCTATCTGCCGTGCTGACCTCCGTCCTCCGTCGCGCTACTCCCCGCCCTCCGCCCCCCGTCACCTCCATTAATCGCGCTGCCCCTCGTATCTTCCATTGCATCTCTCTCTTCCCGTTCTCCATCCAGGAAGGGAAAGGCCTCGCGGGTGCAGGCTGGTTCGCGACGCCGCCGTCTGCACACCCCTATGAGTTGGATGAGTTGGGCTACGATATGGGGGCAAAGCTGGCTACCTACGGCAGCAGCGATGGGAGCCTCGAGCGGCCAGTTAAGGTGGTGGTGGTCGGTGGAGATGCGGGCAGCGGCGGTGATGGGAGTCGTGTTTCTATCCCTGAGTCTGGAGGCGTCGACCGAATCCCCAGATCCAGCAAGAAGATTGAAAAAAGCGGCCCGAGCTCGGCGTCTGTCCCCGAGATGGGCGCTGGTGGTGGAAGGCCGAATGGAAAACGGAGGGTTTCAGCGGCGGAAGTTCAAAGGAAGCCGTGAAGTTGGTGGCCGGCAGCGGCGGTGGAAGCCCGGAGCGTGTCGTCAACATTGGCCGCAGCGAACGCTTGAGTTTGGCATAAAAAAAAGAGTTTGCCGTCATGTGATGTGATGTGAATTGTCAATTGTCAATAGTATTAGGTGCAGTACGTGTACGTGTACGTGTACGTGCTCGCTCGGCGCTCGATCGTACACACGAGAGTCGAGAGAGAGCAACAGCTACACGTAGATCGAGTTGAGTAGCGTCACGTCCTCCGGCTCGATCCACGTCAACTCAGCTTGGTGAGCGCCACATCGTCTCCAGCGATCCGTCCGGCAGCTTCTGCAATTAGTTTTACTCGAATGCATGGAGATTTATGGAGCATCCAGAGGCTGATCGAGAGCCTGAGAGCAGTACGTGGCACGCTGTACCGTACGTACTGCGCGGTGTGTTAGCGGGAAACGTACGTATCATGCAAGCAAGCATGTGCGTATTGCACACGTACAGGCGGACAGGCCCAGGCCGGCCTTGTGATCGATCCAACTTAATGTGCTGAGACGATGCAGGTAGTACAAACAGCTATACAGTCGCAGATCTATCTATACAGTCGCATATGCTGTTGGGGTCTTGGAGATGATAAAGAGCTAGCTGAAGGGACTATAGAGGCAAAAGCACGCCAACATGCCACACAGTGCGCGCGCACACACACGCATGCAGGTGATTTGATGTTGTGGATCGGGGAACCCATCAGGTTTCATTTTCAAATCCGGCCGGCAATGCTCCACAGCCAGCATAGATACATGTTGAGAGAGAGAGAGAGAGAGAGAGGCCACTGCCGTCGTCGTTTCTTGGCCGGCTCTCGTAACTATATTGAATAATAAAGAGCAAAAAAGTACGGTACAGAACAGCAGGAGAAGGAAAAGATTCAATTCCAAGAACAAATCTTCTGTCTTTTGAATCAGGCACAGCCACAGATACATGTTGACAAATTCCACCATGAGTTTGATGCTCATCCACCGTCACTATCACCATGCTATGGGTGACGGGTCTCTGTTTCCTGTCTGCCTGCTCGTTCGCTCGCTGCACTGTTGAGAGAATTGAAGCCTGTTGCTGCTGTGTGCGAGCTAGTGCTCATTGACCTACACTGTTTTTTTTCTTTAGATAAAGGGGATGCACTCGTACAATACAAACCTATGGTAGTGTGGTAGACATATGTGCAAGCACATAGACGACGTAATAAACTACTGAAATGGACATCTATAAGCAAGAGCTTCAAGAAATATGGATGATAGTTCTTTGTCTGGGCTTGTTTAGTTCGCCCGGATTCTAGACCGCCAAAATAACTGTGCGCCACCGTCGCGTACCGTAGCATTTTGTTTGTATTCGGTAATAATTATTCAATATTGACTGATTAGGCTCAAAACATTCGTCTCACAAAATATAACCAAACTGTGCAATTAATTTTTGATTTCATCTGTATCTAGCACTCCATACATGTGCCGACATTTTAACGTAACGAGGAATTTGACATGTGCCGACATTTTAACGTGTCAAATTCCGGATTCCAAGTGAACTAAACAAGACCATGGCTAGATGACCAGCCAGGCCACTAGAGCATGGTGCTGCTTCCATGATCCATGCATATACTGTACTATACTCTGTATACTAGAGTATTATATATATATATATATATACGGACATCTGTATAATGGTACTGTAAACGGGGATAACGACGTATAGCTAGAGCTAGCTAGCTGGCTCATATGCAGTAATGCTAGGATAGGGACTTGTAACCAAACGGTGGAAAGTCTGATGGACGCAGTGCAGTGCAGTGCAGTGCAGCAGCTATCATTGCCCAATACTGTACGTATGCGTGTCTGTCCAACGATGAGCGAGGCAGAGGTGCAGTGTTGCAGAGGCATGCATGCTGCACTACCGGCATTTTGCACCAGCAATCAGCACACTACGGAGTCGTAGTAAGCACTAGCAAGACTATATAGGCTCAATTACAAAATAACTAGTGTGCATAATTAGGTTTTCTGAGATTATTAGCAGTACACGTGGAGTAGTATTTGCAAAGGGAACAAAGTGGAATGAGCCTGTGACCAGGCTAGTAGTACTCCGTATGTTCTTTGTGCAGCTGCAGCAGCTACCGGCCGGCATGCAGAATCCAGAATCGGCAGAGCTGAGTAGTAAAGGAAGGCAAAGGAGGTGGATGATGCAGGCAGGCCACTGCATTGCAGTGCAGGGCAGGAGAAGAAGATGGCCTTGGAAACATCCATCCCTCTTTGGCAGGGGAAATAATGAGGCCATCCATTTCAATTTCAAATGTTTGCAAGAGCTAGCAGCCAGGAAGCCTTGAATGAATCCTTCAACTGCTGAGCAGTAGTACAGTAGGAGCATAGTACTACTGCAAAATGCAGGCTGCAGGCTTGTTGATTCCTTGCATTGGGATCCAGAGCCACTACCGGTGTTACGTTGGTGGTGGTGGATCCCAAAAAAACCTTGGACGATGCTGCTGCAAGGAATTCATGGCCATCGATCGGCGTGGAACATTGGAAAGCGTGTCTGAGCACGCACCATGCCTGCTAAGTAGGTTTGTTTGGTTGGTCGTCAGGCACCCTTTCAGACCAGGCAGCTAACAAGCCGTTGATTTAGGCATGTTTGGTTCTCGACACCCTTTAAACATGCCTAGACCAAACATCGGGGCCAGGCATTAATGCCAGTGGTTCCATGTTGTTACGCGGTTGCCCGGGGGTGCCGAGGCAAGGTTTCGAACCAAAGTATCAAACAAGAGTTTCTAGTGGTTAGAATCGAAACAACATCCCTATTATGCATATAGATCAGTGCAGCCGTCGATATATGTAGCCATATAGGCTCTTTTTTTGCCGAGCATGGAGCAGAGAGGATTGGCAATTTTGTTTTGAAAGAGCAACAAGGCACGTTCATTCCTACTTCTTGAGGTCATGAGCCTATGAAACTTACTGTAGGTAAAACAAGGAGAGGAGGAGCTTCGTCATGCAAGACTTACTGCAGAGTAGCACATTACAATTAGGCTTAAAATGTTCGTCTCGTAAAGTACAACCAAACTGTACAATTAGATTTTGATTTTATCTATGTTTAGTACTCCATACATGTACCGATATTTTGATGTGACGGAGAACCTTCTTTTTACATAACGTCAAATGCTGAAATTGAAAGCCCAATTCAAAGAACTAAACAAGGCGCAGTTGAATCGCCTCGCCAGCTACCTACGTAGGCTGCTGCGCGCAGCTTCCGAGCTTACTGATTGCCTCCTACGACGACGACCTCGCACTAGCACCAGTCGCCGTGGCGACGCAGCTACAGGCCCCTCAACGGCAACCCATCGAGCCCAGATGAGTAAACATGAAAGAAACACAGCCGACACAAGGTCCACGCACAGCTCCGTGGACAACAGTTTCCGTTTGCGTCCATGGCTGCCATCAAACGGGCGCGGCACGACGCAGGCGCCAGCGCGGCGAGCAGACACGGGGCGCACGGCATCGATCGTGCGTATCCATGCAACTAGAGCCTGGCACAGTGGCATGGCTCCGGTGCAGTGCAGAGGCAGCGGCAGTGGAGCACGTCGTAGCAGCCGGCCGGCGGCTCGTGTTGCTGCCATGGCGATCGAGGCATGGCTTGGGTGCCGGTACACCTGACGTGACGATGCGTCGCGTCGCCTCCCCGGCCGTTCACGTACGTACGTGTAGACGACGTAGTACGCGCCAACAGTGGCCGGCCGGATGCATGGATGCGTGGAGAGCAGCAGTAGTAGTAGGCACACACGACGTGCCGGTCGGCCGCCGCGGCAAGAAGTTAAGAGTTTCTGTTGCATTGGCGCTCAAGGACGGATCGTCGCGCACTAGGACGACGGCTAGGAGTTCTGGAGATGGATTGGATTGGAGTCAGAGTCAGATTAAGCGCATGGCCTACCTCCCCTGAAACAAGGGCGCGTGTTCCCGATTGTATCCCCACAGTGTTGCTTGTTCCTCGTGCACGCGACCGCCGCGCCCTTGGCAAAGGCACACGGCGCGCAGATCAGAAAGACGGCTGGCCCAGGTGCGCTGGCGAGTGTGATGAGTGGTGACGGGTGACCGGTGGACGCGCGCGCGCCGCCGGTCAGCGAGGCGATCGGATGACTGATCCACAGCGCGTGGTTTGGACGCCGGCCGGCCGGCGCAGCGCCGAACCGAAACCAAGCGAGGTGGGCGGGCGCGCGGGACACGGGCAACAGGCCAACAGCACGGCCACGGCTCGTGTGTGGGGTAGGGAGGTGCACAGCGGCCAGCGTGCTCTGCGTTTCGGCCGGCTCCGAGCCGTCGCCATCCGCGGCCCCCGTCGTCCTGAAGCCACGAACCTGACCGGATCGCGGAGTGAGTGAGCACTGAGCAGAGCACGGCGGGCGGTACGGACGGCCATACGGGCACCCTGGACAGGTACCCTGCCGGAGCCGCTAACAGGACACGCTGTCCGTTCGGTCCCCCACCATGTACTGCCGCTCACGGTCCGTCATCATGGGAAACGATGTTGATTATGATGATTCCAAGCCAAAAATGTGCGTCCTTTTCCATGTCTTCGTTCTCGTATCATATCATATCATATCATATCATATCATATCATATCATATCATTCAATCAAAAAAAGATATCCTCCGTTTCCTTTCCAATTTCCATGATAAAAAAAAAGTCTGTCATTGTTTTTCCTCGGTTCTCTTTCTCTTAAAAAAAAAAACAGGGGACTTTTTAGATCCGATTTTTATACAGAACCGAATAGTCCGTGTCAGGACCGAGTAGTAGTAATCGCGACGAGCGCGCACGAGGGGATCTCTGTCAGGACTGCGATTATCCGTAACCCTGGAAAGGATGATCGGCAATCGTTTCTCCAGCCACGAACCCAACACGTGACCAGCTTTTCCTCACGTTTCCTAGTGCGCGGACGGACGCCGCACTCACCCACTCTAATTCAAAACGCACGATGCCGCGGCGGTTCCCGCTATATGTAACCTCCAGTCCACCACCACACACGCCGCCCGGCGATGCTCCACTGACCACTGCGCGCAGAACTACCACACATCCCCCGCCGATCCGAGCTAGCGGCGTCGGCGTCGGCAATGGACCACGGCGGCGGCGGGGGGAGGAGCAGCAGCCGGCTCCGGGACCGCCTGGTCCGGATGTTCCGCCCGGGCTCGCTGCTCCGCTCCACCTGCAACACCACCGCCGGCGCGTCCTCCTGCGCCTCCTCGTCTCCCGCCGCCGGAGGCGTCTTCTCCGGGGCCGCGTCCACGGCCAAGTCTCCACCGCCGCCACCGCCCGCGGCGGCATCCGCGTGCTCCTCCAGCCGCACGCTGCTGGCCGGGGACGCCAGCGCCGCCGACCGGGACTCGTTCCTCGCGTCGTCACGGCGCGACCTCGTCGGCCGCACTGAGTCCTTCTCCACCGCCGTCGACCGCCTCCACCACCGCCGCTGCCGCCGGGACGCGCCGCAGCCGTCCCGCTTCTCGGTCGACGCGCCGGCGTCTTTGGTGGAGAGGAGCAAGGACAAGGAGAAGAAGAGCCCGCGGGACGAGTTCAGTAGTCACCACCACCCGCTCGGTGGCGGCGGCGGCGCCAAGAACGACAAGCCGATGATCAGGATGAAGCTGCTGTCCAACCCCTACGGCTTCAGCAGCTCCGGCGACGACGCCGACACCGACGTCTTCAGCAGCGACGCCGAGGACGGCCTCGCCGGCCGCGGTGTGTGCAGCAGCAAGAGGCTGACCGAGTCGGCGGAGATTTTCTTCTCCTCGTCGCGAAGCTTCTCCTCCGACTCCTCCGAGTTCTACACCAAGAAACAAAAGAAGAAGACGGCGACGACAACGTCGAAGACGAAGCCTCCTGCAGCATCCTCCGGCAAGCCGCCCAAACCTCCAAGGATGACGATGGCGAAGAGGGGCCAGGTCCATCCCACTGCCGGTGGCAGCAAGCGCCACCACCACCGGCGCGCGGCGAGCAACTGCGACACGTGCAGCGTCCGCGACGGGTTCCGCCCCGTGGTGTCCGCGGCGGAGGAGCAGGTGCGCAGGGGCTTCGCGGTGGTGAAGCGCTCGCGGGACCCGTACGCGGACTTCCGGTCGTCCATGGTGGAGATGATCGTGGGGCGGCAGCTGTTCGGCCCGCCGGACATGGAGCGCCTGCTGCGCTCCTACCTCGCCCTCAACGCGCAGCGCCACCACCCCGTCATCCTCCAGGCATTCTCCGACATCTGGGTCGTCGTCCACGGCGGCTAGCTGGCGGCACCGGCGACGGCAACGGCTAGCTGCTACCGTTGCTACCTAAGCACCACCGGCTTCGTCGTCCACCATCATCGTCATCAATAAGCTTGTTAAGAGTGTCCTGGGATAATGAATGGAGCTTGTTGTAATCGTAGCTGTGCAACTGTTCATGCATGATTAATCTTCGTTATTAATCCATTTCACATTGACTGATCTTGGCCCCGTAATTTCGTGGATGTGGATGTCAGTGACCGAGCACTGTGAACTTAGTGGTACTGATTCTAGGCTCTGAGCTGCTTCTGAAGCTGAGCTAGTTTCAGATGTGGAAGTGGATTTGGGATTTGTTTGACCAGTGATCAGACTATCAGAGGAAGTGTCATGGCTTTGTTTGGTAGCTGAAGCATAGATACTCCTAGTACTACTACTGTACTCTACTAGCAGAGAAGCCCCTGTCTGTGTGCCTGCACTGCATGTGTTGTTCCTGTGCGGCCGTTTGATTTCCAATCTGAGGTGGTCAATCATTTGGACTTTTTAGAAACCATGATGATGATAACGATGATACAACACTGCACGTACTACTCCAGCTCCATCGTGTCACCTGCATTATTTGTGTCGGCAAGGCAACACCAAAACACCTTTTCCTTCTTACAACAAAACACCGTTGGTTGAGTGAGGTGAGGCTGGCGAGGGCTTTGGGCTTGTCCGTCCATCAACTGAAATTTTTCAAAACGAGAACAGAACAGACCGATGAATCCTGTCGTGAAGCAACTAGTGGTAGTAGTGTCATATGCAGGCATGACATCAACACCAACACACAGTTGAAAAATGGGTGCAAGTTTTCGTTTCAAAATGTGGAGAGGTTGCCAACAAGCACGCAACGCAAGCAATGCGCTGTGGACAGACTGACGGTTAAGAGGGCTGAGCAGGACAAGCGATGTGAGGTCAGGTTCTCGCCACAAATTGACAGTGGCTACACGTCAAAAGGGCGCTTAAATTGTAACACCAGCAGCACCAACCACTTCAGTATACTATATGCTACCACTGCTTGCACAGCTCCTTGCTGTGCTGAAAAACAAGACATGCTGCCAAACAAATTGAAACAACCAGCTCCTATATATTGTAGTCATCTATACACTTGTACAGCCAAGTCACATGCCGATAAAATTCAAACAATTTCAGCAAGCACTGAAGGGAGGGGGTCGATATAAATTCTCCTGTGAGCATTACATGTGTATGGACGCTCTGCGCCACTGTATGTAGTTCTGCATCATACTCCCATACCACAAGACCCAGACAGAGCTAGGCAGGCACAAGCGTCCTCAAAAGAATCACTTCTGGGGCTGTGGCTGCGCAAGAGGTCAATGGGAAAAAGGAATGGAAGATGGCAATAGAGTAACACTAGCTTGGGATTTGAGCCCTTTTTTAGCTTGCTGCCTGGCTTTTCACCCCTGGCACTACTATCAGAATCAGATCAGCAGGTCCAAATCAAACTGGCTGGTGCAATGCAAGAGGGGAGGAGGTGGAGTAGGAGAAAAGAATGCAATTTTTTTTTTATTGTTAGAGGGGTTACATAATTTTGAATATATAAAAAATACTGACATGTCCTAGCTCAAAAGGTTTAACAAAACTTACAAAAAATACTAACATGTACTATTGCCTTTGTTCCAAAATAGCCGATGTTATCCAGGATCAAAACATTTTAAGTTTAACCAAATTTATATATACAAAATGATAGTAATGTTTCTAATGCCAAATCAGTATTGTTAGATTTGCTACGAAATGTATGCGCGAATTATCTGTTTAGTGTGTTCTTTCTATATATATGTTCAAATTTTTTTAAAAAAAATTACTTAGAGCAAACCTAAAACAAAAGGTTTTTTTAGGTCGGAGGGAGCGAGTATATGATATTCAATAAGTATCATTGTATATTAATTAATTGTGAAATGTATTTTTATAGTAAATACATTTATATATGTAAAAATGCTGATACTATTTTAAAAATAAATTTGAAGGAAATAAAAAGGTATTTGTTTTGTCCAAATTCTATGGACTCAAATCACAAGCAAATTTAAGGTACTCCTAGTCCTGGATACGAGTAGTGGTACGTTGGAGTTGTACCTTGGAGCAGGAGCTCCACCTTTTCTCCAAGCTAGAAGAGCTTACAAAAATGAATGATCTAAAGCGAATGATCCATCCACGCATGGAGCCGGAAAGGCTGAGGCTGTAGGATACTCCAAACTCCAAAGATCATGCATGTAGTAGAGTTTGGATTTGAACTTTGAAAAAGGTGATAGCCTTGGCGCATTCTCCGAATCAATGCTGATGGAAGTGTCTTTGCTCGCTCGGGGTAGTAGGTTGGGATTAGGTTTGTGGGGCAGTGTTTCTTTGTTAAATATAGTATAGTATACTTGCTGATAGAGCTTAGAACCTTGTTCGTTTCTGCTTACAAGTATTGTAGAGAGAAGACAAGGGATCACCTGAATGACACGCCCTCTGCATATATATGCATCTTTGTTCAGTCAACCACTAGAATGCTGGTAGAGCTAGTACAGTAGTACTTGTTGTATGCTGCGTCAGTCTCGGATACGTTTTTGGCTTCCTGCATCAGCATTGCTGCAACACTGAGGTTTGACTTGTTAGGCTATAGACACTTGCACACAGCCTTTGCGCATGCCGTCCCTGCTGAAAACTGGCCATTTTGAAATGCTTGCTTCCGGCCAGCAACCTTTCCCATCGTATGTATCTGCTGCCCATCATCAACGGTAATTTCACTTCGTATCGCGATAGCTGGAAAGTTGTACTAAACTATTGTTTGACAATGTTGGGAACTTGCAATGTGTTCATCCTTTGACTACATAAATAAATATACAAACGCAGTTAAAAGGCTGTCTATACCATACTTAATTATATATCATAGAAAAGCATGCTGCTTGAGCATACTAATGTAGTACTCCTAGGAGTACATATATGCTCCATAAAGCAAGATATAAAGTCTAGTATATGCTCCTGTGGTTAGTGCTCTCTGACAGTTTGTTTGCCTTGAGACCAAGTAAGTGCTCTCTCATTCACTCGGAAGTCAAGCAAAAAGCTGTTCCTCTTTGACCTGGGTGTGCCTCAGTGCCTCACAGTTCCAATCTGCTGGCGCTGGAGAGACCCATCGCCGTGCCGTGCGTGGAAGTCGTTCAAGTTCGATTTCTTCGACGCGTCCATCATGGATGTGTCGTCGTCTCCTCCACCTCCCGCTGTCGGAGGAAAAGAAAATGAGTTGCTTGGGAGCAGAAAAAGACGATCATCGGCCGGTCCGCCGGCCGTCGTCGTCGCTGGCTAGCGGTAGCGGCTACCTTTCCGCCGGCCGGCGGGCATGCCTCGGTGTCCACGCACGCGCGCCCAGGCAGCCTACCTATCATGCACGCATCACGCGCCAAATCACTGCACCTGCGCGCGTGCACTCGCTCGCTCCGAAACGTCACACCTCGGTCTCGGTGAGTGCGTGGCCTGTGCGGCTGTGCGCTCAACTGTTTGGAGATCGGGTCGCCATGAGGAAAAGCGACCGTCGACGACGCTTCCCGTGACGTCGTTCTTTTTGGACGGAGGGAGGGAGTAGCTTCGTACCCTGTACTCCGTACGTCCCACCCGGCCTAGCTTACTGTAGCTAGGAAGCGAAGCAACAAAGCGCATGGCGCGGTTATCGCTGGGCCAACCCAAAAGCGAGCGAATGCGATTGCAGCCTTGCAGAGGCGGCGGCAGGAAGCTGCGGTGCACGACGCCTTCGGCTGGCCCCGTCGCTGGCGGGCCGGCGTCAGGCAGTCAGCGGCTGCGCCGGCAGCATGCTTGCAGCAGCCAGTACGTAGTACGAAGAAAGAGCTCGATCGACGTCGATCGGCAACGAAGCAACGACGAAGGGGACGCCGGCCGACTGGGCTGCTTGCCGGGCCAGTTTATTACTACTCTGTGCCGATGGCAGAGCCCAACCTCACGTAAGTACAGTACCGGGTATTGTTTGAACAGGTGGAGCCCGGGCTTAAGCACTCGCAGACCGAGGCTGGGCTGGTAGAAAAGGCTGCAGAATCCGGTCGATTCGACAGTGATTTGTGAGAGGAAATACGCCGAAATCAACACAGCCCGACAAAACGCACGAGAGATTTGTACCAAACTCTGCTTTGAGATGTCCGTGCTCGTAGATGCCACGGATGGGCTACAAGAATTCCACGGGACCACACACACACACACACACACAAAAAGAGAGCGACCGGACCGAGCGAGCAAATGCGATCTGCAACTCTGCAAGCAGTAATAAAATGCTCACATTCTGCCGCCGCTGAGATGGTTCCTGCCTTGTGCAGTTCTGCTGCTAGTACTCTCGTCGTCGTCGAGATGAAGCAACTGCTGCTTGCTGGCTCCGATCCTCTCGTCGTCGCGGCGTCGGGCGCCGTGCATGGCGGAGTCACGACGAGCCTCGATCGCCCTACTCTACCACCGCCAAGCAGGCAATGCAGTACGGGCGGTGCATTCCTATCCGAGGACCCCTCACCGATCGAGGCACGGAGCAGCAGTCCTACATGGTGGATGGAGCAGAGCGGAACAGACTGGCCGGCGGTTGCTGCTGGAGTGCTGGCCCGTCCCCGCCGTCGTCTCGCTCGCTCGTCCTCCACTCCGCTCCACGCTCGCCTGCGCGGCCCGCAGGCGCACTAATTGCAGCGCAGACTGCCGCCGCCGCCATGCTATGCCGGACCCCGTTCCTCACCAGTCACCAACGCCGACGACCGCAGTAAACGGTGGCACCACCTTTTTTTAGTGGAACCTGTGAAGCTAAATAAATATTTTCAAGCTATATGTGCTGCTGGGCTTTGTTACGCGAGAGAAAAGCCCATGAGAAGACTCAGCCCAGGAAGGCAGGACTTCTCCGTCCCTCGTTTGTCTGTCTCGTTTGAGCTTGGCAATCGGCCCAAGCGTGCAGCCAAACCCAATAACGCAGTGGGCGTTTCGAATGATTCGGATGGGGTTCTCAAAAAAAAAAAAAAAAAAACGGATTGGATCGTGTGCTAAACTTTTTCTCAAAGAAAAAAAATAAAGACTGAAGAAGCCAAGTTAGAGACTAAGTGTAATCACAGAACGCATGCACTTCCTCAGAAGCAGTGGTATGAAAACCAATAATTTAGATTAAATTATACTATTACACGTCTATCTATATTCTATAATAAAGACAAAGGATACCTCTTCTAACACCTTTTGCTTCTATAGTAGTGTAGTGACGAATTGACCGTTCTTAGCTCCAACGAAACGACGGTTGGTGGTTGAGTGCCGTATGCTGTGGTACACCCACGTACGTATACGTACAGTACGAGCTACCGACCGACGCACCAGTAGAAGCAGGCGAACGGAGTCGGGGGGCGGCAGCACACAGGGTCGCAAGCCAAGCCGGTGAGGCGATGACACGGTGTCAGGTGCGCTGCGCAACAAACGGTCCAGGTGACCGGTCCGGGAGTCCCAGTCAGCTTGCGTGTCAGACTAATCGACGGGCCGGAGTTGCGTGCACGTATTATATATCTCCTCTCTATCTAAAATAAGTAACCACGCGCGTGTGGCGTGCCCCGTAACAGGAATTATTACTTCCTATATATATACCTGCATGTTTGCCCTCGTTTTAAAAAGACCGTTAGACTGTCGCGAGGTGAAGGAATTCGTAGAATGTCAAACAAACACTCGTAGACTCCTAATTAGTAGCAACAAGGCAAATACTATGGCCAAAACACGAGTTACGTTTACGAGTTTTGGACGAAATATATCATATCGGGAGTTGCGTGCACGTATTCCTTCCTCCCTCTAACCTGCGTGTGTGCTGTGCCCGTGATGATGGATATCCCTACATGTTTGGTGGCCTCGTAACTTCGTAAGCACCACGGGCGCTCGACCGCTAGGTGGTGAAGATCGGAGAATGTTTTGCATGAAATATCAATCGGGCCATACTGTGTTACAAGTACCTCTAGTCTAGGAACAGAAACGTCACTGCTAGCAAAAGTGCTGCTGATGCCACGACTCACTACCGGATTCGGGTTCTTTGTCGAGTGCCCGAGACACTCGGCAAAGGCCGAATAACACTCGGCAAAGGCCTTGCCGAGTGTGGCTCTCGGCAAAGCCCAGTCGGCAAAGAAAGTGTCGGCAAAGGAGCCTTTGCCGAGTGCCACCTGGCAAGCACTCGGCAAAGGCTTTGCCGGCAAAGGCCCGAAATAAAAAATCCGAAAAAAACCCAAAAATAATAGAAAAAAATTTAAATCTGAGGGGGCAAGTCTCCGTCGAAGTCGTAAGTCGCGGCATTTTTCGCGTGTCTTCTGCCTTAACCACTGCACTACTCTGTCACATGTGTCTATAACTAGTTTTATTTCCTCATATTCTATACTAAACCGAGAGTAATTAGCTTGTTTAAGGGCCTAAATGAATTCAAATCCAAAAGTGGTCAACTATAATATTTCA
This sequence comes from Bothriochloa decipiens, assembly GCA_023333625.1. Classification (NCBI taxonomy): domain Eukaryota; kingdom Viridiplantae; phylum Streptophyta; class Magnoliopsida; order Poales; family Poaceae; genus Bothriochloa; species Bothriochloa decipiens. The sequence goes on from CM041632.1 coordinate 63,043,226, forward strand.
TAACTTTTCGAGATCTACACTTTTCGTTTAGGAAGTTTTTTCATCCGAGGTCTTTTACGAAATTTGAATTTCAAATTTAAGATATTCACATATGGCTTTAGCATGGTAAGATGAACTCAAATGAAAAAGTTATCAACTACAAAGTTTCATAACTTTTCGAGATCTACAAACTTTGTTTTGGGTATTTTTTCATCCGAGGTCGTTTACGAAATTTAAATTTTGAATTTTGAAATTCACGCGTAGGTTTAGCATGGCAAGATGAACTCAAATGAAAAAAATTAAACTATAACATTTCATAACTTATTAAGATCTATAAACATTATTTTGCTTGTTTGATCATTTGTTCATCCGATGTGGTGGTTCTAACATAGTTCACAATTCTTATGAAACTATTAGTGAGATGTAGGTTTTATAAACAACATTACTATCGATTTATGAAATGAAAAATGACCAATATAAACTTTGTAGATCCTAAAAAGTTATACAACTTTGTAGTAGAAAAATTTTTCATTTGAGTTCATTTAGTGCCTCGAAAATGTAATATTGAAAATATCTTTGCCGAGTGCCAACAGGAAGACACTCGGCAAAGAGCTCTTTGCCGAGTGCCGGTGACGTGGCACTCGGCAAAGATTCCCTCTTTGCCGAGTGCCGCTGACGTGGAACTCGACAAAGAGCTCTTTGCCGAATGCCGGTGACGTGGCACTCGGCAAAGAGCTCTTTGCCGAGTGCGAAGTCTGACACTCGGCAAAGATTTTCTTTGCCGAGTGCCCGAAATTTAGCACTCGGCAAAGAATATTACACTCGACAAAGTCGCGATTTCCGATAGGGACCGGGATCGAGAGATACTTCTTCCATTTTTTTCGATATTTGCAGACCGTGACAAGAAGGAAAAATATCCGTGACGACTGACGGGCTCTCCTCTAGACCCATTTCCGTGGTGGGCCGGCGTGGATGGATGGCCACGTGGCGCCTATCCGCGACGGGATGAGGCTGCTGCAGCGTGTGGCCACCTCCCTCTGCCTGCGTCGTCAAGCTTTTTTTTTTTTTTTCGTGTGCCAAAGTCACTCAGCGTATGGTATGGGCACTCCCTCCCTCCTTTTTCACGACCTCCCCACAACATGGTCCTGAGGTCTTCCGTGAATATATTCTGCAAATGCCACAAAACTACCCACGTTTCAAAATTATTATTATAGCATCTCACTTCGTTTGGTTTCTATGTTAGAATTCTAAACTTGTTTTTCTTTTGCGAAACACTAAACTTTGACAAGGCTATAAAAAAATGCATCAAGATTACAGTATGGATTAGTTCCTTACATTCTTCATGTCATATATTTGATAATTCATTTTATTCAACTTGTTGGTGCTAGTAATATATTTTTAGAAAACTCGACTCACAGGGAAATTGAATTGAGCAATAATTTAACTCACTCGCATCCAACAATTTCCTCTCTTGGAATAAAATTTGTTAACTCCTCTGTAGAAGAAGAAAAGGAAATAAAATTCCTAAGGCCTCGTTGGGTTCAGGGGGTTTTGGCCTCTAGAAATAGTTCCGACTAATCGTTAGTTTATATTTATTTGTATAAAATTTCACGGGAATCTAGGTCAATGGTTCTTTAGAAATCTCTATAGCGTCAAAACCATTCCAAGCGCGGAACGGGCCAACGGAACTCAGCCTAACCCAGCACGTCTTGGCCTGTTTGGCACATGTATTTTTCATAGCAACTGTTCTGCTGAAAAACTGCACTACTGGCTTAGAGCACACGTACTCATAAATAAATCATAAATAAAACATGCCAGGGTCTTTTCTGCAAACAAAACAAAAATGCTCCGATCATTATTTATTATTTGTTTATTCAGTGGTATAAAGCGCAGTGGAGGTGGAGAGCACACGCCCCTCCAAACTTTACGGGACGCGAGCCACACCAACAAGCCCCACACACGAAAAGGTGTACGGCGGAGAGCACCAGTACCAGCAAGCCGTCGAGAAGGCGGAGGAGATCTTCTTCTCGGTGAGCTGTAGCACCACACCGGCCTCCGTTCTGTTTGCTGCTCTCTCTACCTCACCTGAATGAATGAATCATTGAATGAATACTCGCTTCGCTGAATCATAGGCTAGCTGAATGCCGCGGCCAGGTTCGCTTCCCTGTGCGTGTCACACTCACACGTCAGAATTACTCCCAATCAGAGAGGTTAAACGTGGGCTCTCATCTGCTCCACATCCTAATCACTGGCCTACTTGATCAAACAGCGTGGCGTGGCCCCTTTGTGGAGTTAGCAGTTTTTTCCCCTCACAAACCATGTTGGAACCAAGACCAAGTTTCTACACGGACCGAATTTCCATGTCCCTCGTTCCTGCCGGTGTCTGTGCCAAAACTTTGCTCTTGTAAATTGCAGTGATATGGTGTGCAACTGCATGGTGAAACTAGTTTGAATAGCCTAACCATCCTGGAGTACTGGTACATAGGAACGCAAATAAAATGCCCAGTGCCTGCTAATTAGTCAAAAGTACCTTGTCTGTATCAAACAAATTGTGGCAGCATGAACAAACAAGGGTTTGTTAGGTGTTGCTACTGCTGTAGTTTCTGCATTGTACCTATTTGATTGTGTGCCTGTCAAATTGTCCAGAAACCTGGCATATGATTCAGGCTTGCAGTGGACCATATCGAATTGTATATCAGCAGTGGGGATCACATTTTGTTATTCCGTTTCTCCTGTGCAGCAGGGTTTCTTATATGCTTGCTGATTTCTATCACCTTTTTGCAGGTTGCTACTCAGCTAGGCAGATATGTTATCACTATGGTGAGCAGTGGTGTTGTACTCGGGGTTGGATTTCAGCTGTCAGGTTTGTCATACACTTGTATTGCACTGCCTCTGCTTTATGCCTCTCTTTTCATTTTGGATTGGTCTTTCCTGAAATTCCATTTAACTAGTCTGACTAATTTTTTTCCTCTTCTAGGTGGAGACAGCCAAATGAACGAACTAATTTGGTATAGCTGGCTTGGTGGGGTGATTATCGGTACAATGATAGGTGCAAACAGTGTCCTAGAGGAACACTGCAAAGCTGGACCTCGCAATGTCGTCATAACTGGAAGGTAGCTTATTTTCATCCTTCGCTCAAGATGCATTCTGAATATTCTCCAGGAAGTAGTATGCTCTGTGTTTCAATTTACATTTATCTCTTGACTTGCCCTGTAAGAAAATATTGCACAGCATATTCTTCATACTTCATAGCAAATAAAATAACTCTAAAAACGAGAACTGTCGAAGGTAATGGATTTTCTCTGGTTACGTAAGAAGGAAATGAAGTTTGGCTCTTTTCAAGTTTTTGCAATTTCACTGGTTGCGGCCATTGGTTTCATATTGTTGTTTCGTATTTGGCGATTAGAATTGACAACAGTTCTTTATTTGAATTTTCCAGCACAAGAGGGTTAGGAAAAGCACTTGCTCGTGAGTTTCTTCTTTCTGGAGACCATGTTGTAATTACTTCACGAAGGTGATATTCCTGAGGATGAGCTCAAACTTTAGTTTAGTTCTACAAATTTTCATACTTTTTTCTTATGGAGTTTTATGCTTTGTGTTAGTTTTAAATATTTTCTTTCTGTCAAGACAGTCCTGAATCAGTCCTTCAGACTATGAAAGAACTTGAAGAGAACATACAGGAAGGGTTATCAGTTGCCAAAAAGAAAGAGAGGAAAATTTTATCCCATGCCAAGGTTGTTGGTACAGCTTGTGATGTCTGTAAACCAGAAGATGTGAAGAAATTAGTGAATTTTGCTATTGATGAGCTTGGTTCAATTGACATTTGGGTAGGTAATTTGTTACTGTTTTCGAGCTTAAATCTGTATCTTATTTGGATTTTGATCTACCTTCTGTTTTCACTAAACTGAATAGCTTGTCAAAGTTGGATTATACTGATTATGCATTGCAGAGTTTATAACCTTTACATCAGTTGTGAAATGTACCTTTATATGCGACAACATTAAGTTTAATTTGTGGTGCCCACTTTTATGTTTTCCTGTATGGTAATGGTCCTATGGCTACATCAAACAACCATATTATTTACTGCTTCTTCTTCAACCTTGTTCACAGATAAATAATGCTGGCACAAATAAAGGTTTTAGGCCACTGGTAACCTTTTCAGACGATGATATTACTCAGGTTTGTTATTTTTATATCCGGTTGTGTTCTAATACGTTGTTTATGTGTGTATCATTGATCAGATGACCTGGCTTAACCATGCTATCTTATTTCCATCTTTTCAATTTATTCTGATCTATTTCATGCTGTTACAGATCGTCTCAACAAACCTAGTTGGCTCTCTATTGTGCACCAGAGAAGCCATGAATGTCATGCAATACCAAGAGAAGGGAGGCCATATATTTAACGTGGATGGAGCAGGTTCTGGAGGATCAAGCACACCACTGACAGCTGTGTAAGCATCTTAGCTTTCTAATACTCTGTTGCTTCTTTATAGAATTATAGTTTGTATACAGTATAAATGTTGTATAAATGTTGTCTACGGCACTGGGTACGCCCTTTTTTTATACAGTATAAATGTTGTCCTTGTTTTTTCTTTCTTGTTGGTTAAAAGTTGAGTATGCTGTATTGGAATTCCTTATATTATGAAGCTAAATCTGATGCTGAACTCAAATTTGTAGCTATGGTTCAACTAAATGTGGATTAAGGCAGTTCCAAGGATCACTTCTGAAGGAAAGCAGAAGATCAAAAGTTGGAGTGCACACTGCCTCACCTGGTATGGTCCTCACAGACCTTCTTTTAAGGTAAACTCTCCATACTTACTATTCAGTTGTCATGAGATGACTTAAAGCTCACTGTGAACTTCCTATACATTGACTGTCTGATATATACTTATATTACATTTGATATGGCACAGATGTTCATGATGTCTGAACCGCAGAGTATCGTGTAACAATTGCAGGACACAGTTTGACTTGTGTGCTTCCTTGCATAAATATGCATAACACATCAAACACCAAACTGTACAGATGTTTCTGAGATTACCTCGGCACAGACCACATAGTCTGGTGCTGTAGATTATATTATTCCATAATAACTATGTGAATTAATTGTGTCTCTCTATATAAAATTAATTGGTGAGATATGTTTGAGCTATTAGTCTGATACACATAAATTAGCAAATTACTATGATAACAGAAAGATGAAACATGGTCTTATTAGTTGTCTAGTTATGCCATATGTGTAAAACGTGAGTTACTTCTTTTCTTTCCCACAGTATTCATCTACGATCTGATTGACCCTCTTACTGTTCTATGTCGGAATCATGATTCTTCTTCTTTACCGATTTACCTGTTTCTTTACAGTGGTTCCTCCATCAGAAATAAACAAATGTTCAATTTAATCTGTGAGCTTCCAGAAACAGTAGCCAGAACATTGGTTCCAAGGATGAGAGTTGTAAAAGGAAGTGGAAAGGCAGTCAACTACTTAACACCACCAAGGATCTTGCTTGCTTTGGTTACTGCATGGGTTCGACGGGGCCGATGGTTTGATGACGAGGTACACAGATCTTCCTATTTTATACTTACATGTAAGAGTCCAACAAATGAATGGTGTCAATTGGCCTAGATTTAGCTTTTATTTAGTACTTATATCAATAATTAGCATAAGATGTGGTTGAATTATTTTTTGTACTAGTCCACCTCTATACATACTTGGAATATCGCAGCTCAGAAGTCAGAACATTGAGTCCTTATGCTTCTTAGATTTACATTCCAAGAGATAGAACGTCAAGTTCTACGACTGTGCTAAATGTATGAAGAACAGTTGTCATTTCTTTCTATTAGGTTTGGTACTTTGGCTTCAATCATTCCTGGTTGTCATTTTCATGCGTGAATATAGCAATTATTTCTCGGCTGCATGAACTTTTTAACAGCTATCAAATTGTATGTGGCTTTACGATTAGAACAATTAGGTGGACCAGTATCATGGCATTTTAGGGTTCAGCATGGGTGATAATGATGTGCTGTCAGATTTGTTTGTCTCACATGTGTATATTCACTATTCAGTGCAGACTGAAGTGTGTACTCACAACTGGAGGAATACCGTACTAGTTTGCAAATCAGATTCTAAGAGACATGAAAAAGATATTGAATAGCATTGTGGTTCATTTCTCAAATCTGAACTAGTTTCAGTTGTGTATAGCCACATGTTATTCAAGGAAAATGATAGCTGCTTGTACCCCCTTAACTATACAGCGATTGTCTTGTGTGTCCTGCCATAGCATACTTGATATGCGATTCGAAGTGTGCATGGTAGATAATGAGAGATTTGGTCAAGTGCTGAAGTTTATCTTTTCGCTGCATGGTGCCTTTTGTTATGCTCTGAGTTATATGATCAGTCACTTATCCATTACAGGGAAGAGCGGTGTATGCAGCTGAAGCTGATAGAATTCGCAACTGGGCTGAAAGTCGAGCACGCTTCTCTTTCACCGATGCCATGGAGATGTACACGGAAAGCACATGGGTTTCCGTGTTCTCACTCTCTGTGGTCTGTGCGTTCATTATTCTTTCCAGCTCAGGTGGACCTCTTCCAGGCACATGATATTCCAGAGTTGCCATATACTCAAATTTTCCCCCACCAAAGGCATTCTACTATGGGAAGGCATAGGACACAACATTTATGAATGGGGGAAGAAGAGAACCCCCACAAATGTAGATATATAGGTGCAAGGGAGATTAGCAGCTGCTTCCTCGCACCATTTAAGGTTGGGCTAACCATGTGCTCAGAGAAGGGTAAATATAGAATTTGTTGCGTGGGCATTCCACTGCCGTAAGCTAGACTGTGATAAGTGACTTTAAGAACATGTATGCAAAGTTAACTCAGCAGGATCAGAGTCGACATTGCCTCGTGTACATGCCTGTAGTAAATTATAATCACTGTAACTTCTGATCTCGCTTGCACCCTTCAAAACTCTGAAGTAGCATGCACCATGTATGGTTCATCGATTTTTTTTTTTTTTTTTTTTTTTTTTTTTTTTTTTTTTTTTTTTAAA
>CM041632.1:63050355-63094662 GCA_023333625.1 Bothriochloa decipiens
TTTTTTTTTTTTTTTTTTTTTTTTTTTTTTTTTTTTTTTTTTTGGTCACAAGAAGCCTGGGTTGTCCATTTTATCTTTTAGATTGCCAGGGAGCTACAGACTTGCAAAGGCGAGATTGCAAAGACTTGGACCTTTGCATGCACTGTGGTTTCTGAATTGCTTATATGGATTCTGAGTTGACGAACACAACTCTAGTTTGTAACTGCAGCTGCTGAGAGGGAGAGGGATGCTATAATGGAGAGATAATGAGATATAACACTGTTTTGAGAAAGTTTGCAGAAAATATCTGATGTAGTACGGGGGAAAGGTGTAGAATGGATGCAACAACTCTCTCAAAAGCAAAAGGAGAAACCGAGTGGATAAGGGCAGGCATTCTTGGAAGTCAGTGTCAGTTCTTTTCCCTTTTCCTTCCTGAGCGCTAGCACTCAAATCTCTTCCAACTGATGGTGGTTGGAAGTTTCTTGGAAGCTTCTTGCCTGCCTGCCTGCATATTCCAAGCTCTCCAATATGCCCAGTTCAATATCGCAGCTCTCCAATAATGAATCCTCTGCCTGTCATTTATAATCTCTGACCAAGACCACACTGGCAAACACCTTTGTACTAATATCTGTTCAGCGCGCATACCAGATCGTGTCAGCGAATCAAAGCTCTCTGTCTCTATATATAACATACAAGTGTGAACATAAGTATACTCAAGCCAAGCCATTGGGCACACAAATTTTGGTGAATTCAGAATTCAGATTCAGATGGGAGGATGTTCTCACCATGCAGTGTCTCAGTCAGATTTCCAAATCCAATCACACAAGGAGTTGACTCTGCCACCGGTTTTTGGTGGCGATTTAGATACGTAGATCGGTACTCCACATGACCGTGATTTCAGGTATGTCGCTGAATATCTAGTAGCACCTGCACCGCAGCTTTGTTTGTCGTCATTTCTATCTGAGAGACAGACAAGAAATTGAAAACACGGTAGGAGAGTCGTGCGTGCAATTGCATTGCGCCGCTTTCAATTATCCTCCGATAACAAAGGCATTTTTGGAATCAAGCTGGCTAATCATTCAGACGAAGAGGAGCAGGAGGCAGGCAGGAACGACACTTGTCGCTATCTCGCTGCTACTAGTTAGAGTAACCTCGTCCCACACTCAGCAGAGAATGAGAGAAAGACCTCATTATATATAGCATCCAAAATCTGTCTCACAAAGAAAGAGACACTATAGCACTGTTGTTTGGATTTCTATTGACACTGCTTACCACTATCCACTATTATTAAGTACCAACTAAACAATTCTGTTTGATCTTTAATTTGTGCTGAAAAAAGTCTATAACACATTTTTTTAGTTTGTGGGGCGGAAGAGAAGTACTCGCTAAGCTTTGGGGTCCATGATGCAAACGGATTCCCAGGGGAACAAAGAACGGCAGGGCGCAGCAGCATCTGAGCACGTAGTAGTGCTCCCAAGATTGAACCCTGTGGATCGTCCGGTCCACATCGGCAGGTGCAAGTTGGAGAGTTCTCTCTTTTATAGCGTGAGGTTGAGGACCGCAACGAAGCGACCATTGTTAGACTGACGCTGAGAAAGGAGAAGGCGCACTAAAAGCTAACGACAGAGCTATCCAAAGCTTAAGCTAAGTATAAGGAGAGACGAATGACGTGCTTTCGCCGTACAGGTTTTTTTTTTTAAGTGGACGCTGTACTTGTAGTATATATGGAACAAGCTTTGAGAAACATAGTTACATACACATCAACAAAGGTTCAGTGTGTCAATATGCAACGTCGTAGCGTATCCATCATTATTGTTAGGGTTTGTTTGGAGCTTTAGATCCATGCTGCTAAATGTTAATTAAGATGCTAATACTGCTACCAAGTGAAGCTAATTAATGGCATTTTATTTACGGTGCTATTAATTATACCCCCTGTTCCAATTTAAAAGGCGTTTTGCATATACCAAGGGTCAAATGTTATAATTTTGATCAATAATTTGAGCAAGATTTTTTAATTATTGTAATACAATATTTTAGTCACCTTTTATAGTACCTCGTGAGTGACTAGTGGAACTAAAGTATTTTAATCATCTTTTAGTCGGTTTTTCCTGAGTATATCATCTTTTAGTCAGTTTGTTTGACATTTTAGTCCCTAAAATGACTAGAGTTTAATCCACTTTAGTTTAAAAGATGGGAACTAAACAAACCATGCCATGTCAGAGTCAAAAGTATTTAGCTTGGGACGGAAACCAGTTAATATATTCCTATTAGGTAGGAAGTTCATTTTAAGTGATCAGGTAAAATATTACTCCTAGTTAGTGAAACATCCTCAATTTTCGTAGAGAAAAAATACACAGAATGAAGGATATAATGATAGCCCAGGAGGTCAAATCATTAATTATCCGATAACAGTTGATTACAAAGCCATACATCGAATAAAAGAATGCAATAAAGGGGTTTACATAAATTATTACATCGTCATATGGCGGAATCATCAGAGTATCTAGCATCCAGAACGGTTACAGAAGTAGAGGGATATTGCGGAAGCATCGTCTTGCACCATCTTGAGTGTAGGCACGAGACCATCTAATCCTTGAGCCCCTCGTCGCCGTAGGCGTAGTCGGGCTCACCTGCCAAATAAGTTTCAGTACGATTTATACTGGCCACCGGCTCCCACCCTATGCTTTGCTTATGCTTTGTGGTAGGTGGGTGCAAATGGATATAATCAAGAGACCTATTATTTGGCTATAGTTTCCTATACAAGTATCATCAATATTATATAATAATTATTCATCAAGTTCTAATCCATTCCCATCCCACAACACCATACCACCAACCATCATCCTCTCAACTCTCTCAACAACCATGCTCACACGTGGCAGCAATGGACAACTCCCTCTCATCCATGCCTAATCGGCCGTCATGCCGTAGGGTAACAACAACAACATCACTCAGGGGGAGGTACAAGGGATTCATCTCACTACTCAAGAGAAGCGTGGGTCACGGGATAGCCATACCGAGGCTGCGGACTATATATAGATTCGAATCAACTCTGCAGAGTGTGTACACCTGTAACTAGTTAAAAGCCGACCATCCACAAGATAACCATCATTAGCGCTCGCGAACGCCTAGGCTGATAGCAAAATGACCACCTAACTATGGCGGTTCCACCCTACCTCTCAACCCTGGGACACCCCAAGTCCTGCCTGGAGTGGCTGAGAATGTGAAGTGGTCCATGCTGGCTCCCTAACCATGTCAGCTATGCATTCTAGATGATGGCGGATCTAGCTATGAAGTCAAAGAAGCGAAAGGAGGTGCGGGGTGACGGGAACGCAGCGCCGCTTCGGCGGATGGCCATGGTCGTAATAGCGTGCTCTAGAGCGGCGGCAACAACAAAGCATGGTGGGGGAGACCGGGGAGACAGCAGAGCAGGCTCACCATGGCACTGTCACATAGAGGCAGATCAGAGTGGGGTTGCGGAGGCGGTCGTGGTCGCAAGGGCTTGCGATCCGGGGCAGGCGTGGCTCCGTGCGTTCCGTCCGTGGTGCAGCTCGTCGTCGAGCTTGCGACTTGGTGAGGGCATGGCACTGGCGAGGAAGAAGGAGTGGTGCATGTGGAGGTGGGGCCGAGGCATCGAGGCGAGGTTGGAGCGCACGTCGTGTGGGCTCGGGACTGCGACGAGCGTGGCCGAGGTGACGGCGGGCGGAGGTCTGCTCCCCTGCTTCCTCACTTCTCCTCCCCAGACTGCACGCACGCGAGAAGGTGGGGTGTAGCTTACCAGAGGCGGTGGGGTGGCATGGAAACCCTAAGGGCATCGAGGCACCTTCTTTTTATAGCCGGCCGATGGCCATGGCAAGAAGGCGGACGACGGGGATGGCTTGATGCCCATAGGTCGGCTATGCGCGGCCGCGGCTAGGGTTAGGGCAACCCGGGGTGCGGCGCAGAGGATGGACGGCTACGGCAAGCGCGGTGGGTCACGAGGTGAAGCGGACAACGGGGGTTCGCCGTTTCATTTCTGGCGTGATGGACAAGACGTCCAGTCGGCCAGAAGTGGACGCTGACAGGGCAGCCCCACCCGTCAGCGGGAGGGAGCGGGGGCAGGCACGGGCGCGCATCTGGCGGTGGGGCGGCCTTGCTGGTCCGTTTCGGCCAGTTGGACCACGGTGCTGAGGCAGCAGGCCGTGGCGGGGGTAGCGCGGTGGCTTGCTAGGCCATTAGCCTCGTGGGCCATAGTGCCGTTTGCGGGCGGCGCTGGCGGTCCATGTTGGGCTGCTCGGTCTAACTGGGCCGGCCACGCGGGAAAGCAGGCGCGGGGTGGCAGGCCGAGAGGTGGGCCGGTGCGGGGTGAGGGGCAGTAGGCCGAGCTAGGCTTCATCTCTGGCTTGGGCTGCTTTCCTTTTCCCATTTCTCCTCCTCCCTTTTCTCTTTTCTATTTCCTAAGCAAGCCACTAACTAACTATGCTATTGATCCTTGTTAGTGCTAAACTTGTCAGTGACCAAGATGTACTTGGTGGGTCCCCTAGGGTCTCAATGGTATGTTGGTAGCCATGTCCAAGATTAGTGGCACGTAAACCTATACATATATATATGCGATAACAAATGTTGTTTGATTTTATTAATCATCACATAAAATAAATAAGAGGCAAATCATACTCTTGTAATTAAAATGCAAATGCCTCAACTATTATTAGGTGCTACTTGTGCAACTAGTGGATGGTTTCCTACATGACACTCACCAAACATTAGATACTTAAGAAAATTTTTTGATAGTTGGTATTTTGGTTGTTTGGATTTTCAGGGTTGTTACATATGAGAATCTCGTCCTCGAGATTAAAGGTATAACCTCCTCTCAAACAGGTAGGGGAGGGTAGAGCTTCCTTTAGTTCTGACTTCTTCTTCTGAGTTGCTTCTCTTCTGATGGAGTCTCTCGATCAAACTTGCACGGTGGTGGACTAGTGCTTCTGTTTTTCTTTATGTCCCTTTTCAGGAGACGGATGGAGTACTTCAATGACGTGCTGAAGCTCATGTGCCTCATAGGGTATTGGTTGTTCTGGTAGTTCCAACACTTGTGTTGTTGTGACAGAGGAACACGGGTTGCTCTTTTGCGAGTTGTCTGGGCAACTCTATCCTACAGGCAATTTGCCAAAACTCTGGTGCTGGCCTTGTATGGCCCTTCATATCCTAAAGTTAGCTTTCTCTTTCATGGAAGTTGGGGTTCCATGATGCGGGGATACCTTAATGTAGACAGTGTTCTCCACTTCATCTCAAGCCTCTAAGCCTCCTGTCGATATAATCCATATGATGGCTCTAGGGCAATCTTCAGGTTCTTTCGCACTTGGGTGGCTCATTCTTTGGCCTTTTGATGGTGGCAGATCCAAGGGATTATCTTCGTTATTCCTTTATCCATGTAGGGGTGGATCCTCCATGGCTCTTCTTTCAAGGCCTCAAGCGGTGACGTCTGGAGACTGATTTGGTACCTGTTGTTGGTTTAGAACTCAGCATGGACTAAGCTTCTTTTCCAAAATGTTCATATTGGTAAGCATAAGCTCAAAGCTTGTCTCCAAGGATCAGATTCTCCCTTTTCTATTTGTCCATTGATCTGAGGGTGGTAAGCGATGCGGTAGTCCCAATTGAGTCCCCATAGCTTCTCCCAAGGCTTCCCATCAATTGGGCGTATACTGAGGTCCACAATCATATGCTATGATTTTAGGGCTCCATGCACTTGAGAAGGCTTTTTGACATACGGACCTGCTAGAAGTCCAACTCTGGTGTCACTCTTGATTGCCAACAAGGTGAGCTATTCTAGTTTAGGCGATTTATTATTGCTCATATAGCAGGTTCTTCGGGGTTCTAGGATAACCCACGATGGATTCCATAGCCATGCTATCATGATTCCATTCAGACACCTCAAGTGGCTTGGAGATCCCGTGCTTTGATTTGACGTGTCTATATATGCTACTCTTTGCAACATGTACTGCATCATTTATCTTCATATCCTTCCACCAAGATTTCTTTTCAAGACTACATACTTCCTGGTGCTTCTAGGGTGGGCGCGATATTTGAAGTCATGCCCTTCTGACAGGGTCTCATTGTGCATGATAGGGTTGGAAAGCGCATAGATCCTGTCCTTGAGCCAAAAGGTGCTTTGCTTATCCTGACTTAACCCTGGGCACTTGTTGTGCTTCATGAGCTTATATATCCTCTTCAGGGTTGAGAAAACTTGTTTGCCCTCCGGTGCGTCCATTCAAACTCTTTGGTCCTCTTTGGAAGGTTGATCCTGGGGTGAGCCGTCTTGAAGAAGTTTTCGATGAATCGGTGGTGGTGACCGACCGTTTACAAGGAACACCTCACAGTGGTTGCATTTTGAGGTTGCTCCCACTTTTTCATTGTCTTCATGTTGGATAGGTCAACAGTTTATTCTGATAGCATTGAGTGCATGGCCTAGGAGAATTGACCTATTCAAGCCAAACTCATACTTGCTAAACTTGGTGTAGAGCTGATGCTTCTGTATCTTCTCCAATATTATCCTTAGATGCTACTCACATCTGGTGATAAGAGTTTCCTCAGGTATTGTCCTCTTCGTTGCTCATGTGGAGGTAGCCTGATCTAAGGTAAATCTTGGCGAAGTACTTAGCATCATGCCGTCGATCTAGCAGGTCTCTATCCTTGGCGGGGGTACTTGTTCTTGGTGGCACGACACCTTGTTTCCTCATTCCCTCTTGGCGCAAAGGGTTGCATTCACCCAGTTGGGCTTGCATTGCTTCTTGTGTTGCTTGCAGAGATCTTCTCCAACTAATAAGGTATTGCTCATGTTTTCAAGGATAGCAAGGTGAGCTTAGCTACTATGGTATCCTAGTGTAGCGATCCTTATAACCTACTCCTCCAGAGGTGAAGGCATCAAAAGGACTAGAACCGAGGGAATCCTCATATGGTGGTGTACGTGTGTAATTCCTATGCAGACTTGGTAGTAAGTGCATAAAAAATGCAATACTAGATTTAAAACAAAAATCAAAGCGTTAACTCCAAATATAAGCACGTACCTTGTTTTATGTTAGGGTGTCCTTAGCAGCTTGCTTGGCGAGATGCCAGCGGGCGGCTCTTCAAGCACAGTGGTTCATGGCACTTATGGTGGCCTCTTCCCTGTAGGGATTCATAGCTGGTGCGGCATAGTCGATCTCTGGGTAGTCAGTAACTCTGTGGCCCTGTTGGTCACATCCGTAATAAGCGGTAGCCATGTCACTTGCAGATGCGGGTGTGACGAACTTTCTTTCTGGACAGTCGACAACCTTATGGCCCTTTTGGCCACATCTGAAATAGGTTACCCCGTCAAGGGTTATGGTGACTCTTGCTCTCTGATCTTCATTGTTAGGGACGTCTTCAGTAGAACTGTGCGTAAGTTGCCAGCGGGAAGCTCGTGCATCAAGGCGAACCTTCTTTGCTGAACCCCGGGTCTTCTTGACAGGAATCATGGTTGGTGCTGCAATATCGACTCTGGCACAGTTGATGACTCTGTGGCCTGGTTGTCCGCGTCCAAGGTAAACGAGAGGAACGCCACCTATAGGTGTGGGTGCGGCAGCTCTCTCTCTTGGACAAACATGGGTCTTGTGACAAGGATGGCCACATCCATAGCAGAAGAAGGGCATCTCTACTGTAGGTGTGGTTGCAGTAACTTTCCATGTGTCAGAGTGCTAAAGGGGGCGGTTCTTGAAGGTGCTGCTTGTAGGGAGATCATGCATATGCGGTCGTTGCTGGACCGGGTTGTGATATGATTCCTCAAGGTGACGCTTCCTATGGACGAGCATGCCTATCTCTAGATGGGTCTTCTCTGACCTCATTGCCTCGTTGATGGCTTCTTCGAGGGTGGGGCAAGTCCTCCTTGCGATAGCAAGGTGGTGGGGAACCTTCAATCCTCGGGTGAAGTAATACACCTTGTCCTTCTCGGTGGCCACACTTTTAGGGTGCACATATCGCATCAGGTGAAAGAAGCGGGTAGCATACCTGTGGACTGTATCTTTTCCCTGCTTGTTGCCTCGAAACTCTTTTGCCAGAGTCTCTTCTGCTTCTACTGGCACATGGCACTCATAGAAGGCCTTAATAAACTCTTCCCATGAGATGTTGGCGGGGTCTTGGTGAGCTATGCTGAATCCATTCCACCATGCTTGGGTGTTACCCCTAAAGTGGTGGGCTATGATCTTGACCTGATCCTCCTTGGTGTAGATGGTTGGTCTCAGCCACTCAGTCATGTCATATAGCCAATCCATGGCAGTGATAGGGTCATTGATGGGACCATTGAAGGTAGGAAGCTCCAGCCGGAGTGCACTAGCCATCTTCTGCTAGAATTCTTCAGTCAAGTTTCCCAGGAGGCGAGTCTACTGAGCCATCACCCTAGCCAAAAGTGGTGGGGGTGGCGGAGAATGCTCCTCAACATGGGTCCTGACGGTTGGCGAAGTGATGATCCCAAATTCTTCCTTCTCTGGGTTGAATCCAATGGGGGTCCTGTGTCCCATGTAGCTATGACTACCACCGTGTCCATGGCCCATGGCGAGCCCTGGGAGTGGTGCGTGGTGGCTCAGAGGTGCTAAACGGCGGGCAGACATCCTGCTTTAAGATCACCAGACTTAGAAACAGGTGCAAGTGATATGAGTTGTTATCAACTTCGCTAAGTAATTTAATCTAATTTATTTAATTTGAAACATTTTTATCTATCCAACACTCATTCAAAGAAGCAATGAAAATCCATAAGATGCGATTAAAATTTGAGCATCCATTACATCAAGTTGGTTACACGGCGATGTCTCTAGCAGCTACACTAAGAGACTCGCGGGAATTTCCGCACTACGCGTAGGTAGGCTTCAAAAGGGGAACAATCTACTCTAATTCACAAGTGAGTCATGTCTTCTTAGCCATTGCGGGGCTATCTTCAGCTGGGTTACTCTGTGTCAGCTGCAGATCACTGCTCGAGAGTCGAACCTGGTGGCACAAGGGGGAAGGTACTAGAAGCCATCTCCTGGAGCTGTGCGTCGGTCTTGAGCATCCTCTGCACATACTTGCGAGCTTCTTCCCACTCTGGAGTAGGTTCTGACTCGGGCACGGGGCAGGCATCCATGTTGTGGCTGGTGGACCCTACCTTAAACTTCTCGGTGAGAGGCACCTTGCGACGGTGGGCAAGCAGCTGCATCTATACCTGCTCGTACTGCTGGATACGACGGGCATCAGACTTCTTCCACTTCTCTAGCATTGCTCTCACGACATCACGCAGATACACACAACCCTTCATGTATCTGGCAAGGTGTGCCGTGTTAGACCAGCTTCACTTATTTAGCTTGGCCAATTCTTCCTCTTGGGCCTTCACCTTTGCTTCCAGCTCTGTGACCTGATGCTTGTAGTAGCGCTTGTCACCTTCCAGCACTAGGATGAGCTTGTCCTGGGCAACCATGTGTTCCCCTGCGATTCTGAGCATGCGATCATGCTCTCTACCCCATATGCTCTCGGTCTCGGCCCAATGATCTATGTCACCTCTGGAAAGATCAAGGGCTTGGGGTAGCAGGTGGAACGGTCCTGTCTTGAGGAGTTCATAGGTGTCTCTCATCACGATCCGGAGGGCGGCGCGTGCAGTAAGCTGTGCGGCGTTGGTGATAGTCTTGTCCATCTCACGAATGACGAAGGGCTTCAGTGCAGGTACCTCATTGCACTCAATGATCTGGATAGTCACCACATAGCAATCCTCTGGTCCATTGGGTCCTATCTTGCGATGGCAAATCCAGTGACAGTTTGACTTGGGGACACCAAGGTGCTGCAGCGTCTCACGCAGGACCTTGGCGTAGTCTTGCTGGTACTTCTCGTAGAAGGGAATCTCCACAAAGCACTCCATCTGCATACAGAGCCGGGGAAAGAAGTTAGAAGGTGAGTAAGAGAGGAGATGAGCCAAGCATAAAAGCGTTATGCAAGGTCAGTATATAAGCAAAAGTGGTTCAAGATCTCCTATTCTATCGTCCAATCCTATGGGTCTCGTCCTAGGGTCAAGCACGGTTCTGATACCAACTGAAACATCCTTAATTTTCCGCAGAGGGAAAATACACAGAATGAAGGATATAATGATAGCCTAGGAGGTCAAATCATCAATTATCCAATAACAGTTGATTACAAAGCCATACATCGAATAAAAGAATGCAATAAAGGGGTTTACATAAATTATTACATCGCCACATGGTGGAATCATCAGAGTATCTAGCATCCAGAACAGCTACGGAAGTAGAGGGATATTGCGGAAGCATCATCTTGCACCATCTTGAGCGTAGGCACGAGACCATCTAATCCTTGGGCCCCTCGTCGCCGTAGGCGTAGTTGGGCTCACCTACCAAATAAGTTTTAGTACGATTTGTACTGGCCACCGGCTGCCACCCTATGCTTTGCTTATGCTTTATGGTAGGTGGATGCAAATGGATATAATCAAGAGACCTATTGTTTGGCTATAGTTTCCTATGCAAGTATCATCAATATTATAAAATAATTGTTCATCAAGTTTTAATCCATTCCCATCCCACAACACCATACCACCAACCATCATCCTCTCAACTCTCTCAACAACCACGCTCACACGTGGCAGCAATGGATAACTCCCTCTCATCCATGCCTAATCGGCCATCATGCCGTAGGGTAACAACAACAACATCACTCAGGGGAAGGTAGAAGGGACTCATCTCACTACTCAAGAGAAGCGTGGGTCACGGGATAGCCATATCGAGGCTGCGGACTATATATAGATTCGAAACAACTCTGCAGAGTGTGTACACCTGTAATCGGCTAAAACCAACCATCCATAAGATAACCATTATTAGCGCTCGTGAATGCCTAGGCTGATAGCAAAATGACCACCTAACTATGGCGGTTCCACCCTACCTCTCAACCCTAGGACACCCCAGGTCGCACCCCCTCGGCAAGACTCGCTCCAAAAGCTCATCGTAGATCCTGTCCAGTCGACTCAACCCTCACCAGACAACCCTCCCATGTTATATTTCCCAGAGACACCCATACAAACACAAAATCTGGCATCCCGAGCTGAATCCACCCAAGTCCACCATCCGCATCATATCTCCAAATATCATGCAAGTGGAGTATAAGTAGCATGTAACAAGCATTGCATAGCGTGTCTATCCTATATGCGAGTGAGCAGGGTGAAGGTTACGACAAGGAAAGGCATACAAGTAATCTATCATGCAATCCTATCATAGCATATCATAGCATTATTGTATAAAGTAGAGCACTAGCATTCTATTATGTTGCGTGCGTAATAGGATCTACAAGATTGGGTGGGACGTGGCACCTGAATAGCTGTCACTCAAGTCCTCCCTCAAGTTCTTGGCGCGCTCCTAGTCCTTCTCCTCGGTCAACTCCTTCGTAGGATCTGAAATCGAGACATAATGGTCACGGGAGCGACCCCTATAGATCAATCACAAAGAACCAAACAAAAACCAGTAACTCCAAATTCAATCATACATAAGCCTATGATGTAGAGCTCATTTTTATAAAAATTTGGATACTTGGTTCATATTTTTCGGAGATCGCATGAAGAAGTTATGAATTTTTGAAGTTTAAATCATTTTCTAAAAAAGAAAAAGGACTGATTAAATATCAGGGCGACATGTGGTAGCTCCCGATTGGTCCACGTGGCACGGCGGCTCCAGCAGCAAGGTACAGGGGATGACGTCACGTTGACGTCATGCTGACGTCAGCACTGACGCGTGGGACCGGCTGGATGGTCAATGACATGTGGGACCCATTCAACGGTCAACCGTTGACTTGACCAGTCAACGGTGAACGTCGACGGGGCCCGGACTGGGCCTCGGTGGGCCAGGGCAGGGCCGGATATGGGCCGGGTTAGGCCGACCCGGCCCGGACATATGTCAGCAAGACAGGCAACCGCGTGGCGGTCTGGGCTATTAACGGGTCCGGTCTATGGTCTGTGGCTCTGTGTGCTAGGTCCACCTTGGACCCGAGACTCTAGGGCTGGGTGCTCATCTCCCACTGGTCCAGCTGGACCGGAGGTGGACCCAGTTCACGGGGCAGGGGATTTTTCCCCATCTTCTTCCTCACGCGCGCGACGTCTGTGCGGTGTGGCTGGCGGCGTGCAGTGCGCGGTGGCTGCGGGCGGCTCTGGCTGAGCAAGGCAGCGGCGCGGGATACGCAGAGGTGACGCAGAGGCGGCTATGGCGACGTGGCGCGTGGCCGGTGCGTCGGCTGGCCGGCGCGCGCGTCATGGAGGTGCTGGCTGGCACGGTCACGGCGGCAAGGTGCTACGACACGGGGGAAGTGGCTTTGGCTAGCGCCACAGCTTCACGTGGCTCTGGCGATCATGATAGCGGGATCGCAGCGTGCTCGCGACGCTCTGGCTCGCCGGCGCGCGTGCACGGCGGCGGCGAGGAGTGGCGCGGCGACGGCTGCTGGGCGAGATGGCGTCATGGAGGTGGCTTGGGCGCGCGCGAGCACTCCGCTGGGCTAAGACAAGCAGGGCTAGTGCGTCAAGGCGGTCAGGCGAGCGCGGCTGCGGGGGGAAACTGGCAACGCGCCGGCTGGCTGGCATGCGTGTCGCGGTGGCACTGGCCGGCACGCGCACGGCGGCAGGGCGCAAGGATGCGTGGGAGGCTACTCTGGCTCGCACTACGGCGTTGTGAGCTCGAGGCGAACATGGCAAGCCACCCTAATTTGACCGCGGGGCGCTTTGCGAGGAGAACTACGACGGCGGCTCGATGGCGGCGAAATTCAATGGCGGCAATGATTCTCCGGCAGGGCGCCAAATTGGCCCCCATCTTCACCTCCTTGTTGCGTGGGGAGTAGCTTGGAACTCCCAGGGTTTGGTCTAGAGCGACATGAGGCGCAGCGAGGCTCGCTCGGCGGTGAGAGACCGCGGCGGCGCTCTGGCGGCCGAAGTCCGGGGAGATCGAGGCTGACAAAGGTGCTAGGCCCCATCAGTGGTCCATGCCGGCTCCCTAACCATGTCAGCTATGCATTCTAGACAACGGCAGATCTGGCTATGAAGTCGAAGAAGCGAAAGGAGGTGCGGGGCGACGGGAACATAGCGCCGCTCCGGCGGATGCCATGGACATAACAGCGTGCTCTAGAGCGGCGGCAACAACAAAGCATGGTGGGGGAGACTGGGGAGACAGCAGAGCAGGCTCACCGTGGTGCTGTCACATAGAGGCGGAGCAGAATGGGGTTGCGGAGGCGGTCGTGGTCGCAAGGGCTCGTGGTCTGGGGCAGGCGTGGCTCCGTGCATTCCGTCTGCGGTGCAGCTCATCGCTGAGCTCACGACTTGGCGAGGGCGAGGCATTGGCGAGGAAGGAGGAGTGGTGCGCGTGGAGGCAGGGCCGAGGCGTCGAGGCAAGGTTGGAGCGCATGCCGAGTGGGCTCGGGACGGTAACGAGTGCGGCCGAGGCGACGGCGGGCGGAGCTCTGCTCCCCTGCTTCCTCACTTCTCCTCCCTAGACTGCACGCGCACGAGAAGGTGCGGTGTAGCTTACCAGAGGCGGCAGGGTGGCATGGAAACCCTAAGGGCATTGAGTCGCCTCCTTTTTATAGCCAGCCGGCAGCCATGGCAAGAAGGCAGACGGCGGGGATGGCTTGATGCCCATCGGTCGGCTGTGCGTAGCCGCGGCTAGGGTTAGGGCAACCCGGGGTACGGCGCGGAGGACGAACGGCTGCGGCGAGCGCGGCGGATCACGGGGCGAAGCGGACGACGGGGGTTCGCCGTTCCCTTTCTTGCGCGATGGACAAGACGTCCAGTCGGCCAGAAGTGGAAGCTGACAGGGCGGCCCCACCCGTCAGCGGGAGGGAACGGGGGCAGGCGCGGGCGCGCATCTGGGGCTGGGGAGGCCTTGCTGGGCCGTTTCGGCTAGTTGGGCCACGGTGCTGAGGCAGCGGGCCGTGGTGGGGGTAGCGCGGTGGCTTGCTGGGCCGCTGGCCTCGTGGGCCGCGGTGCCGTTTGTGGGCGGCACTGGCGGTCCATGTTGGGTCGCTCGGCCTAATTGGGCCGGCCGCGCGGGAAGGCAGGCACGGGGTGGCAGGCCGAGAGGTGGGCCGGTGCGGGGTGAGGGGCTGTAGGCCGAGCTGGGCTTCATCTTTGGCTTGGGCTGCTTTCCTTTTCCTATTTGTCCTCCTCCCTTTTCTCTTTTCTATTTCCTAAGCAAGCCACTAACTAACTATGCTATTGATCCTTGTTAGTGCTAAACATGTTAGTGACCAAGATGTACTTGGTGGGTCCCATAGGGTCTCAAGGGTATATTGGTAGCCATGTCTAAGGTTAGTTGCACGTAAACCTATACATATATATATGCGATAACAAATGTTGTTTGATTTTATTAATCATCACATAAAATCAATAAGAGGCAAATCATACTCTTGTAATTAAAATGCAAATGCCTCAACTATTATTAGGTGCTACTTGTGCAACTGGTGGATGGTTTTCACATGGCACTCACCAAACATTGGATATTTAAAAAATTTTTTTGATAGTTGGTATTTTTGGTGTTTGGATTTTGAGGGTTGTTACAGTTAGGCTATCTGCATCTACTCTGCTAATTTTAATCGCCAAGAGTAGTAGCAGCTGGGATCTATATACCAGGGGATTAATTAGGTTTTCCACAAAGGTTTAACTCTATGATCCCAATTCCCAAACGTTATATACTACTAGTAGCAGAGTAGCTCAAGCTGCGATGGAAATTGACACATGAGAAATCCACGTACGTACGATGAGGATAGAGACGCGAGATGGACGATGGTGGAGAGGGATGATTTGGATACTGCGCTTGCTAGAAGGATGATTTGGTTAGCCGCGTGATGATGTGGTGGCAGGTTTGGGGGTTTCGGAGGTGGGGATGGCGGCTGCATGCGCGCTGCCCGGCCGGCCACTCGCGCATGTGGCCGCGTGGGGGCCGGCACACGCTGGCGAAAGCGACGGCCACCATGCACCGGACGAGATCAGCCGCGTGTACGAAATAACACCTCTGGCTTTGTTTGCGGTAAAACCACATGCATTACTAGTATGATAAGCCTTAAATCAATGGTTGAACTAGAATGAAAACAAATCGGTATGTTATCTTCTAATACTAATGTTATAAACAAAAGCGTAGACTCATATGAGGTGTCATGCGACACATAAGAGAAGATAAAAATATAGAAAAAGAAAGTAAAGGTTGGAGTATATATTTATAGTTAGTTTTAAAGGGGACAAAAGAAAAATATTTATAATAGCATTGTACAAAAATGATGCGGAAGTGATATCACATTCATTTACCATTATATTTCAAAACCTAGGAAAACTAAAGAAAATATATATTATATGATAGACTATAGAAACAAATATATTATATTATCTATAGAGGTATTTTTTAGAGAGGATATAAAATAGAAAATTAAAAAAAAGTGATGACACAAGAGATTGAACTTGCGACATTACAGATGAAAAGAATTAGACTTCCCACCACACTAAGAAGGTACACATAGATAATTTAGCTTGCAAAGTTTCTTACCAATGTTAATTAGTACAAGGCATGGCCCGCAAGGTATACGGTGGGCCACCTTACATACCCTATGGGTCCGTTTGTCCTAGAGCCTAAAAACCTTTATTAACTTAAAGAGAATAAGAGCACTGCCAACGCAAGCTAACAGCCTTATTAGCCTCAACCAAACTTCATATTACACGTAGATGAGGATGTTTTTGAGGTCGCTGGTCTCCCAACACAGGTAGAAAATGTGACTGAACAAGGCTAGTACAACCGTACCTTTATTCTCAGTCCCACCATACACAAGCTTTCTATATCCATTCATAGGCTTTGTCCATGGTCTCATAGCTTCTCACAACGAGAGCGGCTGATGCATATGAAATACTTCTGCAGGCGGTTGTGACGCCCTCCAACACAACATTCAGTGTGGTATGGACTCGTGGTGCTGACATGGAAACAGTGGCAGCATGCAACGAGGCGCGTTGGAGAAGTCCTAAGAGTAGCTCCAATGGTGATATTTTAACTAGCTCGTAAAGATCCACCTTAACAGTTTACATATGTGAAAGAGAGTGAAAAAGAGACCTATGAATTACGTGGCTCGAACAGAATGCTCTTGGTAGGGCCCACGATGAGGTGCGACCGTGAGGGAAAAAGAAATGAAATAGGACCCACAAGATGATCAGAGTTACTAGCTATTAGAGAGCCTGTCTTCTTGTTTTCGAAACGGTCGGCAGGAAGAGAGCCTATCCTATGTACAATCTTTAAATGATGCGGCGAAATATATGGATTACAGTATTATTTTGCTAGCTCAATTCTTGCATGATTGGAGAGTGTCCTCATAAATTCTCATGCATGAACATTATATTACGATTCTTGTTTAGTTATCTTAAAAAAGGCTAGAAGTTTCACTCTCTTTCCGTCACATCAAATGTTACATCGTATGCATGAAGCATTAAATATTGATAAAATAAATAACTAATTACATAAATTTATTTTAAATTTTTTTAGCTTAGTTAAGCCATGATTAGATAATATTTGTTAAATACAAATTAAATCTTATAGTACTTTTCAGACTAGAAATTTCAGAAACTAAACGAGACCTTAGTAGAGTGGCTTTTAAGTCTGCTAGCTAGCAGTACTTGGTCATGACAAATGAAATCCATATCTTGGTCTGTCCGCATTTTATTAGCAGTGGATGCCTCAAAGTACAGCTGCTTGTTTGGTTGGATGTCCAAACATTACTGTTGTCACTAGGTACGGTACGGTACGGTCGCTTGCAAGCGAATCAGAATTGAAGCATTGCATGACGGTGTTGTGTACCGGGCGTTAGTTGTCGCAGTCGCAGTCGCAGCTGCAGGACGCGTACCTGCATCATGCCGGCGTGTCCGGCTCAATCGCCGGCAGAGATCTCATGTATACGCGGCGGACGCGCGGTGGTGCTCGCGAAATCTTGCAAGGAATGCAACGAAACGCGGCCAGATCACAAGCCACTCGTCGATCGATTACCTTTGCTTGCAGTTGCTGCAACATAACAAATGCATGCAGCGACGATCGACATATATGTATATATCAGTCATCCATCGATCGGCCTCGATCAGCTTGAGCAAGACAGCCACCAAAAAGTCTCGCCTCTTGACAGCAACCCCACCGATCAGGAGAATCGTCCAGCGATTTCGATCGATCAATCAATCAATCAGCCGTGCAATAAACTCGCGACAACATATGTGCGCATCAAGTCCAGCTGTGTATAATATGTTTCGGTTTTGTGATACGTATCAGCGATAAATATCTTTATACTTCGTCATTATGAACTGTGACACTTTAATTTCTCTTTCTGCGAAGTACACGGACAGAGATCACCCGCAACTACGCATGTACTACATTCACCTTCTATACATGAACACTTTACTTATCAATGGCACGTATCTTGCAAAATCTTTATATACTTCCCAACCCCACGCATTTATTAAGATCCAAAACATTGTAATCGTCACCATCCTCAACTAATATTTTTTTGCGACTTTGGTTCCTCAATTTTTTTTTTGAAAAGTCTGCGGGAGGGGAGAGGATCCCCCACGTGATTTCATTGATTCAGTGGCTCCGAAAGCCGAATGTTACAAATACATGGTTTACATCATTTTTGAAATGGTTTACATTGCGTTAATTAACACAGAACACCAGGCATCAACGATTGCTCTGTCCCTCTTTGGCAACCGTGATTTCCACAAGCTCGCTTCAGTTTTGCAGGCCATCAGCGCCCCTTGTATTGTCGCTCGATTGTTCCGGAAGGCAATGTTATTCCTCCTCTTCCAGATATGCCAACAACAGAGCATAATGAAGGTATTGAAATGTGCCCCCGGTATATGACTTTGGATCCTCAATTAATAATCGTTACTACAAAATACTCTAGATTTGAAATTACCATTTCACGGTCATAATTATGTTCCACCTAAAAACATTATAGATAACTTATAACTTATTTAACTCCAACAACACTGAGGCCTCGAAACTCGGTGCCATGGTCTATATATATGAACCGATATGTGTTACCTCGGCTCCGAGACTCATGTGTCGACCCCTAGGGTCTACCCAATGGTGTAAAACAAAAAAAAAAAAGTCATACATCCAAAACAGCCCTAAAGAACTTACCGTCACTTAGCCTAGCCTAGGTAGTATCTTCCGTTTTCCATTTTGTTTCCTGCATAAATTAACATGACATGCATTTTAAAAAGGGCGCATGTTACTCCTTCCATCTCAAAATATAAGGACTTTGAGTTATACTAAGTGAAACATCCTAAAGTTTTTTTTAAAAAATATACAGAAAAGAACAATAATCTGTAAGATTTCAGACGAGTATTAGATAAGATGTATTCAATATTTTGTTTGACGTGATAGATGTTAATACGCTTGTTGAAATATGAATTTGGCCAAACCAAGAATAGCTTAAGTTAGGAAAAACTAAAAAAAAAATGCTTTCCTACCAGCTTAGATCATTTTGCAATAAATAATGCATGTACACTTTAGATACCGTAACGTTCATTAAAACTAGGAGAAACTCCAAGGCAGCTGGCAGGTAGGCTATCAACTGAACCAGGAAGTATTTATAATATAAACAGTAATTTGCCGCTGCCTAGTGAGTTGCCAGAAAAGAGAGATATTTCAGCAGGGTTCAGTGGCAATTGTCGCATTAAGTGTACTGTATTCCTTCGCATCTAAAAGGAATATACAATATGATTTATCTTTTTTTTATTAATTTTTGACTAAATATATAAAATACATATTGATATTTATTATGTACAATACGTATTGTGACGTCAAATGTAATTAATACTGAAAGATACGAGTCTTTGGAAATGAGATTTGCATATGTTTTTGGACGTAGGTGTGGAGTCGTGGCATCGGCGCTTGTTGAGTTCTTGTCCACCGGGTGAGTTTGGATCGGCGCTTGACAAAAGGGCAGCAAGCAGGCCTGGCCCGGTGGTCCGGCAGTAACGTCCGGCGCAGCCACTGGCCACCGGCGTCAGCGTCGCCAAATAAATCACGCCGTGGCGACGCGGGAGGCGCCCGCCCGCAACGACGCCTCTCTCTCTCTCTCTCTCTGACGCGCGGGGGCCTAGGCGCCGAGTGGAAAGCGTGGGTAGGCGCACCGGTAGGCCTGGCGGAACGCCAGCGCGCTCGCGCGCGTACACGCCGCGGGGTCCGTCGCGCTCGCCCGCCGTGTCACGCTTTCCGTTGCTGGCCGCTGGTTGGCTCGCCATCCCACGCGCCGCAGTCCGGCTGGACCTCCCTGTTCCTCCGGCCGATTCCCCTCGCGCTTTTATTTATTGTTCCCCGTCACGTCGCTCGCGTCCGGCTACCACCACCCCGCACCGCACCGCACCGCACCACTGGTACACTCCACTACTCCCGCCACCGTCGCCGCCCTCAGCCAGCCACCCAGTGCTGGCGGCAGGGTGCAGCCGAGCGAGCACGAGCGCTCCTGCAGCTCCCCCTATCCTCATCACCCACCAGCCACCAGCCGCCAAAAAGCGAGAAGCGAGCAGCGAGCGCACCACTAGCTCGCCGAGCATCCATCCGCATCCGCATCCGCATCGTATGAGTGCGCAGCAAGGAAGCACGCGCCAGCCACCGCGCACGCGGGGACCCGACGCCATGTCCTCCCCGCCATCGTCGTCGCCGCCGGCCAACGGTACGGCCTCGCCGCCCACTGCCGCGCCACCGCCGCCGCCGCCGCCGTCCAACTCCTCCTCCTCGCCCACCTCCCCGACGCCGCCGGCCGGGGCGCCCCCGTCGACGCCCACGCCCGCGACACCAGCGCTCGCTCCCCCGACCCCGACCGCTCCCGCGCCGCCCGGGAGTACGCCGATCGGGACCGCGCCCGGCAGGCCGACGCCGTCCTCCTCCTCCGGCTCCGGGCTCACCACGTCCGTCGTGGTGGGGATCGCGGTGGGCGGCTTCGCCGTGCTGCTGCTCGGCAGCCTCTTCTGCCTCTGCCTCTTCAGGAGCAACAAGAGGCGCCGGCGCCGGCACCACCACCACCCGCCCCCGCCGCCGCCCCACCACCTGCACTACTATGGCCACCCGGCGCCTCCGCCTCCGCCGCCGCCGCACAAAGGTGAGCTGCATCTGCGTGCCGCCACCTCTGTTACGCTTCAGTCTCCACCAACAGCCTTTGTTTCATCGATTCAGCCGCGACTGAACCAGTCGCGTCGCCATCAGCTAGCATAGTCGTGCTGAGTTCTCGGCTCCCATACATACCAGGGCGAAGGATTGAATGTGTTTTGTGGGTTTTGATTTGATGCACAGGACAAGCACAATCGCGGTTTTGCTTCTCTCGAGGATTTTATTTTGGTGTGTGCGAGATGTGGCTTGTGCTGGCGGGCATGCCGGCATGTATGTCGTGTGTGAGGACTGAAAAAACATTGACCGATTTTTTATTTTGAGGTTTTGTCGCATAATGTGGGTCACTGGAATCACGTGTTGTTCATGGGCCTAAGTTTAGTATGGAATATTTATTGGTCATGTCGATCTTCGTCTGTGTTCTACATTCTACATTATCAAGAGGGTGAATTTTCACGGAAAAAAAAAAACTGATAGCACTCCACATGTAGTAATTTCCTTTTTCGGGGGGAAATCATGGAATTCACTAGGTTCAAGTCATGAGGGAAATATTTTTTTTCCAATTCTGGTTTCTATCATGTACACCATCATCATGTGAATGCGTTAATCCTTTAACCTTTTACAATAGTTTCTTCATTTTTTTCTGCATTGGGAAGTTTTCTTGTGCGATTTATTTCTCCATATTCTTTATAGTCACGACTCACGACTGTCTTGTTTCAGGGGATCAGTACCAAAACTGGCAGCATAATGCCCCTCCACCACCACCTGACCATGTAATCAAGATTAATTCACATCCTACACCTCCGCCTCCCCCGCTTAATGTACACAGCAGTGGCTCTGGTTCGAATCACTCAGGTGGTGAGAGCCGCCCTCCGCTGTCGCCTGGAGCTGCCCTTAGCTTTTCAAGGAGCACATTCACTTACGAGCAGCTGATGACGGCAACCAATGGGTTTTCCGATGCTAATCTGCTGGGGCAAGGTGGTTTTGGGTTTGTTCACAAAGGAGTGCTTCCAAATGGCACAGAGGTTGCTGTGAAGCAATTAAGAGATGGAAGTGGACAGGGAGAGCGCGAGTTCCAGGCAGAGGTTGAGATTATCAGCAGAGTACATCACAAGCATCTTGTCACCTTGGTCGGCTATTGCATTTCTGGAAGCAACAGGTTGCTTGTCTACGAGTTTGTTCCAAATAATACATTGGAATTCCACTTACATGGTATGTTCTCTTCCTGTTTCTGCACCGTAATTATGTCCTCTCATCCAGAACACTGTGTATAATCTCTCAAAGGCACCGTAACTACTTCATCTCGTTCAAAATGCTTTGTATGATCTCTCAAAGGCACCTTAGAAAATATGTAGTACTGTTTTCCATATTTAGCAGCCACATATATCGTGGCTAATACATGTATCGTCATACGCTAAAGTATCCTAGTAAAAAGTACAGATGACGTGCAACAGAAAACTTGTGAAATCAAGGTACAAATATACAACAATTGTTGAATATTTTGTAGTTCCATTCACCGAAGCAACCTAGGATGTATACTAAGATATGTTTTGCTTGCTCAGAATAATTGAGTACTCTAGGAATTTTGATTTGTTGAAGTGCATTACAGCGACCTGCCTCTCCTATGTATTTGAGAATTTCGTTAAGCCATAGCAGTAGCGATAAACAAACCCATCCCTGGAAGCTATAACTTTGGTTCTACTCTTTTCTTTAGTTTGAATTATATGTTATTGTCATTCAGTTTGTCAAGTTGTTAGGAGTATTAGAAAAGACAAGAGGATGTCCCATTCAATGCAATGGCTGAGCTTGTGGTATAGATGGAAAATGATTTCTGACCCTGATAGTTTCTCAACCACTTCTGATATAAGTCCTGGACATGTTGCTTGGACTACACGCATCCGTCATAACATCTGTTATACCCTTTTGGTTTTTGTTCCTTGAGCACATGCTGAGGGTTATCTTCTCCTTTGTTTCAGGAAGAGGCAGACCAACCTTGGATTGGCCGACAAGACTAAAAATTGCTCTGGGTTCTGCGAAGGGATTGGCATATCTTCATGAAGATTGTGAGCTCACAGCCGTAGCTACTCACTATGCTTTGAGCTTTCTTTTTTGCTTTCGGATGGATGGGCAAGTAGCTGTATATACTGATTTTATCCTGCTTTTACTTTAATATAGGCCATCCTAAGATTATTCATCGTGACATAAAGGCCTCAAATATTCTTCTTGATCTAAGATTTGAAGCTAAGGTATCCTCTACTTTCACCACTTCCTTTCCTTTTTCCTAAGGAGTAACTTACTTTCTCCATTGACTTGTCATTGTTCCTTGAATGCCACTAGACTAGAAACTTGTATACAATCGAACTAGGCTAAGCTTTTAAGTCTAGTTGAGATGATTATTCAGATGACATAATGTTTTGACAGACAGATGTATAAGTATAACCATTACCAGGTCGTCATTAAATAGCTGATGTGAACCTCCTAACTTACTATCAAAAAAAATGTGTTAGCATAATTTGCTAAGCGGCTTTCTTTGCAGGTGGCAGATTTTGGGCTTGCAAAGTTCACTTCTGATACAAACACCCATGTTTCAACCAGAGTAATGGGCACGTTTGGGTATGTTCAGTCTTACGGTGTAGTATTGTCTCATTTTATTTTATTGTTTCAAAACAGAAGACCCACCAGGGTTATCTGTGTACACAATAGACATACAGGGTTTACCGTATCAAATTGCTATGTTAAATCTCTTACTCCCCATAGGTACCTAGCACCTGAGTATGCTGCTTCTGGCAAGCTCACTGAGAAATCAGATGTCTTCTCTTTTGGAGTAATGCTTCTTGAGCTAATAACTGGGCGGCGTCCTGTAAATTCAAGACAGGCAGATGACAACTTGGTTGACTGGGTAAGCTGTGCGTGGAAACTAATTTGAATTTTCAGTACACAGTACTGTGGGTAACAGAGTCAACTCATTTCTTTCACTACTTCCACTTACCCTAAAAAAGGGTCTTTCATCCGACAATATTTACTGTAATTCTTGTGACTAGATATCATTGTTATTATTGACTATTGAGGTCTGTAATTAACAGCTGCATGCTTTATCTTCATGCAAATCAAAAGTATACTTCTTATTTATCTTAGATATAATGGTTTCCTTTGTCACTTTTTGATTGGGTTCATGGCTTTCCTATTTTGATCTCTGCATATGACTTTTTTAACTATTCATCTCAGGCTGTTCATCATCATGATGTAAACTGCAGATGATAGTTCCTCTTGTCATTACTGTAAACATGTGCTCCTTCCTTTTACTATCCTGATTTGATTCTCCCGCAGGCAAGGCCTTTGATGATAAAAGCATTTGAGGATGGTAATCATGATGCTTTAGTGGATCCCCGGCTAGGAAGTGAGTATAACGATAATGAGATGGCGAGGATGATAGCCTGCGCAGCTGCATGTGTTCGCCATTCTTCACGGCGGCGGCCACGAATGGGTCAGGTATACAAGTAGCTATTTTCTCCTTTCAGTTATTCAGTAGGAGTAACAAATAAGGGGTGCCAACACTGTTTCAGGTTATCAGTTTTTCAGCATGGCAGTGGCTCAACTAACCTATGTATACTCTGTTACCGTTATGTGCTTGCTTGATTGATGAGGGCATATTGTATTGGTTTTGACTGATTTAGTTTCCTGTTACTTGGAGGCAACTATGCATTCTAAGAAGAAATTATCTGATCTTGCTGCCTGATCCACGCAGGTCGTCCGGGCCCTGGAAGGTGACGTATCCCTGGACGACCTGAACGAGGGCGTGCGGCCCGGGCACAGCAGGTTCATGGGTTCATACAGCAGCTCGGCGTCTGACTACGACACGCACCAGTACAACGAGGACCTGAAGAAGTTCCGGAAGATGGCGCTGGGCGGCAGCGGGCTCCAGAGCGGCAGCGCGCAGACGCCGACGAGCGAGTACGGGCAGAACCCGTCGGTGTCGAGCAGCGACGGGCACCAGACGACGACGACGACGACGACGACGCAGGAGGCGGAGGAGCCGGCGGCGAGCGTCAAGACAGACGGCGACAGCGGGGCCGCGGCGTCGTGATTCGTGTGGTGTAAATCCTCCCCCTGGGCCCTCCTAGCTACGTAGCTAGCTGATTGATTGCTGACCTGCTGCCGGGAGAACCGAGATTCATGATTTGTTCGGTTGAGATAGTTTCTTCTTCTTCTTTTTTTTTTTCGGTCCTTTTGGTGTTGATTCAGTTCAGTAGTTCACCGGTCTCATGCATGCCATCTCGCCGCGACTTTTTACATGAGGCATACCTTTGTATATATAAATCCATGACTTTTTTTTAAAAAAAAAACTGATTATTGACGCTATGAGTATGAGGAGAGTTGACAAAAACTGTCGTTGGACTACTGGCTGCACGAAATCGACATGGGATGAGCAGCCAACAGAGCACGGCTGCGTGGAGCCGTGCGCGTCTGTGGTGTCAACTGGGTCGTGTTATCTGCGTGGATGATCGACACACGGCTGTGTGTGTGTGGCTGTTATTTTTTTGGGGGCATTCCAACAGTGACAGCAATGCAGGCACACGGATACAGGCTGTGCTGAACTGCTGAGTGCTACGTAGTTGGCACTTCGCATGCACAGGTCCGGGTCCAGGTCCAGGTCCAGAAGACACGAGAATCCATCCGTTCTGAACGCTGTGCATGTGCGATGTGCCATCGAGGCGACAGCAGAGCAGAGAGGTGTAGAGACCCCACCAATCAGTCAGAGAGGCAAGCAACCAGACAAAGAAAGAAAACAAGCCAACGGCAGCAACAACAGAAAACCCGGAGAGTCGGAGACCTTTCCAAGGCAGCAGGAACAGAACACAACCGCGCACCAATCCCGACGCGAATCTCGGCGGAATTTCCCATCCCGTCCGTCCTCCCTCTCCACCTCGGGTGCTCTGCTCTTCCTCTCCCCGTCCTCCCGCTCGTCGTCGCCGTGTCCGCACCGCGTCCACACGCTCCGGTCCGAATCCGCCCGCGTCCGCGGACCCAGATCCGGCGCCTCGCGCGACCATGGCGACGCGCAGGCGAATGCTCCTCAAGGTCATCATCCTCGGCGACAGCGGGTGCGGCGTGCTCCCTTCCCCTTCCCCTTCCCCCTTCCCTTTCCATTCCGCCCCCATTTTTCCCCTTCTGTCTGTTCGTTCGTTTGCTGCTTTGATTGCTTGCGCCGATTCCTGAATCCTGACTGACCCCTCGCGCTTGTGCGCCCGTGTTTGCTCGCAGGGTCGGCAAGACCTCGCTGATGAACCAGTAAGTCCGCCCCCCCCCCACCCCCGGCGGTCCGATCCCCCGATTTCACTTCACTTGGTTGTTGCTGCGTTGGTTGGTTCATCGGGGGACCGATTTCATTCTCGGTTTGGTTTCTGTGCGCGCGCAGGTACGTCAACAACAAGTTCAGCAACCAGTACAAGGCCACCATCGGCGCGGATTTCCTCACCAAGGAGGTCCAGATCGACGACCGCCTCTTCACATTGCAGGTCTGCTTTGCTTCGTCTTCCTCTTACAGCACCATTCATTTAGGTTTCTCTGCACTTGCCTTGGCCCCGGCCCCTGGGGGTATCTATCTGGGATCTACTATGAACCCCGTTTGCTCCTGTGCTCCTCCAATGTCGTTGCAGTGCCAGATTCTAGGGGTCCGTTCAGTTTCAGGCTTCCAGTCCTATCATAGTGTCATCCTGTTCTCTCTAGATGAAGCTTGTTCACCATCCGACTAGATAGCTGTGCTCAGAGTCTGGATCAACCGTCACCTTCATTTGCCTAACACTTTGACAAGGCTTGTGCACTGGCTGCTTAGAACATACGGCAACAGTCATTATTTAATTGTTATATATAACAATCGTGTGGGTTGCTTATTGGAGATGCTAAGTGTCCGAAGGATATTTTGGGCTTCTTCCCAGTATAATTCCCTTTCAAGACTTTTACTTTTGAGAGATGAAGTTTTACTGGTTAATATTATGCCGATTTCTGCTTTTTGGGCATCACCCTGTCGAAAGGCTTATGGTGCTTCTTTTCACGTGTTTGTGTATGTCACTCTGTCTATTGTATTTGTTTGCTACTTAGAAATCATTGTGACCCAGTTCCTTATAAACTGGTTTTCCTTTCATTACTTCCACTGTGGCACTACCCAACTTTCATGTTTTAGCCAAGATATTTTAGTTTTGTCTGGTTCATAATGAATGACGCTGAGAGGTGATATGTACTTATCATGTTCTTTGCAATACTTACTATGTCAAGCATTTGAGGTCATTAGTCATCATTTGATATGCGTCAATACTTACTATGTCAAGCATTCTTTAAAATGAGATGTGACCGAAGTGGAAATGGCACAAGGGCTATTATGCCCATAAGTTTATTGTTCCATTTATCAATTATAATTGCCCTTATTCAAATGCGGAATATGTTTCATTACTCTTTTTGCTTATTATATCTGTAGCATTTAATAAATAGTTTTTTTTTTGTTTTTGCCATGTGGTGTATTTGAATAAATAGAATCTTTTGTTCAACTGAGCACATACCTGCCTGTTTTTTCCACGATTGACTTGATAGCTGTTACGTCACAGGTACTAATTCAACCACGGGTGTGTTTTTATATGCAGTTACTACTGTTTATGAAACTGATGCTACCCTTTCCTTTTCATTTCAATGGGACCTATACTTGCAATCTGTTTCTTAGTGTGATGGAATTAGGCAATTAGCAACCATTCGCATTTTAACTTACAACAGTTTGTTTCACTGAAGCTTAGATATGGGATACGGCAGGACAGGAGCGGTTTCAAAGTCTTGGTGTGGCATTTTATCGGGGAGCTGACTGCTGTGTTCTCGTATACGATGTGAATGTTACCAAGTCATTTGAAAAGCTCAATAACTGGCGTGAGGAATTCCTAATTCAAGTAAGTAACCTGCTTATTAGTGATCTATATGTACGTCAATGTGTTTGCCAAAAAACAAGGACTTACTGTTCATTATGCAGGCTAGCCCATCAGATCCAGAGAATTTCCCATTTGTTGTGCTTGGGAACAAGATTGATGTTGATGGTGGTAACAGCCGGACAGTGAGTATTTCTCATCACAAGTTGCTAGCCACTGGAATTATTCTGCACTGTTGTTAATTTTCTTTGATCTTCACTTTTCAGGTTTCGGAGAAAAAGGCTAAAGCATGGTGTGCTTCAAAGGGAAACATCCCCTACTTTGAGACGTCGGCTAAAGAAGGCTTCAATGTAGAGGCTGCTTTTGAGTGTATAGCTAGGAATGCTGTCAAAAATGAGCCAGAAGAAGATATGTAAGTTTGAATAGTATAACTCAAATGTATATTATGCATACAATCAGCCTTGTGGTGTAACTTGTTATATGTTTTACCAACTTTTGTAGGTATCTTCCTGATACGATTGATGTTGGGGGCGTTGGAAGGCAACAACATTCGACAGGTTGTGAGTGCTAGAAGATATGTAGCACGGCGATTTGCTCGGTTGGTTGGTTTGATTCTCTAGGGCTTATTGTTTGGGTAGCCTGTTTCCTATCATATACATATATGTTTAGTTTGCAAAACTGCTATTTGTGGATACTTGATAGTCTGGCAGTCTGCATGCAGGTGCTTATTGTCGACTCCCCTATGTAGATGCAGAGAATTCATTTGTAACTGCCGTTTCAGTGTTGTATTGGCGCTAGATGCTAGTCTTGTAATGCTTTTGATTGTTGATGAATTTGCATATATGTATCCATGGACAGATGTTTTGGTTAGTGTTGCTGTAAATGGACAGAACATAGTGCCCATTTTGTTAGTGTTGGTTTGGTTCGTTGGTTTGACGGTGTTGTAGTGCTTTGGTCTGGTTTCTCTACAGTGCCCATTTGACTGTCACTGCCTCTCTGCGATGGGGGCCATGGGGCTGCTATGGAACCTAAGCTGCTGACCTTGGAAAATATGTGTTGCTTATCTCTATACTTGGATTTCTTTTTCTGTCAGTTATCTGAATCACAGGGATTGTCTTCATTTGTCAATCTCCATCAACCAAAACAGATTCCCAACGGAACCCATTTGTCATCGTCTGCGCTCTTATAGCACCGCCGTCACCATCTTATCTAACATAGCAGTGAGGCAACCCACGCTCATTTCCCACAAGCCGAAAATTGCCACAACCTCTCTTTCCAAAAAAAAATATAATAAATGCCACAACCTCATCGAATCATCGACACGATTCTATATTCCGGACACATGTCATTGGACGACACAACGCGTACCATACGTACCATACGCGAGAAAATTGGTGCAAACATGAACTACTATTACCTTTCTCGCTTCTCATTGGACCGTCCATATACGTACCATACGTCTCATTGCATCATACGTACCTCCATGCGTGAGAACACTGGTGCAAACATGGACTATAATTATCTTGCTCGCTTCTCATCCGACCATCCATATCATACGTGAGAGCACCGGTGCAAACATGGACGTCTCGCAGTTCCTTGCACTGCTGCTCATTGCCCTCCTCTCCCTGCTCCTCTTCCTCTTCACCGGGACCGGGAGGAGGACGCTACGCGGCGGCGATGACCGCCGCCGGCTGCCGCCGTCGCCTCAGGGCCTGCCTATCCTGGGACACCTGCCACTTCTGGGGCCCCTGCCGCACCGGAAGCTGTGGTCGATGGCGCAGGCGCACGGCCCAGTGATGCTCCTCCGCTTCGGCAGCGTGCCCACGGTGGTGGCCTCGTCGGTGGCCGCGGCGCAGGAGGTGATGAAGACCCGCGACCTGGCGTTCGCCAGCCGCCCCAGGGTACGCATGGCCGAGCGCCTCGTCTACGGCCGCGACATGGCCTCGCCCCCTACGGCGAGCACTGGCGCCAGGCGCGCCGCGTCTGCGTGCTCCACCTCAGCCAGCGCCGCGTCAGCGCCTTCCGCGACGCCCGGGAGCAGGAGGTTTCCGCGATGCTTGCTCGCATCCACGCCGCCGCCGCGGCCGGTGGACACGACGGCGCTGTCAACCTCACCGCCCACATCATCTCCAACACCAACGGCATCATCTCCCGCGCAGCGTTCGGCGACAAAGGAGGGAGCTATTACGACGGGCCCGACGGCGGCGGCGAGAAGCTCACGAGGCTGTTCGCCGACTTCGAGGGGCTCCTCGGGATCGTCACCATCGGGGAGTTCGTGCCCTGGCTGGCGTGGGTCGACGCGCTCATGGGGCTGGACGCCAGGGCCACGCGCACGTCCGCGGAGATGGACGCCTTCCTCGAGCGGGTCATCGCGGACCACCGCCAGAGGCGCCGTGCCGGCCACCGTGACGGGACGATCACCGGGACTTCGTCGACGTGCTGTTGGACGTGAACGAGGAAGAGGCGAACGCCGGTCGAGCCAAGTTTGACGACGTGGCCATCAAGGCCATTATCCTGGTACGAAGTTTCGCCAGCAGATCGAAATTTACATGCCCATGTCTGTATGTTCATGATATCCAATAATCCAGGACATGTTTGCCGCCGCCACGGACACGACCTACACGACGCTGGTATGGGCCATGGCGGAGCTCATCAACCACCCACACGAGATGCGCAAGGCCCAGGACGAGATCCGCGCCGCCGTCGCCGGCGGCGACCGCTTCACCGAGGGCCACCTCGAGAAGCTGCTTTACCTCAGGTGCGTCATCAAGGAGACGATGCGGCTGCGGACGCCTATTCCGCTCCTGTTGCCCCGTGAGACGACCGTGGACACGGAGTGTAATAACCCTAGCAATTATAAACATCGAAAAATACAACCAATAATTTTTTTTAAATATATCCATATATGTTATATGTCATACAGGAACCCTGTCCTTTTTACACCTGGCACATATATTAGTGCTACACTAAGTAACATCATCACATATGACTTAAAATAATCTTAGGCCATATGTAATAAGCACCCTTGTCTAGCACCTTTAGTGTCATGAGTCAAGCACCATTGCTGCACATGTGTTTGTCACATATTGCACTCTTGTACTTATGCTATATAAGACCAGACTCTAGAACTCTCCTCTCATCTAAATTCTCCGTCATGCTCCTCTAAAACCCTTCATCTTGTTCATATTCCTTTTACGTTGGGATTCCACATCCAATGCACATCATGCCCCCTCCCTCTATGCTTCACTGGTTATAACTCTATGTAACACTAGATTTGCCCTTATGTTGCGATAGCCAATCATCCTTATTGCACACTTGTACTCATGTTACATGAGAGGAGGCTCTAGAGCTTCCCTCTCTCTCTCCATCACCTATCTTGCTCCACCAAATTCCCTCACCTTGCTCAAGCTCCTACATTGGAATCTTATGTCCAATGCACCTCATGCCACCCTCAATGTATCACTAAATATAACTATATGTGGCACTAGTTGTATCATCATGTTGCATTTCATTTACAACTTGTGATTTGGACCTTATTGGATTTATGTAATGCCAAATAAAATGGAGCAACAATATTTATTTATCTAATAAATAAATGTTATGGGTATATTACCCAACATATCCTAAGACTATGTAAGTCCAATACTTGGCAAATTACAAAATAGCACATTACATATATATGTATACTTATACAAGTTATTTTGGAAAAACAAAAATAGGAAAAAGAAAAGAAATAAAGGAAGAAAAAGGAAAAGCTATCTGGCCCATGAGCAGACGCCAGCCCGTCCTGCCTTCTTCCTCTCTCTTTCTCACCGCGCCCGGCCAGCCCAGCAAGTCGGCCCACGAAGCCCAGCAAGGAGCGCTCGCACCAGCGCCTCGCCAAGCAACTAGCCACAGCCGTTAACAGGCGAGCCCCACAATGGGACCCACCTGTCATACCTTTCTTCCCCAGTCCCCTCCTCGCTTCCGTTCCTGACCGAAGTAGAGGATGGCCGCGCGTGCACACACGCGATGCGCCCAACCACTTGCCTCCGCTCCACGCCACCCACGCTGCCACCTAGACCGACCGTGACCCGACCGGCTTGCACAAAACGCCCACGACCGCGAGCAATTTCACCTTCCGCGCGCGCCTTTTTCTTCCGCGGGCGGGCACACATGCCAATGTTCCCTGCCTGTTCCCTCTCTCCCTTGGCCGCCAAGCCGCTGGCAGCTGGAGCCCATAGCTCGCAGCAACCACCGTGGAGCTGCATTCGGACGAGACTGCCCCTGCAACTGCTCCATGGCCGCCATGCCATCCTACCCTCACTCTGCCCTTATAAGCAGAGCCCCGGCGCATTAGGGTTTCCAACGCCCGCCGCCGCTCTGGTGGCCAACCAATTCCCCACGCCATGACCCAATTGGAGGAATTGGAGAGGAAGGAGAGAAGAAGAAGGCAGAGCTTTCGCTACCGGAGTTGGAGGAGAAGACCCCGTTGGTGCCGAAGGGGAAAAAGGCCGCGCCGTACCTCTACGTCGTCATCGCCATTCATTCTTTCCGGCGATGCCACACCGAAAAGAAGGAGGGGAGAAGAGGAGCAGAGGAGGACACAGAGCGTCGGAGCCGCCAAGGCCAAAGCCACCGCCGGAGTTGGAGGTCACCTCGCCGGAATTCTGCTACCGTGACCTCGGCCTCAACTACTTCCTCTACCCCGCGCCTGCACCGCCTCCTCATCAAGCATCATTGCCACGCCAAGCCGGCCACGCCTACACAGGGCTAGGTGAGCGCTCGCCGAGCCCCTTTTTCCAACCTCCGCCTCGTGCTTCCGGCCATGGCACCCGTACCGGTGCACGTAGGCCGAGGCCATCGCCGGCCACTTGGACACACACGCACCCGCACGCACAGACTAGCCCAGCCCTATGCTTTCCATGGCATCAGAAGGACGCCGGAACGGCCAGCCGTCATGCCCGTCGCCGTGGCCATGCGCTGCCACGACGAAGCCTTCGTGCTGCTCCAAGGAAGAGCCCTGTGCCGCTTCAACGACGGATCTGTGCTCGCCTCAGCGCTGCGTACCTTGTGCGCACGCTGGCCACTTGGGTGCTGCTACGAAAGCTCATCTACCCACGACCATGCCGCCGCCGTGCCGCTCTGGAGCGCCGCCGTGCCGCGCCGTTCCCCGACGCCTCCGACCGCTACAAGGACCAAGAGCTGGACGACAACCTTTGCCGTGACGTGTTGCATCAGGACGTGGAGAAGATGGGGGCCGTGGGAGCTCCCTTGGTGCCGTGCCGCGCACCATGGCCACGCCGGAGCTCTGCCATGGGAGTTGCTGCCCGCGTGGACTCTGCCGTGGGAGATGGTCACCGCCGGCATGTTGGGAAGGTGCTGGAAGACACCAATTGCACCCCCATACCCCGCTTTGGCCTTGGAATGTTTGTTGCTGAGCTGCTGCCGTGCGCCTGCCCCCTGCTACCATGTGCCGCCGTCGAAGGAAGCCCGCCGGAGATGCCATCACTTCGAATGAGTACGCCATGATGCTGTGAAGCTGGAGAACCGCCATGGTGCAGGATTGCACGACCTCACCATTGCACACCGTCGCCGTCGTCGTGGCCGAGCTCCGTCCAGAGCCCAGCAACCGCCTTTAAGGCCATGTCTGTGATCACTGAGTCACCATGAAGCTACCGAGCAAGTTAATGAAGCTGGAGACCCTTCATGTCATCGGAATTAGGGACCTTGCCGTCGGTGAGGGCTGTCACCGTGAAGCAGAGACGGATGGGGAAGAGAAGGAGGTGCTGAGTTTGGAAATGGACTTGGTTCATGGGAGCCGAGCGACTGCCGACGGGACCCACCTGCTCCGGACCATCGTAGACCAAACTCGTGAACCACCCCGACCAAAGGACTTCACCCTGGACGCGGTCCATGTGGACCAGAGACACCAAAGGTGTACCCCACGAGTGTCGGTGCACCGTGGACCAGCGACCGTGGACCCGATCCATTTTGAGCCCAGTGGACATCCAGTTGATGACGTGGCACGACTATGGACAGCCACGTGTCGGGCCCGGCCCGGCCCAGATCCAACCCACTCGGCCTGTTAACGGCACAGTAATGGGCCATTAGGGTTTGACCGTTGATCGAGACAACGCTGACATCAGCAGATAACGTCACCCTGGTCCCACCTATCATTGCTGACGTCAGCATGACATCACTGCCACGTCAGCACCCTATGCCATGTCACCTGGACCCACTGTTACACGTGGACCTATCACACGTTGACGCGTGTCATGTCTGGTTTAATCCAACCTTTTATCTTTTTCAGAATATCTGTAAATCTTCAGAAATTCATAACTAATTCATACGAACTCAGAAAAATATGAAACAAACGTCAAATTTTGTATAAATCGAGCTCTACGTCTTGAGCTAATGTTTGAGTGCATTTGGATCTTTTCGATATTTATTCGCTCTTTGTACTATTCTATAGGAGTCGCTTACGCGACTATTACGTCTTGATTTCAGAGTCGAACGAGGAGCGCTCTGAGGGAGGAGGCTACGAACACTGAGGAGGAGGTTCCGCTAAATGACTACGTTAACAAGAGAAGACTCGTATCACTACTACCTCGACATCGCAGGTGTCATGACAGCACCTTCTCTTAGAAATCCTATTAGACATGGCTAATATTTAGAATTGCTAGTGCTTTACTTTTATGCACTGCTTACACCTGAGATAGGTTTGCATGGTAAAATATTACTTGATAGCCCCTACCTTATCGTAACCTTTCATCTGCTTATCCGCTGTTATGTTAGACACATGCTTATATGCTATGTTTATATATATACTTCACTCGCTCACTTTTTGATGCGACGTGATGAACCCCTGGGAGGGTCTGACGGGGATGCCAGGCTTGATGGATGGATGGATCAGATGGGTATGTGAGCTGATGATGATGTATCTGGGTTTGGATGAAACTTATGGCAGGGTGTAGGGTGAGGGTTGAGTCGATCGAGCCGGAATCTACGATGAGCTTTTGAAGCAAGTCTTGTCGGGGAATGTATCTGGACACTCCCATGAAGAAAAGTCTGTGGCGGACTAACTTGGATGCGATGGTGGTCTTCGGGTGTGAGCCTCTGAGGGGTGGAACCCAGGACGAAGGTGCCGTGGTAGCACGTTAAAGAACAACCCTGATGAAGACATCCTGGCTTGGTCACACTTAGGAACTGCTGCGCTGATAACCGGATCATAGGAATCTCTTGCTTTTCACTCGCTTCCCATGGGGGGAGACGACCGAACCACTGGATAGATCGATGCCATTACTATCAGGCGAGCGTGTGTTAGAGAGGTAGGAGCATGTGTCTCACACTCTTTTAAGACGGTCATGATGCTCTGCGGGAATGGGATCATGAGCCCTCGCAGTATCAGCCACTCTAAGGGTGTTTCAGGGCTGAGAGGTAGGATGACATCGTTCTATGGCAGTAGGCGTCTGGAATCTGCCTAGGTGATCTAGAGCACCTATGATGGCTCTCTGGTGGATTAGTGAAACCTCTGCAGAGTGTTATGGTTGATCGATCGATACATATGCCGATTCATCGGCTATGGACCTTTTCTGTGTTTTTCTTGCACCGGACTAGTGAGTGGAGTGTTCTATCTTCCCCTGAGAATTGATTCCGGCCGTGAGCCAGTTTGAGGGCTGCGGGCCGCTGAGGCAGGTCGAGAGGGAGTTGGCCTTGTTGACCTGAGAGTGAGTCTTGATGGTGATGGTGATGGTGATGTGGTGATGGATCTGGGATGGATGGGATGGTGGTTGGAGTGTGTGTGGGATGAGAGTGTGTTAAAACTTGACTTATTGTTATAAACTTAATTACTGCTTGCATGTATAGGAAAACTACAGCCAAACTATAGGATCATCAGATCCCTTGTTTCTCTTCCACTA
The DNA here is from genome assembly GCA_023333625.1 of Bothriochloa decipiens. Lineage (NCBI taxonomy): Eukaryota > Viridiplantae > Streptophyta > Magnoliopsida > Poales > Poaceae > Bothriochloa > Bothriochloa decipiens. Next base: position 63,085,258 of record CM041632.1, read on the forward strand.
AAGCTCATCGGTGCTGACCATGGCCTGCACACATCTGACGGTGTGCAGATTTACCTGCTTCATAGTGATGTTGGAGATGTAAGGATTAAAAGGTCTCGTGCCTGTGTTCAAGATGGTTGATGAAGATCCTTCCACGAATGCTCCCTACTTTCACAGCTATTCTAGATGATCGTACTCTGATAATTCGTCATGTAGCGATATAATAAATAATGTAAGCCCTATAAACGTACTCCTTTATCTAGTTTTGATGTATAGATTTAATCATTAACTGTTGTATAATAATATGATAGCTTATATTTTTACATTATTATTCATTCTGTGAGTTTTTGTTTCGTGGAAAAATTTGAGCATGTTTTACGGAGCTGCTGCGCTACCACGTCCCAGCACGCACCCGCGTGATCCCGCGTGATCGTCAACGCCTGGGCCATCGCGTGGGACTCCGCGACGTGGGAGCACGCCGAAGAGTTCGTGCCAGAGCGGTTCGCCGGCGACGACCTCACGGGGACTACTTGCTCGGGCATGACTTCAGGTTCGTGCCGTTCGGCGCCGGGAGACGAGGGTGTCCTGGGGTGGGGTTCGCTGTGCCGCCCATGGAGCTGGCGCTGGCGAGCTTGCTGTATCACTTTGACTGGGAACTGCCGGCGGGAAGGCCGTCGAAGCTGGATACGGACGAGCTGAACGGGCTGTCCGTGCGGCTCAAGGCGAACTTGTGCTTGGTTGCTAAGCCATGGTGTCGTCCGTAATAAGATCATCATGTATGTCGTTGTACGTTGGTAGTGAGATTAAAACAAACGACGTTCGTGATTTTAGTTGCACTGTGTAATCACAGTATCACGTGCACGCATACAAGTGAATCATTGAACAAGATCTAGATGCAAGTTCATGGTGATTCTTTAGAACGTTTGTATTTCCTAGATTCAAGTTTATGATGGTTCTTTAGAATGTTTCTGTTTCCTATATGGTTTGAAACTGGCTCTACGGCCATTCATTACAATCACCAGATTCCGCTAAATCGTGGATTGCACATTTACTGAATCCGGGAAGAGAGTATATAAGGGTATTTCTGTATCGTTTCTGTTGTATTTCTATTTCTGTTTCCTATATGGTTTCTTCTTTTTTCTTTAGAATGTTTCTGTTTCCTGATATGTTTCTAACCCTTAGGGAAATTCATCTTTTGCTGCTTCTAGCCACCAGCCACAAATGTCACTAAAACTCTAGTTTCCTATCTTTAGCGGTGTAAGTTGAAAAAGAGTAAAATACATGAATATGCCATCAACTTGTGCGGGTGTGTCGATTTAGACCATCAACTTTGAAAGTGTATTTTTTGATCCAAAAACTTGACTAGGTGTGTCGATTTGGGCCATCAGCACGCCGATGTACGCCGCCACGTCGGGCGCCGGACGGTGCTCTCGCCCGGTGACCGTTGTGGGCGCCGGACGTGGGCAAGGTCCCTTTGCCGAGCAAGGCCGCTGGCGCCCGCTTGCGATGTGCGCCTTGCATACAACTTCACGACGTGCGCCCGTGGCGGAGGTGGACGGTGCTCTCGCCCGGTGACCACGACGGCGGCGGTCGCTCCCACGATGGCCGCGTGCCACGAAGCAGCTTGCGCCCACGGAGCCCGCATGGCCGCGGTACGCCGTGCCGCGCTGGGGTGAGCACCGCCGCCGTGGAGATGCAACATGCAATATTGTAGTGCCTGGAGATGATAGTTCTGTTCAAACGCTCAGCTACACCATTCTGTTGAGGCGTATAAGGAATAGTGTAGTGCCTAACAATGCCATGAGACTTGCAATATGCATTAAATTCATTAGAACAAAATTCCATCCCATTATCAGTGCAAAGCTTTTTAACCTTCTTCTCAGTTTGATTTTCAATCATAACCTTTCACTCTTTAAATGCTGAAAATGCTTCTGATTTATGCTTTAAGAAATAAGGTCATACCTTACGAGAATAATCATCAATGATTGTCAACATATAACGAGAACCATCAAAGGAAGGCTTGCGAGATGGTCCCCAAATATCAGAATGCACATAATCAAGAATACCCTTACTTTTCTGAGTAGAGATATTAAAAGACACCCTCTTGTGTTTGCCAAACACACATTGCTCATAAAATTTTAACTTACTGATGCTATGTTCATCAAGAATTCCTCTCTTGCACAATTCATGCAAGCCTTGCTCACTCATATGCCCAAGACGCTTATGCCAAAGATCAATAGCATCAAAATTAGATGATGAATTGGAAATTACAGCGGCATCACCTGTAATTGTGGTACCACGAAGATGGTACAAATTTGAAGATTTCAATTCACTTTTCATCACAATAAGTGAACCTTTTGACACCTTTAAAACTCCATCTCCACCAGAGTACTTGTACCCTTTAGCATCAAGAGTACTAAGAGAAATAAGATTCTTGCTCATGCTAGGAATATGCCTCATGTCAGTCAAAGTTCTGACAATGTCATCATGCATCTTAATCTGAATAGATCCAATACCAACAATATCAAGTGGACTGTTATCACCCAATCTAACAGAACCTCCACCTTGGAGAGAATCATAGGTGACAAACCAATCTCTATTAGTGCATATATGAAATTAAGCAGCGGAATCAAGAATCCATTCATCATTACTATTATTAGCACATCCAACAAAAACAATAAGAGAATCACCATCGGAATAATCTGGCTTAGAAGCAGCAATAGAAGCATTACCTTCATCATTGGTTTTAACTTTCTCTCCATATGTGCCAGTTCTCTTCTCTTTATTTTTTAATTTAAAACAATCCTCGATAAAGTGAGTATCCTGCTTGCAATACATGCAGAACTTATCACCTCTACCACGAGACTTTGATCGGCCTTTATAACGATTAGAACTTTTGCCTCTATTGCCATTCTTTGATTTATTTTCTGTGCTCCCACGAACAGACAATGCTTCTCCTTTAGAAGCAGAACCTTCAGAAGATACCATCAATTTCATCTTTTCTTTAGCATGCAACGCCTCACAAACCTCATCAAGAGTTAGTGTGTTATGGCTATATAGTAAAGTATCTCTGAAGTTTGAAAATGAACTAGGCAAAGAGCACAAAAGAATGAGACCCAAATCCTCATCATCATATTCTACCTCCATAGCCTGAAGGTCAGAAACAATCTCCTTAAAGACTATCAGATGGTTGATAACAGAACCACCCTCTCATAACTTGTGCGAATATAACTTCATCTTCATATGCATCTTTCTTGTCAAATCCCTAGACATGCAACATGACTCTAACTTGAGCCATAAAACAGCTGTAGTTTTCTCCTGCAGACAATCTTGTAAAATATTATTTGAAAGATGAAGCTGAATTTAGGTCAAGGCCTTGAAGCTGAATTCTAAAATTTAGGTCAAGGCTATTCTCATTATCGGTCCAAATTTTAGAATTCTTGTTACCGAATCTATCAAGAGCATCATCAACATCAGCCTGTGTAAGAATAGCCTGTATCTTGACTTGCCATGAAGCGAACCTTGTATCACGATCCAGTTGAGGAATATCATATTTCAGTAAAGACATGGTGAAGAAATAACAGCAATAACCAGAAAAATAATAATCTACAGAATTAGGTGTAACCCTAGCAAAACCTGCAGCCTGATACACGATGTGCGTGCGTTCAATAATAACTGAATCTAAAGAAAACCTTCTGGTACAAACTGTTGGGTGCACGTAGCAAAAAGAATTCACCAAATCTGAATTTTCACCTCACGAACGAGAACTAGGTTCTGATGATGGCTTCGATCGTCGTGCTCAGCCAGGAGCTATTGATTTTCCTCCTCCTGAGACAACACGGCAACAGCAGCAGATGGATTTTCTCCCGATCGAACGAAGCGGCAGCACTTGGTATTCGGCGTATGGACGGAACACGCCGGCACTGGAACGCGCAGCTTTTCAGGGCCACTACGAAATCGACTTAACTCTGCGCCAACAAACGGAAAAAGATTCCGTCCTCGATTCTGCCTTGGCTGCGCGAGGCAACAGGAACGCACCAATCAGATCGGCACAGATTGATGATGGCGCAAACACCGCTTCGATTTTCAGATGAATTTCGACGGCGGCGGCGGTTGACAAACGGGATGAAACCCTAATTAATTTTTCTAATCTCGTATCGAGCTTTGATACCATTTATTAGAAAAAAATACAAATCAAGATCGAATACGAGATATAGATTTTACGTGAAAAACCCTTGCGAGAAAAAATCACGGACGTCAACCGGTAATCTTCATTATATGGAGAAAGTTTACAGAACGCAGGGAATACGATGAGTCGTCAGCTCTTTCTGTGCGGCTTACGAGATGTATTTATAGGATGGACTGACTACAATCAAATACGGAAATAAATTCGCTAGTAAACATGACCGAACCGTGGGCCCTCCAGGCGTCCCCACAAGACCAATGTTATAATTCGAATCATATTCCAATAGCGCGTCGCGTCTGCGTGCTCCATCTTCTCACCCAGCGCCGCGTCAGCGCCTTCCGCGACGCCCGCGAGCAGGAAGTCGCCGAGATGCTCGCTCGCGTCCGCGCCGCCTCCGCTGCCGGTGGACACGCCGGCACCGTGAACCTCACCGCCCACATCATCTCCTACACCAAGGGCATCATCTCCTACACGACAGCCAGAGCTACAGCCTCGACGGCCGCGAGGGTGAGAAGCTCACGTACCTCTTCGCCGATTTGAGGAGCTGCTTGGGACGGTGACCGTCGGGTAGCCCTGTTCATGGTCCGGTTTAACTGGTCTCTGGTGAAAACCCAGCCCAAGCCGTAGAAGACGTTATCGAGCGGTTCGGAACCCGCGAGTTCTGTGATTTCCACGGGTTCAATTCGTCCATGAACCAGCACAAAGGGGAAACAAGAAAATCAGTGAAATCGAGAAGCGTGTTGGGCAGGGAAGAGGTAGCGATGGAGACGACGGCGCTGCCCATTCAGAGACTTGCCTGCATCGCGTGACTGATTCTCGCCTCGCTGCCGCCGCGGCTGTTGGGCCTTGCGTCGTCCGATCCTTGCCGAAAATTGCGCAGGGCCGCCTGATATCGGGAGGTGGGGGATGCGCCTACATCGATGTATGGAGTCGCCGCTGCCGCCGCCTCTAGTCGCCGGGCCTCGCACCAATGGAAGCCTTCGGCAGGGCGGCCCTCGCTCGACGTGCGCCGCCATTAGCAAGCTGGCCACACCGTGTCCGCTCCACGAGATCCAGTAGGAGACGGATGTGGCCAGGTCGGAGGATCAGATGGCCTTCCAATTTCGCTAGCGTGTGGACCTGGTGATCTGCGATGCTTGGCCCATCTCGCGTGGAGATGGAGGATCAAGCGTTCCCATCTCTCTAGCAGCGGTGGCGGCTGTTCAGTCAGTTGTTCGAGGTAGAAAACGGGTACCGCGGTGTAACCATGACCAAACCAGCCCATGGACCCTTCAAAGTATGGTTTATCGTGGGCTGGTTTCTGGGTTGGTCCGGTTTTAAACCGGACCATGTACAGGGCGACCGTCGGGGAGTTCGTGCCGTGGCTGGCATGGGTTGACACGCTGATGGGGCTGGACGCCAAGGCGGTGTGCACGTCCGAGGAGATGGGCGATTGCTCGTCCGGGTCATCACGGACCACCGCCAGAGGCGCTGTGGCAACCGGCGGCGGCCAGAGGAGGACGACCACCGGGACTTCGTCGACGTGCTAATGGACGTGAACGAGGCGGAGGAGGAGGCCGGCGGTGTCAAGTTTGACAACGTAGCCATCAAGTCAAATATCCTGGTACGTCAACATATATAATTTGTAGAAATGATTGTCAACAATATAAATAAGAATAGCACAGTTCGATCTTTGGTACACACGCACACGCATGCATGTCCAGGTCTTGTTTGCCGCCGCCACTGACACGACCTACACGACGCTGGTATGGGCCATGGCGGAGCTCATCAATCACCCACATGAGATGCGCAGGGTCCAAGACGAGATCCGAGCGGCTGTCACCGGCAGCGGCCACGACGTCTTCACCGAGGAGCACCTCAACAAGCTGCGCTACCTTAGGTGCGTGATCAAGGAGACGCTCCGACTGCACGCGCCGGTGCCGCTCCTCCTTCCTCGTGAGACTATGGAGGACACGGAGCTGCTCGGCTACCACGTTCCGGCGGGAACCCGCGTCATCGTCAACGCCTGGGCGATCGCACGTGGGAGCGCGCCGACGAGTTCGTGCCGGAGCGGTTCGCGGACGACAGCGACGACGTGAAGACGGACTACTTGCTTGGGCAGGATTTCAGGTTCGTACCGTTCGGCGCTGGGAGGAGAGGATGTCCTGGGGTCGGGTTCGCCGCGCCAGCCATGGAGCTGGCTCTGGCCAGCTTACTGTATCACTTCGACTGGGCGCTGCCGGCCGGCGGAGCATTGACGGTGGAGATGGAGGAGCTGAATGGGCTGTCCGTGAGGCTCAAGGCGATACTGCATTTGGTTGCAAAGCCATGGTATCCTCAATAAGATCATTATGTTTTTGGTAGTATGATCAAAACATATGTGCGTAATTTTGGTTGTGTAATCATATAGTATATGATGTGTGACGTTACATTTGCATAGACGTGAGTAATTCTGTTTTACAAGATTTACACAACGGTTTTTAAAGATTACACACAATGTGCTGTTCCTAAAATTAGTCATCAACAATTTCTCTGAGAGTTAACTTCAGAAAATCAATGATGTTGCCCATCAACATTTCTGAAGAAATACTTCAGGTGCTCCAAGGGATCTTTCCCTTTCACCTACCTACTCTTGGACGAAGCCCACAGTACAGGACTATCTGCCCCTAATAAACAAATGTGAAAGAAGGTTAGGCAGTGTCTCAAGCCTCTTGTCACATGCCGCAAGACTAGAAATCACAAATGCAGTCTTGACTATATTACCAACATTGCATATGTGTACCATAGAGCTACCCAAAGGAGTAATAAAGAGGATTGACACCTTGGAAGGAAAATGAAGCCAATGCTAGAAAACCTTCAAAAGCAGCATGGAAAATGGACCTCAAGGAACAAACTTATCTGGTCTATCTGGACCTCAAGGAACAAACTTATCTTTGAAGGAATTCAACCTTCAATCCCAAGGGCCAGGGAAATTTTCCAGAAAAAATTGCTCTTGCTTAGGCTAAAGCCCAACATGAGTGTTCAATTTGAAGCATGGATTCAGTCTATTTTGTAGGCTCCTGGTCAATTTTCTCTTTCTTTGCTTCTTTTAAGGTTCCTTAGTCTTGCTTATGATCCTTTTCCCTCCTTTTTCGTTCTTTGTAGTCTTTTTGTACTCGGTAGTTTTTTAATAAAATCACCTTTAGGGGCTAAGGCCCCTCCGTTTACCTAAAAAAGTGAAAGATTAATGAGAAGCACTTTTACAAATGTCTCTAGGGAGCACAACTTATGAATCGCCCTTGGAAGTCTCTTGGGCAAGGATGGCTAGTTTTTACTAGAAATATGATTCTTCACAGATGGTTAAAGACAAATAGTGGCTTCTAAAACGAGAACAATGGACTTATTCCTGCCTAATCTCTTCTTATGCTGTCATTCTCTTGACCACCCTTATCCTTTTTTCATCTCTTCTCTATCTCCACCTCTCTTTTCTTCCTCTCTAGCTATGCCATCTTCACCCATGCCGCACCGGCCATGTGCCCTTGCTCATGCTATGTCGTCCTTGCAAGACATGCAAAATGGGGTGAGGACAAGTGATGGAGGTCAATAAGTACAATAATAACTGGGAACGATGCAAGACAACCTCTATAATGACATTACTTGGCATGTCATCCTGCTTGTTGGTATTGTTCTAGTTTATCACCATTACTACATGTTCGACGCTTGAGGTTGTAACTGAAAATATAGTTCAATTATCTGTGTGAGAAGATGAGATTTCCAATTCATATCCATGAAAGGTTCCAGCTTTGACATTTTTCTAGCAGCCTTTAGGACAAAATGGATAGACATTTCGTCCATGTTAACCCATCAGCCAGAAGATTGGCAATAATCTTGTAACACCCCCTTTTACTTCTTGTGCATCTCAATATTTGCCTTGAACAATAGCTAGTTGTCATCTGCGTGGAGTAGGTGGTATTTCTGGGGTGTAGGAAGGCACCTTGATTCCTTGAGATTTAATGACTGGATTTGAGACTTTATCAGGCACGAAGAGCCCTCTGCTGCCAATAAGAACAAATAAGGAGAGAGATATGGTCTCCTTGGCGAATGCCCCCATTAAATAGAGTATGAGTTACAAACTCCATCAGGCCTTCGGCTTCCATGAACAAACTCTATCTAGTTAAAAACACTCTCTCCCGTCACAGCTCTAGGATTTGGTCCTGCTTGCTTAGTTTCTATTTATGTTTGTTTTATACTATCCAAGATATTCCCATAAATTTTGCCAAGTTGTTTCAAGGGTATGACGAGGTCTTTCAAAATAACTTGTGCTTTACTACTATTGACTTTTAGGCATGCTTTAATTCTTTAAAGGAATTGGCATTTTTGGGCAGGGAGTAGGTAGCTTAAAATCTATGGTGGTTCACATTACTCACAGCTGTGTAGAAACATGTATTTTCCACTAATTTATATGTTTGGAATAAGCTACTTGATTCGTGTTAATTATGTTTTTTGGCTGGTGTAAGTGCACGACCCAAATATATATTACTTGGCATTGGTTGCATTCTTAGCTTGAATTGTAGTTAGAGGGTCAAATTTTAATTTGCTAATATTAGAGCCATATTCACTTATAATAGTGTTTATGTTGTCAGAACATTGCATGCAGCGCAAATTCTTTATCTATATACTATGAAAGTCACAAAATATCATATTTTCTTTACAAGCTGAATTAAATCTTCTATTAACATTCTTCCATCTTTAGGTTCAAAAAAAATTCCTCCATCTTGATAGCCTACTTCTAGATTTTCCATGTTTCCATCCATTTCCAAGACTCTGTAATATTACTGGGTCCTGTCAAATTCAATATTGAAGCAATTGTCGATATGTTGATGGATTTAGGAATAGTATCACAAAGGCCAAGAAATTCAAGAGTTATTCAACATGGAAGCTATTGCTAGAGATTATTTCTGATCATATTGTAATAAAATAACCCCTTGTAATAGTTATTTCTTTAAAAAATCATTATATAGTGCCTGATTTAGTCTATGAACTGACATGCTATTTATGTGACAAATAACTTTTCTGGATTTGAGCTGCTAATGGCAATAGTTGTGTTTCAACCATTGTACGCCATTTATCTATTGAAAGAATTAACTGTGAAGTCATTAAAGATCTATCTCAGTACATGAATTTGCACGCATGCACACTTGTCATAATGATCCGACAACATTGCAGAAGGTTTTAGTGAACCAAAAGTTACAAAATGAATCTTAATAAGCTCAAAGAGAAAA
>CM041632.1:63105587-63127676 GCA_023333625.1 Bothriochloa decipiens
AGGTGGGCTCACTTCTACCTCGTCGACGTGGGTGGCGAGACCCTCGCGGCAAAGATAAAGAGGGAGTTTTGGGTGAGTCTTTCATCGCACCGCATTGCTAAATAGTATGCATTCGTCGGACTTCTTGAAACAATGCAATGCTACATGATGTGTCTGTGTGCAGGACTTCTTCACGTGCGAGGAGGGTAAAGCGGACCAGGCGGCGCGAGTGCAGGAGGCGGTCTGCAAAGATCGTCTTAAGGACCTGTACCATGAGGCACGCATACAGGCCATCCGCGACTACTACGCCGATGTGCATGGAGAGTCCATCAAGAAGCCCTAAATCCGCCAGATCATGAACTCGAGGGAGACCGACCTCACCTTCACTCAATACGTGCAGGTAATTAAGTAGAAAAACATTCGTTCAGATTCCTTCAGTGAAACATTACACTAATCTTCTCGCATGTCAAATACTTGATGTCATGCAGTTCTGTCCGGGGTGGTGCGACAACCACATGGACTGCTGGAAGGAGATTGTGCGCATGTGGCAAACGGATGAGGCGTACACGAGGCGCAACGACCATCGGGGCCGCCGCCTGCAGATGCGAGGGGTGCCACACCACCAAGGGAGCCAGCCCCTCCCAACATACATGAGAAGATGGGTATGCGTCCGTTCATGTCTTTTTTCTAGCCCTCAATTGTCATTACTTGTAACCATGTTTCTGTTTTTAATGCAGACGCAGGCGCACGGTGGGCAGGAAATCAACCAGTTCACCGGGTACCTCCTCTCCCACAAGGGCAAGGCGATAGCGCCGGACAACGTCTACAACCTGGAGGACGGGCCCGAGGCGTACAGCAACCCCACCGCCTACGAGAAGGCGACCGACTACACCGCCGCGGCTCGCCAGCGCTACGGGGAGACGTTCGACCCCACCGCCGAGCCCCTGGACACAGACCTCCTGCAGAGGTTGGGACTAGGGAAGCAGCACGGCCGGTACTACATGGCCCACAGCGCCGTCGACCCGTCCGATGCTCCCACGCTGAGCCAGGTTCGATCCAGGCCCACGAGCTCCACCGACATCCCCATAGCGTCTCGGCAGCCGAGCATGTCGCAGTTCCAGATAAGTGTGGTTTTGTTCGTCGTTCACTCGTTTCACACCTATACTTACAATCAACACTGCGGATGTAATATTGCAGGCCCAGGTGCAAGAGCAGATGGCGCAGATGCAGGCGCAGATGTAGGCGCAACAGATGACTTACCAGCAGCACCTGACAGCCGTGCAGCAGCACTACAATAGTCAGATGCAGGGCTTTGCCAGCTACTTCCAATCCCTGCAGATCCCCGGGCCGCCTCCACCGCCTGAATTATTCGCTCCACCGCCTCCTCCACCGTCTTTTCCTGTGCCTGCTCCTGTCGCTCCTGCAGGGACCCCGGTGAGTACATTGACTCTTGCTTTAGCTTGTGTGTCCATCCTGCAGATACTAATGACAACACTTGGCCTTTAACTTGTGCAAGTACAGTCGGCGGGTTCGAACCCGTCTCCTAGAGGTGCCGGCCCTCAGATGATGCCGTATCCACCTCCAGGTGGCCCTTCTCCACCGTATCCACCTCCGCGTGGCCCTCCTACACCTTACTCATGGCCGGTGGGCGGAGGGCGGCCGTACTGGTCGGCGCCACGTGATCCAGGGTGGGTTCCGTGGGAAAACCTTGGGGGCTCTGGGGACGGACAACCTGACGGCTCCGGGGACGGCGCGACGAGCTAGGTACTTGTCGCTTGTGTTATGCTCCTGGACTTGAGTATCGTCGAAGTCTCTGTCATGTATTTCTTCTCTTCGTGATGGACCTAGACTTGTTGTGTTGAACTTCATGTGATGGACCTCGACTTGTGGTGTTCGACTCGTTGCGTTGAACTTCATGGTTGTAATGGACTTGTGGTGGTGATAAGAGATGCTATTGTGATATATATGGTGACGGTGGTGATAAATATGATGAAATTATGATATAAATGGTGCTACTTGTGGTCCCGATGAAATTGTGATATAAATTATGATTTTGCAATGTTTGGATGCAAGAAAACAGAAAAAAAGGAAAAAAATTCCCAGCTTTGCCGAGTGCTGACACTCGGCAAAGCTGGGAATCTGGCCAGAAAATCCCCAGCTTTGCCGAGTGATAGCGTGACACTCGGCAAAAGGGTCATTCGTTTGCTTAGTGTCAGCACTCGGCAATGAATTTTCGAAAAAAAATTTCTTTGCCGAGTGCCAAGCTGGCACTCGGCAAAGAAATTTTCAAAAAAAATAATTTTTTTTCTTTGCCGAGTGCCGCCCGTCAGCACTCGGCAAAGCCAGCCGTCAGGCTGACGGCGCCACGTGGCTTTGCCGAGTGCTGACGTGGCACTCGGCAAAGGCTTTGCCGACTGCATGCCACGTGGCACTCGGCAAAGCCGCTTTCGCCGACGGTTTCTTTGCCGACAGCCCTTTGCCGACTGCCACGTAGAATTGCAGTCGGCAAAGCCTTTGCCGACTGTAATTCTGCCTTTGCCGAGTGCGTATTGCAGTCGACAAAGAGAGCGAACCCTGTAGTGACCCTAATATATATGTTTATCTTTGCCTAATAATTAATCATGAAAATTTCCTACCCTTTTTTCTGTCCGCGAACCGTTCTGTCCGCTCCTGTCCGTCTCAACCCTCTGTCCGGTCACGGTGATTTGGGGAGTTTCTGTCCGTTTGAACCAAAGTGGGCACGTGAAGGAAAAAAAAACCACCAAAAATACCTACACGATGAGGATTTGAACCGTGGTCTTTGGCTCTCAATTAGCTAAGGCTTACCACCATACCTCAACAACTTTGTTGATTTATCGTTGTTAAACAATAACACCTTCAAATATTTAATAGTTGGCAAAACAAAACAAAAATATAGTATTGCATATATTAGAAGAATGAAAAAATAAAACTACAAAAATATGGTATTGCATATATTAAAATAAACTAAAAAATATGATATTGCGTATATTAAAATATGGTATTGTATATATCTATATGTATACCACCTGATAATAAAAAGACAAAATTTTGAACCCACTGTTAACAGTTTTAGCTTCATCATTTAAAAAACAAACTGCTCTAACAGTAGAGCAAAGTATTATACTAAGTGGGTCCAAAATAGAAACAAAAAAATAGAAAAAATTACACCTTAGCTACCACCACGCTCTACTTCACCGGAATATGGAATGAATAAAGTACATTTATCAATACTTATCTATACTATAAAAGAACGAAGAAATTATAATATACCTCTCACCTAGAGTTTTCTACCTACCCTATGTTTTAATCCTTTGATATAACTTGAGATCTTATCTAACGGATATTAAACCTTCATAATTTTTAATAAGTGAGTCACACCGTAAGAGTAAGATTTATTTATGTTCCTACTGACCAAATTATCTTACGCCGGAAATTTTTTCTCACCGTCCGCCCACATACCCACCCTTCCTTCCTATAATTATCGACGGCATCAATTCACTCAAGAAACAATATCGCCTCGATCAAAGGAAAAAAAAAACCCGTAGTCCACTCCCCTCCTCGATGGCGGCGGCGTGCGAATAGAGATCCATCGCCTGCCTGCCGTGAATTCAGTCCCGCCCCACCGGTCCAAACTCCAAATCTGCAACTCCACAAGACTGATGATGGATCATCAGGCGACTCTGCAGTTTGCCCTCTTCTTGCCGCTGGTTCCAGTGAGCACGCTGACGTTGCCCATCTGGACCGTGGCCAAGGCGAAGTCGCTCTGAAACGTGACCGACCCGTTGGCGTAGGTGACGACCTGCACGGCGGTCAGTGCCTGGTCCGACGACAGCAGGCCGTGGTTGGCCATGACGCCCGGCGCACGTCCATGGCACGAGCGGGTCCTCATCTGCGCTGCGCCACACGTACGCCGGGTCCATGTATGCAGCTAATAAGCTACATGTGAATGCCGAGGAGAGCACTTAGCAAACCTAGCGAAGGTAGAGGACAAGCTTTGGTGCCGTCCAGTAAATGGTGCCGTCGGTCATGGCCTGTCCACCGACTCTGACGTTGCCCAGAGCTGCACACGGCCTTCCAGTCAGTGCTGATTATTACTGCTTTCTATGTATTGTCTCTGATCACTATGTATGTATTCTGTATTGTGGATGCTCGAAATTAACACCGCTGTTCTGCATGTTTTTAGGCGTTGGATAAGTTTCTTTTCCTTACTGATAAGGGTGGGCGAAGGTGACAATGCAAAGCTTGCAGGTGTGTGTGATTTTAGTGTTGAGAGTTCTTTTTCTAGCATCATATCTTACTTTAGAATTGGACCTTAAGGCGTCTGGCCTATGCTAATGCAGATTAAGTAGGACAAAGAGAAGAAAATCATCTCCATTCAGTATAGGGGTAATGGTATGACCAAGGAAGATCTTGTTAAGAACCTCAGAACCATTGCAAAGTCTGGAACTTCAGGTACTATTCTTTCATGTTTCCGTCTGATTACTACAATCCAGTATTTGCTAATTATAATAAATTATTATGCTCTCAAAAAAATTGAATTTCTTGTTACGACATAGTTTGGTTTTGGCTTCTGCTCCGTGTACTTGATTCTAACTATATGCACTTGCCTCACGTTATTGTGGTGGTGTACTCTTTTAGATATGTGTGGGAATCAAAAGCTGATGATTATTTGCTATCTGTGAGGATACATGGAACGAGCCCCTTGGCCTTAGAACTGAGACATATAAATGAGGTCAGGGAGTACTTGGAAGAGGATAAGCTAAAGGTATCTCCATATTCATTTGTTTTTTATTTGGCTTAACCGGCTTCTGCTCCAAATTAAAATGGACACTGAGGTAGTTGTAGCTGTTATCTGTACTTCAAGTTGAAGTCCAACAGTGTTACCAAGAGAAAGTTGCATATTTGTGGCCTAAAAATATTGAAATTCTGTTTTTTATTGTTCAGGTTGTGGGAGCCGGTTATTCAAATTTAATTCGCTTTAATTTCAGCATTTTGATTTAGCAAAATAAGTCTCAGCAACTCTGCACAAAGACAGCACGAATTCAGTTAACAAAAATATATAGATACATGTAATAGGGTGTACTTGGATTGCAAATTTTGTGAGGCACAATGCATCTTAGATTGTGGATATTTTCGTTTTTAGGACTCTTGAGCTGAAAGATTTGGTGCCAATGTCATGCAGATCAATGATGTGATAGCCTTTTTTATCTTAATTTGATAATTTGCATTGCTAGACAGTCAAGCTAGACAATGGAAAATACATCTCTTACGCATATGCATGTCGCACGTGCATATTAACTAGTTACTTCAAATAAGAAAATAATTTATTCATTCATGAATAGAAATTTTTTGTGTCAAATAATTATATATACACGCAACAACGTCATACAAGATATCGAGACAAACTTCATAAACAATGCTAAATTATTGGCCCTTAAAGATTACAATTGATGATAATGATATATTTTGTCCATCACCCGTTGCAACGCATAGACACTTTTGCTAGTAATAAATAAATTATACAAATTTCAGTCTGCCTTGAGGTTTCTGTTCGCCTCCTTAGAATTGTTTTTTTGTTTGTTATTACACAATTTCTGTCCGCCTTGGTGTTCCTATCCGCCTCCCTAGGTATTCATTATTTTTGGTTTATGTATGTTGGTTTATTAGGAGCGGGAAAGAATAGAAATATGGGATTCTAGGTGTAAATATGCTAGAGAGAAAGAAAAAGATGAAAGGACATTAATAGTTTTTAAATTAATTAATATCTTTTAAAATATAAATTGAGGTTCCTGATGCAAAATGTTTAGAACCGAGTGGGCAATTTTTGGTGAGCTTTTTTTTTCAACCTGGGCTTAATACTTCAAGTTGAGCCGACTTCATTATGGACGGAAACAAACCAATGCAAACCTATTTCCTTTTTTTATTTTTTTTTGTTTTCTATAAGAACAAAGATCTTGCAAAATTCACAACAAAACGTCACAAAAATAAAAAAATACCAAACTGGTTTTGTTAACTTCATAGAAATATGATCTATCCATAGATGTTATGAATATTGTTAGGTTGTGATTTGTCTATAGTTGAGTTAAAAGATCCAATTAATTATCTAATGAACCAGAATCTTAGAAGATTATTGTATAATGAAATCCATATAAATATATTTATATATTTTTTGACTACCGTGTAAAAAATCAAGAGATGTCTCCCGTCATAATCATTGACGGACAGACCATTGACATGTTGACAAAAAAGGACGAAGTTTGTTAGGTTGATTTGAAGCGTCAAAAGTTAATGTCGATATTTAGTCTGAGAAAAACATGGGTAGTATGAAAAAAAAAGTTAGGATATAATTATATCTAAATAATTATACGCTTTGCAAAGAAGAAGAAAAATGCCAAGATGTATTTTAGTGAAATACTGGTTTAGCATGACAATATCATTTATTGTTAGCATTAACTTATCTTATAGATGTGATGGTCAACATAAAAATTATAAAAATATTTTTTTAGTTTTTTCCTTCCATTGCAACGCACGGGCATAGTTGCTAGTCACTTCTAAATTGTGTATTCTAGGTGAGAGAAATATACATTGGAGCACGAATCATTAATTGTTTAACAGAGTGCAAAGCCATCGACATGTGTGTACACGCAGGAGCGGATCTAAGGGGGGCTGGGGGCGAGAAAGAGAGAGGTTGAAGGAGGAGAATTGGTGGAGGAAAGAAGAAAAATGGAGGATTAGAGAGGAAGAAGAACCAGCCCCCCTTGAGTGATGCTGCATCCGTCACTGGTACACGGTTTTTTTATGTGTGATAAATCGTTAATCACCAATCATCAAATAGAATCGATGGCAACAAATAAAGCTAGCATTTGGGTCGGCATGCACGCTTCTAAGGTTAAGTGGCAACTATTGTTGGGGCAACAATAGCATACAGTGTACGTGGGATTAAAGTAATTGCAATCCACCCTGGCGCAAAAATAAGTGACCTTGCTGACCTGCGAGAATGATATCAAATAGAATGATATTATTCTGCTACAACATGTTTAGGATGAATAGGAAAGTCTTTGATAGGCTGCTTAATGTGCTTGTGGAGAAACATGGATTGAAGTCCACAAGGAGGATTTCATCAGTAGAGACTTTAGGTTTGTTTTTGTGGATGTGTGTTGCTCCTCAAGGTATGAGACAAGCTGAAGAGCGGTTTTGTAGGTCTTTAGAGATATGCAGTAGGAAGTTTGATAAAGTATTGCGTAGTGTGAATAAGCTTGCAGCTGATATCATTAAGCCAAAAGACCCTGAATTTAGGACTATGCATCAGAGGCTATAATCTGCTAGGTTTACTCCATACTTTGATAACTGCATAGGAGCACTAGATGGTACACATTTTCCAGCTGTAGTGCCATCAAACATGGTAGTGCAACATACTGAAAGACATAAGTACACCAGTCAAAACGTGTTGGCTGTGTGTGACTTTGATATGAGGTTCACTTTTGTTGTTGCGGGATGGCCTGGCTTGGTTCATGATATGAGGGTGTTCAACGATGCAATTGGCAAGTATGGAGACAAGTTTCCACACCCCCCCCTCAAGGTATTGCTTTGTTCATTACCTATCTTCTATATGATATCAGCCTTTTTTTGATACACATGAATCATTTGTCAAATATACTGTATGCTGTCTAGACTTATTATTTGCTACAAGTTAGTTTGTCAAATATACTAGAAATGAGCTGGAACTTTGGTGTCTAACGTGGGCTAGTCTTAACTCTGAATTTATCAAATACATAGGATCGTGCTACTAAGCCTTTCACTTTTTGGAACAAGGATAGCTGCTAAGCCTTTCCTGCCTTCATTTTCAAAGTTGAAACTGTCACCAGCCAACTAAATTTTTTGTGTGCTGGTAAAACAGTGAAAACTGACATCGTGAATAACCAGTGTGAAAACTAACTGATATCAAAGAATAACCAATGTGAGTCCACATTAGTGTGCTGGTAAAATTATAAATGGGCCAGAAAAACTAACTGATACGGTGAAAACAGTACATATCAATTCTCACCTTTGTTGGTAGTGCATCTGTAGTAGTTAAGTTATTCTGTTTGCCATGTGCCAGTGTGTTAATGAGCTCTACTTATCATAGAACCAGGTACAAATCTGTTGCTATTTGTCTGTTTCACTTCCCTAAAAGTTTCATCAGTCATCGGTTCTGTACTGGAGTTCCTGTCTGAAAGAAGCAAGGCGGTAGCATTATGCCTATGTAGTTGTTTGTCATGACCACAGTGACAGTTCATTTTGACATGAGTTTATTTTGACAGTTTCAATTTTACACATTCTTCACTTTGTAATGTCATTGAGCGGTCCTTTGGAGTTCTGAAGATGAAGTGAAGAATTTTGCTAAATTTACCAAGTTATCCGATGGAAAAGCAAAGCTTGATAATTATGGCATGCATGGCACTTTATAATTATATTACAGATAGTGCTTTGGCAGATGAAGAATTCGATAGGTGTGATCGTGATGAAAATTAGATGCCAATGGTTGAAGAAAATAGACGTCGATGAAGACTTCCCATCAAGGCGACGAAGATGAACAAATGAATCAGTTTTGTGAGTGGATAGTCAATGGTTTATTGAGTAGGTCTTAGCTCTAATGAATTTGTAAGAAAATATCTGTGTACTGCACAAACACTATCTGGATTGTAAGGAAAATTTGAGGTGTGAACAGCCGGCCAGCAATTTTCTGTTAAAAATATCTGTGTACTGTATGAATTGTAAGCAGCAAGGCAACAGCGCACCAAGCTGCGGCGAGTGGGAGCAGCCAGGGGCAATATTTGCATTTATTGAGGGCAATTTGGTCTTTATTCAGCTGATTTAATGATGTTTAGTTACTTTTAGTCCTAGAAACCAAACGGTCATGACTAAAGTTTAGTCATTAGTTTTAGTCCACTTTAGTTTAGTCCCCACGAACCAAACAGGCCTTAACTTATGAATCGGAGCACACAATTATCAGAACAAGGAGAGGCAGTGATGTATCACTGTCTGGAGGCGATGGCGACGAAGGCTCGGTGGGGGGAGGCGTGGGTGGTGACTGCTCCCAGGCGTCGATGATGTGGCGAGAGTTGCGGAGCTCGATCTCGCGGTCGTCGCGCACCGAGCAGTCCTCGCAGGAGACGACCCGCCTGGCGCCCTCGTCCAGGCCGTAGAGCTTGGAGCCCTGGAGGAAGGAGACGACGTGGTAGTTGTTGGGGTCGACGAGCGCGACGTGGGGCACCTGCCCACGCGGGAGGCCGAAGGCGTCGTAGGACTCGTACTCCCAGACCTCAGCGAAGGGCACCGCGTACTCGAACCTCCAGGGCTCCTCCGCCTCCGGGTCGACGAGTGTCCACATGCTGACGGTGGGGTTCACCGGCGCGGGCGCCACGGCGGGAGGCACGTACACCTCATAGGAGAGGCCCCGGATCTCGACGTAGCGGAGGAGGCCCTGGCTGGGCGCGAGGCGGCGGCGCTGCGCGATGTACCCGCGGTGGATTTGGGAGGGCACCTCCCACATATGGCACGTGGGGGCAGCGGGAGGAAGCGCAGGTGCGAGGTGGCGGCGAAGGGGTCGCAGAAGAAGACGCCGTAGGCGAGGGCGATCCAGAAGAGGCGTCCGTCGTGGGCGAGCACTCCGGTCTCGCAGCAGGGGTTGTGGCGAATCGGTCCCTAGGCAGAGTAGACCAGCGACTTGAGGGACCACTCGAACGTGACGGTGGAGTAGCAGAGCAGCCTGTCGCTGACGAGGGCCGAGTCGCGCGGGTAGAGCTAGGCGACCAGGTAGTGGCCGCGGTGGCGCGGGTCGGCGATGAGGCCGATGCTGCGGTGTGGCCGCGCCTCGATGCGGAGACGGGACTAGGGGACCGCGGGCAGCCTGCTGGCCCTACGGGCGTGCGTGTTGCAGAAGTAGATGACGTCGTCCGCGGCGGGGTCGTTGCTGCTGACGCGGAAGAGGAGGCGGCCCGAGGAGTCGGCGGCGAGGATGTAGGCGGGGGTGCAGCAACAGGTACGAGGGCTTTGGAGGGTCGCGGAGGCGGAAGTCGACGTTCGTGGCGTCGGGCATCGCCCCGGCACGCTCGTCGGCGAGGGTGGCCGGGGTAGAGACGAGGGCCACCCAACTGCGCTGCGGCGCCTCCAGCAGAGCACAGCACGCCCGCGTGGGCGGGGCGTGGCGCTTGTGCTGACGATCGCACGGGCACGGAGCCAAGGTGGAGAGAGTGGGGCCCACCTTAACGGAAATGCGGAATTCCCGGAATGCGAGCGCCGAGAGGGAACCGCGGCTGCAGCGCACCCACGGCGTGCACGCCATTTGCTTTGCTTCGCCTCATCTGATTCTGATGATGGGCCACCAGCCCACAAGGCCACGAGCATGCACCTTTGTAGACTTGCGCCTACTCTGATTTTTCTCTCCTCGAAATTCACTAGTTCAAGTGTTTCGCAAAAAGTTTCTCGAAATAAAATAAAAAACTTAACTACTTCGAGTTACCACTGTATCCTAGATAGAGCGATTTTAAACGTGTTTTTTTATATAAAAAAGGGTAAATGTTTGAAAAAGAAATAAAAAAAACTGAAACATCAACACCAGCCCAAAGAAGTATACTAGCTGTGGGCCGGGCATGTCGTGGGCCGTCCTTGCACGCACCATCCGCGGCTCCCGCCCGCACAGTATCGCCCGTGGAACTAACGCGCGGGAAAAATCAAAGACGGAAGAATCAGGCGCGCGGGAAATCGTCGCCCGAAGTTTCGGGTCCGAAATGGAAGAATTCCGGGCCTGGCGCCCTACGGCGACTACTGGCGGCAGGCCCCGGCGCAGCGCGTGTGCGCCGTCCACCTCCTCAGCCCGCGCCACACCGCCTCGTTCGTTTTGCCGCGCCCGGGAGGAGGAGGTCGCGCGCGTCGGCGCCGGCGAGGAACGGGCGTGGCTGTCGCGACGCCCTCATCTGCTATTCCAACCAAGGCCATCATCTCGCGCGCCGCGTTCGAGGGCGGGGACTACGGGCTTCACAGCGAGGAAGGCGGTGAGATGCTGCAGCGCGTGCTCGCCGACTTCCGGGAGCTGCTCCTTGCGGCGCCCCAAAGCGGGAGGTTCAGGTCGCGCCGTGGCTCGGGTGGGTCGACACGCTGACGGAGCTGGAGGCCAAGACGAGGCGCACCTTCGAGGCGCTCGATGGCTTGCTCGAGCGGGCGGGTCAGCACGGACCACCGCCGTAGACGGGGCGCTGGCCCTGGAGTCAGCGGCCGACTGGCTGTTGACAGCATCACAATTTCGTCGACGTGTTGCTTGATGTGATTGTGCGGGCTCTCTGTCCGGCTCAAGACGCCATTGATACTCATCAACAAACCATGGGTGGGAACTTGACGAAATGGACAAATGCGTCCATGCTTGTCAGTATTATGCGTCGAGAGCGTGGTGTGTGTTCTGCGTGACTTTGTGTGGTAACCATGCGTGCTTTGTTTGAACTAGCACAACAAACTGTGATACTGTCAAGAAGTTCAGAACAACAGAGAATGTAACAATCGCATTCTGGCAAATTGGGAAACTGTAACAGAAAAAGCAAGCAAGGGATGCGTAAGAACCAAACAGGACACTAGGACAGGAGGAGCCAAAACTGAACTCCATTTGCATTAGCCGATGCAAATAGACTTGCGAACAGATGCACAGCACATGTCCTCTTCTCTCAGACAGAACCACAACACGGATATTGCAGAATGCTAGAACTACAGCCTACCCAAGCTTGTCTGTTCACAACGGCGATCTTTTCTGGTATGAGACGGTGGTTCCTTAGCATTCAAGAATACTACTAGTACTAATCTACTCAGAACGAACGAGATATCCCCTGACAGAAAGCTGCAGGCAAGAACACTACTGATCACCATGGGAAACAAATGGAAGCCGCCGGCGAGAGGAGATGCATTACATTCAGAAGAAGAAGGACTGGCCCACGTACTTCTGGGTCTCCAGCGCTATCCTCGCTGCCAAAAGCTCAAGGTAGCTCTGCCGGGGACGACCTGCATGCAAAACAGCAGCAGTTTATCAGGGTCTGCAAGCAAAAGCTATCAGCGATCGCGATCTATCCAATATTCCAAATTAAATCCTCCATTTCCCAGTAAAATCAGAGACGCATGAACCGAATTTGGGCCGCAACACGGATCAATAGTTCAATACCAAATTAAACAGCAATGCATGCAACTTCTTGGTTCAGAAGAGATAACAATTCCGTCCACTCTGTGCGTTGCTATCTGTTTTGCATGCATGATTGCAATATATGCATAGATGCTGATGTTGCCTGTCATATTCAGACTAATTCTATTCCACCATGCAGGATCGATGTCAGTACAATGATCAGTGATGATATCATCTGATTTTGCCTTCGGATTTGTAATTGCATTGCAATATTCAAACAACGATAATCCAGGAATGTATATATTCTAGACACATTTATGTTTAAACCAATGGTGGTCATCAGGCAGTGATCATGCAAATTGGCAACATGCATGAAATCGAACCCTCCCCTATGCAGTCGTATCCATCGATTGAACAAGAAGCAGTACAATGCTAGTAAGTAGTATAGAGCATGATGCGCAGATACTAGTACACACAACTCCAGCAAGCAAGAACCCTAGCTACCTTCAATTAACGACGACATGCAGCATTAATTAGATCAATTAACTAATGAATCGGAGCATGCAGTAATCAGAGTAAGAAGAAGGAGCGAAGTATCACCCCACCTGGAGAAGATGGCGGAGGAGCCGATTGCTCCCAGGCATCGATGATGGGGCGAGAGTTCTGGAGCATGATCTCGCGGTCGTCGCTCACCGGGCAGTCCTCGCAGGAGACGACCCGCTTGGTGCGCTCGTCCAGGCTGAAGAGCTTGGAGCCCTGGGGAATGAGGAAGTAGACGACGCGGTGGTCGTCGGGGTCGACCAGTGCGACGTGGGGCACCTCCCCGTGCCGCAGCCCGAAGGTGGCATAGGACTCGTTCGCCCAGGCGTCGGCGAAGCGAACCTCGTACTCGAACCTCCACCTGCGCTCCTTCCCCTCCGTCTCGACGAGCGTCCACATCTTGACGCTGGGGCTCGTCACCGGCGGGGGCTCCACGTCGGGGTCGTAGGAGAGGCCCTGGACGTCGACGAAGCGGAGGCGGCCCTCGCTGAGCGCGACGCGGCGGCGCTGCGCGACGTAGGTGCGGTTGACTTCGGAGGGCTCCTCCAGGATGAAGCACTCATCGGGAAGCTTGACGAAGCGCAGGCGCGAGGGCTTGGCGAAGGGGTCGCAGAAGAAGATGCCGTAACCGAGGGCGAGCCAGTAGAGGCGCCCGGCGTGCGCGAGCACTCCGGCCTCGCCGCGGAGGTGTGGCCGCCTGCTGCTACAAGGAAGGAGAAGGGGATTTTATAGGCCGGCATGGGCAGCAGGAGCAGGGCTTGACGAGCAAGTCGGTGGCGGCGTCGACGGCTGGGCAGCCGACGGGGCGGTTGCGCGCATCAGCACGGGCGCGGAGCCAAGGTGGAAAGGGTGGGGGTCCACAGCAACGGAAATGCGGAATGCTGCAAGAGCCGAGAGAGGGAACCGCGCCAGCAGGACACCCACGGCGTGCATGTTGCTGCGTCTCATCTGATTCTGACTCTGACGGATGGGCCACGAGCCCACTACTGTAGGATGCATCCACCTTTGTAAACTATCACCTCAAAAAAAAAAAAAAATCGCCGTATTCTGATTTTTTTTTCTCCTCAGAATTCAGTAGTTCAAGTGTTCTCTCAAATTCTGCTAAAAAAGTGTTTCTAAAAAAAAATCTTATGTAGCTCAAGCTACCTCTATGTCCTATGTAGAGCAATTTTAAACGTGATTTTAAAGTTAAAATAATCAGGATATGCTAACTTACAGGTGCTCAAAAATAGCCATCTCTCAGTGTTGTCATTGGATGTGATTGAGTGGCTGGATCATCATCTTCAACCTCTAGCGCTGATGTTGTAGGTTCCCTTCAGATGTTCTCTTTTCGTGTCACATGTGCATGGTCACCACAATCTCTCCTCCGACAATCCCTGTTTGTTAGCACGGCAACGCTGACGAGGACGTGGCCGGACCTAAGAACCAGCGCCTACCGTCATCAAGAAACAAATCATCTTGTAGATAGAAAGAAATTAAGAATGAAAAGATCGACACCAGGCCTTTTTTATAGAATTAGTACAACTTTATTCATATATCAGAGTAATAGGTACAAAATTCATTTGGAGACAAAAGCAGTCAAATATGCTGCCTAGTATTCATAAATTGAGCTTCTAACTAACTTATGAGCATCACCGTCATTCAAGTCCCTACTTTCATAGACGACCTCCAACTTATCCAAAAAAAAATAGACGACCTCCACAGATGTAAAGCTTGCCATACATGTCTTATCTCCTAGATGATATGGCCACAAGCACTCAACCCCGGGCCACACATATTTTTCACTATGTTTTCGCGCAGGCAGTAGCAATCCTAACCTTCTGAAGCATAAGGTTAATTGCGAGAGCTAGATCTTCTCCGCAGGCCAAAGCTTCTATCGTCTTTAATTTGGATCTAAAATTCCTTCCATCAAAATCGTAGACAATCCCAAAAAGTGCTTGCCTCATCCCTTGCAATTGCTGCTACCGTCACAATGCAAGAATTCTTATGTAGTGCAGCATCCACATTTATCTTCATCATGCCTAGAGAGGGCAGGATGCAGCGAGAGTTCTGGGCCGGCAATCATGTCATCTTTTGCACACTTGGTGTAGTTGATTCCAAGTCCACAATGAAACGTTCCATAAAACAATTAGCCGGCTCTAAAAAATACTCATGTATGGCTTGTCATCTCATGTACCAGACCGACCACATCGTGACTATCAAACGCACGAGATCCTCATGCCGGAGAGTTGCGACTGGCTCATGAAGCCAACCACGAGCATCAATATGCTCGGCCAGACGGAAACATCAACACCAGCCTAAAAAACAAAGAACCATGGTTATCGGGGAAAAAAAAGAAGCATGGTTGTGGGCCCGGCGTGCCGTGGGCCGTCCTGCTCGCACCATCCATCCTGCCCGCAGAGACGCGTTTGCGCCCTTGGAACCAACGCGCGGGAATATCGTCGACGGAAGAATCAGGCGCGCCGGAAATCATCGGCCGAAGTTCGGGCCCGAAGAATTCCGGGCTTCGCGCCCTAAGGCGAGTACTGGCGGCAGTCGTGGCGCGTTTGCGCCGTCCACCTCCTCAGCCCGCGCCCAGGAGCAGAGACGCCCTCAAGCACGCCGCGTTCGAGGACGAGGACGAGGACTACTGGCTCCACGGCGACGAGGGCCGCGAGAAGCTACGGCGCGTGCTCGCCGACTTCCAGGAGCTGCTCCTCGCGGCACCCATGCGGGAGGTGACGCCGTGGCTCGGGTGGGTCGACACGCTAACCGGGCTGGAGGCCAAGACGAGCCGCACGTTCGAGACGCTCGACGGCTTGCTCGAGCGGGTCATTGCGGACCACCGCCGTCGACGCCGCGCTAAACGTGCCGTTCGGCACCGGGAGGAGGGGGTGCCAAGGCGCCGGGTTCGCCGCGCTGACCGTCGAGCTCGCTCTCGGCAACTTCCTGTATCACTTCTACAGGGCCATGCCGGCGGCGACGGCGCACGGAGGCGGGGTGGGTACAGTGGGTGCGCCGCCCTTGGACGTTAGACGTGAGCGAGGTTTTCGGGCTCTCTGTCCGGCTCAAGATGCCATTGGTCCTCGTCGCCAAACCATGGCCAGGAACATGTCGAAATGGACTGGACTTCGTGCACTAGACAAATGCATCGATCCATGCTTATTAGTAATGTGCGTCGAGAGCGCGATGTGTTTTCTGTGTGACTGTGTGGTACTGTCAGAAATTCACAACTATTGTGATACTGTCAGAAATTCAGAGCAGCAGCAAATGTAACAATAGCATTTTGGCAGATTGGGAAATTGTAATAGAAAAGTAATCATGGGATGTGAAGAACCAAACATGACAGGACAGGACAAGAGGAACCAAAACTGAATTCCATTTGCATTAGCAGATGCAGATCGATTTTGCCAACAGAGGCACAGAACAGAGCAGAGCACAGGCTCTCTTCTCTCGCACAGAACAACAGCACGAATATTGCAGAGTACTAGAAGTATAGCCTACCTAGGCTTGTTTGTTCATAACGGCGATCTATTCTGTTATGAGATTGCGGTTCCTTAGCATTCAAGAACACTAGTACTAGTCTAATCAGAACGAACGAGATGTCCTCTGACAGAAAGCTGCAGGCAAGAACACTACTGATCACCAGGGGAAACAAATGGAAGCCGCCGGCGAGAGGAGATGCATTACATTCGGAAGAAGATGGTCATCGTCTCATCCCGGCGACGACGAGGGTCCCTTGTCGCTCGCCACCTCCATCCTGTCTACCAATGGTTAGGGACATGCTCGATCACCCAGCGATCCGCATGCAAAACAGCAACGATTGATCAGGGTCAGCAAGCATGTCACACTCTATTTTTTACGATAAAAATAAAATGGATAAATAGTCTTATATGCGCCTTAAGAAGAGTCGCACATATAAGAAGATAAATTACAGAGAGTATCATCACCCTGTTTAATACATAGCGAACCATATTATTACAGAGTATTGCGCATAAACAATAAAAACTAGAATAACTTTATTGCGAAAGCTTCCCACAGAGACACGTCAACTAGTAAACACCAAGCATAGTACTCATCGCGATAACTCTCATTCCAACCTTCATCTGTTACCCATCCGGGATTTTCTAAAATTAAAAGTAAAGCAAGCGTAAGGACACAACCGTACTCAACAAGCATAACATGGGTTAATGGGGCTCAAATAAACTCACACTGTTTGACTGCATTTAGCTTTTATAAGTTAATCATGTTGAGCAATTAAGTAGCATCAAGGTAGCAAGTGTTTTCTAAAACCATCATGATCAATGTAATATAAATGAATAGTAAGCATAACAGCAAATGAATAAACATTTAACATGACAAGAGAGATCATCATTAGTGTAAGAAATTCCAAGGCCGCTCGTGTCCTTGAGCAAGGCTAGTATACTAGTTTATTAAATTCTGCGCAAAGATGTACACTTTCACTTTGAGTCATGATTTACCCTTTCGCCCGAGGCGGCCAACCTCTTAGCCCACTACCAAGGAAAGCCGACAGGGTTCACTATGAAGCCTTTCAAAGATTCGTCTAACATGTTAGGGCCGCTGAGGTTTCTATGCCCTACGAATGTAGTATCCCCCTTCTGATGGCACACAACCGCAGCCTATACGCATGCAGACAGGGGTCCAACTACACCTAACCCCAAACACACACCCTTTGCGCCATTAAGAAAACTGCTAACAAGCTAGAAAAGGTCCTCATACTGAGCTAAAGCCAGAGCCATATAGCCCTCACAGCTGTACTGTAAATCCCGGAGGTTCTGTTACAAATTAGCCCTCAGGTTGTTAAAAGTCATTATTACTGTTCATGACATAATTACTCATCAAGCCACAAGATCATGATATTCATTAAGCACTAGCATCAAAGCTACCCAATGCAACCCAAAGGTATCAAGGAATCAAGATAACAACATCTAATTATAATTCTCTAGGGTCATCAAGTGGACTCATGCAATGCAGTAGTTAATTAGTGTATAGGTAACAAGGAAGATTCATGCTATACTTGCCTTGATTCACAAAGTCTCGATGGTCCTGCTGATCCTCAAAGTATCCTTGCTCAACAAAACCCTCACCGTCTGAACTCGACATTAACAATCAACACCGAACAATCCAATCGAGCATACATACACGAAGCAAACAAAAGAGTTATTAGAGGAATAGTACACCAAAGTCATCAAAACAGAATAAAATGTTTATAAAACTATTCTACTCGCTGCTACGATCACACATACATCAAGTTCACTGAAAACGGAGTTATAACGGCGAAGTTATGAATTTTCAAAGATTTCCTATAGATAAATAAATACTTTAAATATAAACTAAAAATATAAAGCTTTCAAAATACTTTAACAGTAGCACCACTGCGTAGATTACGAAATTATGAATCTAACGGAATTTGAACGGACCAAATCGGAGTTAAAACATGAAAGATATAAGCTTTTAAAGATAATGACAAACTGTAAATAAATAAAAGCGTATTCTCAAATTGAAAAGAGAAAATACGTTTTCCAGAGAAGAAAATGTAATATAGAAGCTGTTACAAAGAAAATACGCTTTCCAGTGAACAAAGCGTATTCTGAATCTGTTAAACAGAGATTACGCTTTCCAGTAGAGAAAACATATTCTGACGAAGGCGCTAAGGGCTCTTAACAGATTAGACAGAAAGCCGAGGGGTTTTCTGCAAGAATGCCACGTGAAGGGTTACGGGCTGTTTCTGACCGTTGAATCTGCGATGGACGGTTCGGATCGGCCTGACCAATCGGCCTCACCGGGGACGACACCCGACACGGCGGCGGTCATCGCCGGCGGCGAGATAAGCTCACCGGCGTAACTCCAGCCGACGATTCCGGCCACCATTTGCATCAAGACCCGTACCAATCGAGAGAGGAGCTCATGCCGCGCTCACCTACGTAGAAGATGGAGGTCGAGGCGAAGCGGGGACGGCGTGCGGCTCGGGGAAGCGGACGGCGGCGCCCTGCAAACGGTGATAGCTCGGTTTAGATCAAATTGGACCGGAAGAACAACTCCAAGACGCTCAGGAGGTCAAGGCGGTGCTTGCCGTCTCGTTGATGGTGATGATGAGCCGAGGACGGCGGCCAATTTCGAGCTCCGGCAGAAAGTGAATGGCGGCTAGGGTTCCGGTGTCGCGGCGGCTCGAGCGAAGCGAGGCGGCGCTGGCTAAGGTTCGGAGGGAAAGATTGCGGCGCGGATTTAAGGCTTAAATACCCTGGGCAAGGCCGGTGCGAGCGACCGAGCGGCGGCATGGACGGGCGCGGTCGGAGTTGGGCTCCCGACTCGACTCTGGGTCGAAGGTAGGGGAAGGTGGCGCGGTCCCCACCTGTCTGCGACACAGAGCGGAGGCGACACGCGGGCGCGCATTGCGGCTTGACGGGCCGGTCGGCCTGCGGCCCAACATGAAGGAGGTGGCGCGCGGCGCTGCTGCGGGCTCCGCTGCTGGACCGGCCACAGAAGAAAAGAAAATGGGCCGGTGCGGAGGAAGAGCGGGCCAGCGCGGGAGGAGAGGAACGGGCCGCCGGCAGGGACGGCCGAGCGCGGGAGACAGAGCGGACCGCGGGGAAGGCAGGCCAATGGGCCGCTTGGGCTGAAAAGCAGGAAAGCAAGGGGAGGGAAGGAAAATGGTTTTCATTTATTTAAATCATGTTTCAAAAGCAAATTTCAAATGGATTTTGAAATCCAAATTAAATTCAAACACCACACAATAAAAATATGCACCAGCATGAATGCATCAAGCATATTTCTACCGTGATTCAACTTTATTTTCATAAAAACATTTATTTTGCATAATTATTTATTCATCAAAAATCTTTTTGCCTATTTTTATAATCTTGAAAATCTAGGGTGTTACTAAGCAAAAGCAATTAGCAATCCAGATCTATCCAAATTAATAAATGCTTACTAGTAAAAATCAGATGTGAGCAACATCGATCGATGCAAAACAGCAATGCATGACAACTTAGTTCAGAGAAGAATTCCATCTCTACCAGAACTGCTAGAGTGATGATCAATATCTCGGAACTGCTACTATATCTGATTTGGTTTCGGAAATTGTATTTTAATGTTCAAACAACATAAGAAATGCACTGAACATATATTTGTCAATGGTGGTCAGACAGTGATCTCGCATGTTGAGTTTAATCTCCAAAAACTGGACTACTGGAGAGCAGAACATGCATTCGAACTCTCCCTATGCAATTGTATCGGTCAATTCAGCAACAAGCAAGCAAAAGCAATTAGCGACCCATATCTATTCCAAATTAACAAATGCCTGCTAGTAAAATCAGATCTGAGGAACATCGATTGATGCCAAACAGTGATGCATGCAATTGGTTCAGAGAAGAATTACATTCATTCCGTGCATTGTGGTTTTGCATGCATGACTGGAATGATGCTGTTTCCTATCATCTTCAGACTAATTCTACATTTTCTACTCCACCATACAAGATTTCAGTTAGTGCAGGCATCAGTGATGATATCACGCAATGACGGAACTGCTAGCATATCTAATTTGGCTTCGGATTTGTAATTGTATTGCAACATTCAACAACGATCTAGTTGTCAACTGTTAAGTTCCCAGAAATTGGAGAGCAGAGCACAACATGTATGCAAACCCTCCCCTATGCAATCGTATATCCATCAATTGAACAAGAAGCAAATACTAGTGCACACTACACAGCAAGCATCGAGCAAGAACCCTATCTAGCTTCCTTGAAACCTGACGGCAGGACAGAGCCACAGACCAGTGATAATCAATATCTTGGAACTACTAGTATATCTGATTTTGTTTCAGAAATTGTATTGTAATGTTCAAACAACATCAAAAAACGTACTGAACATGTATTTATCAATGGTGGTCAGACAGTGATCTCTGATGTCAAGTTTAATTTCCAAAAACTGTACTACTACTGGAGAGCACAACATGCATTCAAACTCTTCCTATGCAATTGTTTCCGTCAATTCAGCAAGAAGCAATAGTTCAATACTACTAGTATGTTTTTCCATTCATTGACTTATGTTTAAATCAATGGTGGCCATCAGACAGTGATCATGCAAATTGGCAATTGTCAAGTTCCCAAAATCTGGAGAACAGAACATGCATGAGAACCCTCCCCTATGCAATATCGCGTATCCATCAATCAATTGAACAAGAAGCAATACAATGCTAGTAAGTAGTATGGAGCATGTTGTGCAAATACAACTCAAGCAAGCAAAAGTGCGATCAACGACGACATGCATCATTAAGTAGATCAATTAACTAATGAATCGGAGCATGCAGTAATCAGAGTAAGAAGAAGGAGCGATGTATCACCTCCTGGAGAAGATGGCGTAGGAGGCGACCACTTCCAGGCGTCGATGATGGGGCGGGAGTTCCGGAGCATGATCTCGCGGTCGTCGAGCACCGGGGGGCAGTCCTCGCAGGAGACGACCTGCCTTTCGTGCAAGTCGAGGCCGTAGAGGTCGGAGCCCTGGAGGAAGTAGACGACGCGGTGGTTGTCGGGGTCCACGAGCGCGACATGGGGCACCTCCATGTACGGCAGCCCGAAGTCGAGGTAGGACTGGTGCAGCCAGACCTCGGCGAAGGGAGCCTCGAGCTCGTTCTCGAACCTCCAGGGCTCTTCCGCCTCCGGGTCACCGAGCGTCCACATCCTGACGCTGGGGTTCACCGGCTGGGGCGCCTGCTCGGGGGCCACGTCGTAGGAGACGCCGCGGATCTCGACGTAGCGGAGGTGGCCTCCGCTAGGCGCGACGCGGCGGTGCAGCGCGAGGTTCGCGCGGTTGATTTCGGAGAGCTCCTCCTCCTCCCACACCTGGCAGCCGTCGGGCAGCGGGATGAAGCGCAGGTGCGAGGTCTCGGCGAAGGGGTCGCAAACGAAGATGCCGTAGGCGAGGGCGATCCAGTAGAGGCGCCCAGCGTGCGCGAGCACTCCGGTCTCGCCGCAGAGGTTGCGCTTGCGCACCGCGGTGGTGGTGTGCAGCGGCCTGAGGAACCACCCGCGCGTCGGCGTCGCGGTGGAGAAGCAGAGCAGGTTGTCGCCGAGGAAGGCAGAGGAGGGCGGCGGCAGGCAGAGCTTCACGAGGTGGTGCAGCGGCTTGAGGAACCACTTCAGCGTCGCGGTGTAGCAGAGCACCTTGTCGTCGGGCGGCCGCGGGCAGAGCTGCGCGACCAGGTAGTGGCCGCCAGGGAGGAGCGGGTCGGCGTCGGCGATGAGGCCGACGCTGCGGCGTGGCTGCGGCTCGACGTCGAGATCGGAGTAGAGGACCGCGGGTAAGGTGATGGCCTTGTGGGCGCGGGTGCTGCAGAGGTAGCCGGACTTGGAAGAGGAGGCCGTCCAAGCGGTCGGCGGCGAGGATGTAGGCGGAGTCGGCGATGCGGGGGG
>CM041632.1:63127904-63141956 GCA_023333625.1 Bothriochloa decipiens
ATGGGCCATGGCGGAGCTCATCAACCACCTACACGAGATGCGCAAGGCCCAAGACGAGATCCGCGCGGCCGTCACCATCGCCGGCGCCGACGACATCAAGGAGGACCACCTTGAGGATGGATTGCAACTGCATGTAGCATCTGGTTCAACTTGAGGCATGTCCAGAACATGTTCGCCACCGGCACCGACACGACCTACGCGACTCTGGTATGGGCCATGGCGGAGCTCATCAACCATCCAGACGAGATGCGCAAGGTCCAAGACGAGATCCGCGCGGCCGTCGCCGGCGTCGACGGCGTCACCGAGGACCATCTGGAGAAGGTGCGCTACCTCAAGTGTGCCATCAAGGAGACGTTACGGCTGCACACGCCGGCGCCGCTCCTGCTGCCCCATAAGACGATGGAGGACACTGAGCTGCTCGGCTACCATGTCCCAGCGCGTACCCGCGTCGCTGTCAATGCCTGGGCCATCGCACGGGACCCCATGACGTGGGAGCGCGCCGAGGAGTTCGTGCCGGACCGGTTCGCTGGTGACGACCTCACGACGGACTACATGCTTGGGCAGGACTTCAGGTTCGTGCCGTTCGGCGCAGCGAGGAGAGGATGCCCAGGGGTGGGGTTCGCTGTGCCAACCTTGGAGCTGGCGCTCGCGAGCTTGCTGTACCACTTCGACCGGGAGCCGGCGCGGCGTCGAAGCTGGAGATGGACGAGGTGCACGGGCTATTGGTACGGCTCAAGGTGACCCTACATTTGGTTGCTAAACCGTGGGCTCCTCAGTAAGGTCACGCTGTGTAGTGGCAATTAATGTCGAATGCTGTCTGAATGCATGACGACTAAGTACAAGATATAAATTAAGTGTCAAATGAAAAGCATATTATGTGTCTACAGTTAGACTATATTTAATGTTAAGCGATCTGGTCTTAGTCAGGACTCAGGACCCACTTGCTGGTCCCATGGAGACTTGGCATCATTGGCGGCATCTGTCGCATATGTTTCTATCCTTAGAGTACGTTGGTTTGCTCGGCAACCGATAACAGCAGCACCTCCAATCGTCGAAAGGCAATCGGTGGGGCGAACTCGAAAGATGGAATCAAAACGAACGCAATGAATAACACAGACGGGAATTTAGAGCACAAGCCTCTCGCTCTTCCATTATTGCTAAAGGAGCACTATTTATACATAACCGTAGACTTTTACATGGCCATTTTGCCCTTGCAACTACTACATATCCGTAGAATATTCCGGCTGTCAGGGGTCACATCCGTCATCTTGCCCGGTGATACCTTCTGCTCCCTAACCACCGACCAAGTCAGGCCCGCCGACGTCACCTTGTCGCTTACTCTAGTCCTTCCCAGACGCGTTTGGAGAGACCTAAACCTGCAGCCAGCTGAGATAGACAGTCAACACGGTCGCTGAAATAACGCCGAAAGGGCGCCGAAAGCAAACCGACTTCATGAATGATCGCAAGCCAACTCATATGCTTCTACCGCTCGCTTCGGCGCATTCTTCATAATCAGTTAGAGCCGAAATGACACCGAATGCGTGCCGATTGCCCCTATTCTGGGCTCTATCCTCGGCCCCTGGTTTCGGGGTCTGGGCTCAGGTGACTAGCCGATTGCTTGACAAAGGCGTTACTGGGGGGAAACCGATCGAGGGGGTGACTACAATGTGTCCATCCCCCAACAGGTGTGAATCCTGTGAATCTTGTGTTGGAGATATTATGACCCCACACTGCTGTTATCATTTCGCTTGCCCATTTTCCTTTTTTGATGCCCTCTAACATCTTGGACACTGCTTGGAAAATTTCGCCATTTGCCCTTTCGACTGCTCCATTTGATTTTGGGTGATAGACTGAACCGAATGCCAACTTGATTCCCAATTCGGCACAAAACTGCTGAAACTGGGTTGAATCGAATGGCTTGCCATTGTCCACTGTGATGTATGACAGGACACTAAAACAACACATGATTCTTTGCCAGACGAAACTGATGAGATTACCCGAAGTGATCTTGGCTAGAGCTTTCGCCTCCACCCACTTGGTGAAATATTATAGCGCCACTGCCGCATACTTCAAGTTTCCCGGAGCTTGGGGTAATGGGCCGACTATGTCTACTCCCCATCTTAGCAGGGGCCATGTTGGCATAACGGATGATGTAGGGTTTGCGGGAGCGTTCTGCTTCTTGGCGAACATCTGACAAGCTCTGCAAGTTTTGACGATATGCTTGGCATCTTCGGCTGTGTGAGGCCAGTAGAACCCCTACCGCATTGCCCTGTGAGCGATTTCATGTGGTCCCCTGTGTATACCGCACATTCCTGAATGTATCTCATTTAGCAGCTGCTTGCCTTGTTCTCTGCTGATACACTTGAGCAATGGTGTGACTACTCCCTCTTTGTATAACTCGCCGTGAATGATAGAGTATGGCTTGGCTCTTGACTGCATTCGCTGCAAATCATGCTTATCTTCTGGTTCATATGTGGCATTGAGGAAGGCCATTATCGGTGCTAGCCAGTCTTCACTAGCGATGATGTGCAACGATAAGGGCTTGTCCTCTTCGTCTTTGATTGCTTTGATGGATAAAGACTAGAAAAACACATTGGATGGCAATGCCAAACCCTGCGCTGCTGCTTTCGCTAACTCATCGGCCTCTGTGTTCTCTGCCCTTGGAATATGTTTCAAAGTAAAGCCATCAAAATACTTCTCCATTCGGTGAATAGCTGCCAGGTACTTGGTCAATTCGGGTTCCCTTGCAGAATAATCTTTTTTGACATACCGAACAGTGACTTACGAGTCCGACTTGATGATGCATCTGTGGACACCCAGGGCCCGAAGCTTTCAGAGCTCAAGCAATACTGCCTCATACTCGGTTGTGTTGCTGGTTGTTAGGAATAGGAGTCTTGCTGCATATCTGATTTTCGTCCCTGATGGTGGCGCAAGGATAGCAGAGATACCAGCTCTGACTGAACACCAGGCGCCATCGTAGTGAACAGTCCAGATTGGCGGTTGGACTTGAAGAGTAGTATCGTCTGCTGTTGGTGTCTAATCGGCTATGAAATCCGCGATGACCTAGGATTTGATTGTGGATCTGTGCTAAAAAATGATTCTGTATGCATTCAATTCAGCTGCCCACTTGCCTATTCTGCCAACCACTTCGTTGTTGCGGAACAATGACTTCAGTGGTTGGGCTAAAAAGACTTTAACATCGTGCTCTTGAAAATAATGCTTGAGCTTGCGGGAAGCCATGACCACCGTGTAGGATACTTTTCCAACTCCAAATAGTTTAGTTTGGCACCAACGAGTGCTTCTGAGACGAAATAGATTGGGAACTGCATCATTTTTCCCTGATGCTCTTTTTCCTCTACCAAGACCGCACTGACAGCTACCGACAAAGCCGCCAGATACAACAATAATTCGGCCTTTGGAGATGGTTTAGATAATGGGGTTAGCCTTGTGAGGTAGTTCTTTGGATTCTCAAAAGCAGTTTGCTGCTTAGCTCCCCACTTGAATTGATCTGTCGCTTTGAGCACCCGAAAGAAAGGAGGCTGACCTTGAGATAAAACAACTAAGCGCTGCGACCCTGCCTGTCAACCTATGTACTTGCTTTCGGTTTGTTGGGGGCACCATATTGGTGATTGCTGCTATCTTTTCTGGGTTTGCTTCTATACCCTTCGCTGATACCAGACAGCCCAGGAGTTTACCCTTCGGAACGCAGAAAATGCACTTTTCCAGGTTGAGCTTGAGCCCGCTACTCCTGAGATTGATGAATGTTTCCTTAAGGTCCTCAATGTGAGTTCCCTTGATATTGCTTTTGACCACAATATCGTCAACATATGCAACCAGATTCTTCTTGGTTTTTTGTTCTCTGAAAACCTCATCTGTCATTCTAGAAAAGGTTGGCCCTGCGTTTCAGAGCCCTTCCTGCATCGTTTGAAGCAGTATGTGCCGCCTGGGGTTATGAAACTGGTTTTCTCTTCGTCCTCTGGGTTTAACTGAATTTGATGATAGCCAGAGATTTAGTCCAGCAGGCTCATCATCTCGCACCCAGCCGCAATATCGACTAGCTTGTCAATTCTCAGAAGTGGGTACGGATCTTTCGGACAATGCTTGTTTAGGTCTATGAAATCGACACACATTCTCCACAATTCGCTCTTCTTTTTGACCATGACCACATTTGCCAACCATTCCGGATATTGGACCAGCCGAATTACATCCGCGTCCAAAAGTCTTTGTATTTCAGCTGTCGCTGCCTCTGCTCTTTCGTCGGACCTTTTTCTTAGCTTCTGCTTCCTGGGCTTAGCTATTTTCGACATGTTCAGATTGTGCTGTGCCAGCTGCCTGCTGACCCCTTGCAGATCCCTGGTGGACCAAGCGAATACGTCTTCATTTTTTGCTACATATCGCAGAAACTCCTTGCTTTTAGTTTCGATTAAATTTGTTCCCAGACGCACACACCTATCTGGTCTGTCTTCACAGAGGGGAACCTTGATTGTTGCTTCTGCTGTGGGGGCTCTTGACACTTTGGATTTTTTAGATTCGACGTCGTCATCTGGCTCACTGTCTGGATCCTCTTCTTTGCTCTCATTGCTATTCTTTTTAACCTCGTTGACCATACTGTACCCTAGAATTAGCTTGCCTTCTATGCGCCTGGCTGCTTGCTAATCTCCGTGCACAGATATGATGCCGAAAGGCGAGAGAATCTTCATGCATAAGTAGCTTTGCCTGATGACTGCGTTAAATTTACTGAAAATGCCCCGGCCAAAGATGGCTGTGTATGGGTAGCCAATATCGACAACGTCGAATAGGATTTCTTCGTTGCGCACCTTAGCACCTTCACTGAATGAGACCGTGAGCTTCTTTTTTTCCCAGGGCATCAATTTTGTTTCCATCGAACCCGAATAGGGCATTTCCTGTAGGCTCTAAGGTACGACGATCGAGCTGCATTAAGTCGAATGCCTTGGTGAATAAGATATCCGCAGAGCTTCCGTTGTCCAGCAACACATTATACACGGTGTAACCGGCCACATGAACTGTAACGACAAATGCATCCGAATGCGGATAATCTCTGACTTGGAAGTCATTTTTGTTGAATGATATCGAAACCATTGACCAGGCAGGTTTGTTCAACGGTACTCTTGGCGAGACTGTAAGTACCCTGCTTTCATAATCCTTCCTAGCTCTCTTGCTTTCATGCTCAAGGTTGTATCCACCAGTGATCACAAAAATATTTCCCTTCGACTGGAGAATGGGATTTACAATCTGGACATCTTAGGATTGCTCTTGCTTTGGCTGTAGCTATGGCTATTGTGCTTGAACTGCTGCTGGTGACAAAACCGCAACCGAATGAGCGTGCGCCTGATTCTGGCCGAATTAATGATAGTAATTAGCTGGCGGTAGCTGCCATGTATACAGATTTTGGTAGTACTGAATCGCTGGTGCTGGTTGAGGCGTCTTACTGGAATTGCTGGTAAGCCAAACCATGACTTGAAGCGGGGCCCTGACTAGTGTTGTGAAACACATGCTTACTAGATTGGGCCGCACTTGCTGCTTCATCTTTTTCTTTCTGCTCTTTCGCCGTCTACCCGTATCGGCACTCGCGTGACACATGCCCAGCATTTTCACCGCATACAAAACAGTAGGGGACTCTCTGACCCCTTCCACATCCCCTGCCTCAGCCCCAACGTGGAGGTCGCCCTCTTCTCACATTTTAGGTAGGAGGCCAAGTCTGACTTTCCTGCGCAAAATTGGGGGCTGACTGGGCTGAGTCATCCTGCACGTTGTTGACGAATGGATGCTGATTGGTAAACTTTGGTCCTGCCGATTGCATTTGCCTTGGGGTGTTCTGCTTGAGGCTGTTTTGTGCTGCTTTTCGGCGCTCTTTATCTTCTTCGGACCTGGTGAATTTGCGCATCTCAGTGAACAACTCATTGACTGTCACGGGTGAATAACGAGACAATTGTTCCCCACACGCCCCCATCTTGAGCCCCTCTATCGCTACTGTAATAAACATCTCATCAGCAACATTCGGCATTTGCACTCTGAGCTGAATGAGCCTGTCCAGATACTTGGACAAGGGCTTGTCATCCGGTTGATGAAGCTTGAGTAAATCCCTTGTGCCTTTCTTCTCTATCTGAAAACCTTGAAAGGTGTTCACCAATTCGGACTTCATCTGGTCCCAAGATCTGATTGATAGAGACTGAAGTGACATGTACCATTCATGAGCGACATCGTCAGCTGCCATGATGAACGATTTTGCTAAGGTGTTGGCGTCTCCTCCTGCCGAATGCACAGCTGCCTCATAGCTTGCAATGAATCTTCTGGGGTTTGACTTTCTATCGAATTCGGGAAACCTAGGCTTGTATCTAGGTGGCCAGGGACATGTTTGCATTTCTACCGACAGTGGAGACAAAGTATCAATTGCAATGAGATCTATAACCGGATGAGGCGCTATCAGCTGGTGATTCGGTTGTGGCTAGTGCTGCACCCTCGGTTCTGCCTGCATAGCTTCTAGGTCCCTTTACAACCTGAGCTTGGTAGCTCGGCGTGCCTGATCGCCTCTTAGGCTGTAGCCACCCGTTTTTTGGCTGTGATTTGATTAGCCAAGCGTTGCCTTTCTTCCTCGAGAACCTGGATGTTGGCCTGATACTCATCGAGTCTCTTGAGCAGTGCTGCATGCTGCACGAGTATTTCATCCCGAACCTCATGCAAACGCCAGCTCCCTGCTCTTCTTCTTCTACCTTGACCTCAACATTGTTAGTTGGCTGGATAACCAGCTGATGTTGCGGCGCGGGCGGGGGGGGGTGCGAAATCACCACCCGGGTATCGACCACCACCGCCGCCGCGTTCCCAGCCGGATTCGCAGATGTGCCGACCGCGTCAGGTGGCTGGGTGTTATTCTTGGATGTTGCTGTTGCATTGAGAATGTATGTCACTGTGCGTGTCTTCAGCATGGTATGCTCGTGCACAACCACGGTGAGCGCCAATGTTGGTTTGCTCGGCAACCTATAACAGCACAGCACCCCCGATCGTCGAAAGACAATCGATGGGGCGAACTCGAAAGTTGGAATCAAAATGAATGCAATAAATAACACAGACAAAAATTTAGGGCACAAGCCTCTTCCTCTTCCATTATTGCTAATGGAGCGTTGTTTATACACAACCATAGACTTTTACATGGCCATTTTGCCCTTGCAACTACTACATATCCCTAGAATATTTTGGCCATTAGGTTCACATCCGTCATCTTGCCCGGTGATACCTTCTGCTCCCTAACCACCGACCAAGTCAGGCCCGCCTACGTCACCTTGTCGCCTACTCTGGTCCTTCCCAGACGTGTTTGGAGAGACCTAAACCTGCAGCCAGCTGCGATAAACAGTCAACACAATCGCTGAAATAACGCCGAAAGGGCGCAGAAAGCAAACCGACTTCATGAATGATCACAAGCCAACTCATATGCTTCTACCGCTCGCTTCGACGCATTCTTCATAATCAGTTAGAGCAATGACACTGAATGCGTGCCGATTGCCCCCATTCTGGGCTCTATCCTCGGCCTCCAATTTCGGGGTCTGGGCTCAAGTGACTAGCCGATTGCCTGATGAAAGGCGTAACTTGGGAGGAAACCGATAGAGGGGGTGGCTACAATGTGTCCATCCCCAACAGAGTAGCACTGGTAGCTTTCCCAACCGCGCGCCCTCAGCGAGATCGATCTCCGCCAGGGGCAACGCCCGTGTTTATACGCCTGATCCTATCGAACCGACTATCATTCTCATTGTTGTTGAGCAGCAGATCAGGTCTTCTAGTGACGACGCACCATCTTGTCGCCTTCTCTGCACTCGCCATGGAGGCCGCTAGGTGTCACCCCATCCTGTGTTGTCATGGTGGTGTCTCGGGCCACGTCAACACCATCACTGAACCGCCATGGTGGTGGCCGACGAATCTGTGCCATCCTCACGTGATTCTACATGTCTGTGATTTGCTGTGCACCTACTCCACCCTGTTCAACTCTCTACAGTTCATGTCGAGACGCACCGTCGCTAGGGGCGCCTCCCGATCGGGCTACACCACCACCATTGTGCTGCCTCACTAGGTCCACTGCTGCTATTGTATCTTTTTGTTTGCCTAATCATTGATCAGGTTGAGTCAGCCATCACCTATCGATCTTGCCTGCTACTCCAAATATGTTGTGCATTGTCCCCAAGCTATAGGGCTGCTCCCATGTTACTTTATCGGACCGCAGCATTACTGCCCATGTGTCTACTTCGCAGTTGCATCTACATCGCTATGCCATGTGCATCGATGATTGTACTTGTTGGTGCTTCGATTAACAACCGCTAATAATATAACAAGAAGCGTGTTTAGGCTATCAATGGTAGAGCTAGGTGGACACAAGGGATTATATTGGTTCAGACATAACGTTCTTATGTTCAATTTAGGACTGGTGTGTTGCCCGCTCTCTTTGGTGGAGCTTGTAAAGTGGATTACAAACTAAGGTCGAGAGAGAGCCTTCTCTGGACCGGTGTGTTACCCGCTCTCTTTGGTGGAGCTTGTAAACTAATTACAAACTAAGGTCATGAGAGAGCCTTCTAAGGAAAAGCTCAAGTCTAGAGAGAGAAGAGGGGATGAGATAGTTAGAATAGTGAAAGAATAGTTCTTCCACTATAGAGTTCGAAAAAGACATGCCCCTCGGTCCCAAGCCCTTCCCCTTTTATAGGTCAAGGAAGTGCCTTGGGTTACATGGTTGAGAGACGTTCAAGGATCAGCATCCTCGATAAAACAAAGATAAACAAAGAGAGTCCAAAACCCTAGAGCTTTAGAAATCATATTCAGGGGCCATAAGCTAAGACCTGTATCCTTGGTCACCAAGTGTCGGTGTCTTGACCCCGGGGGCCTAGCACCAACAAGTAACTACGTGCTGTGTGCTCCCTAATTCGGATGGTGATGCAAGAAGAACACACGATTTATCCTGGTTCGGGTAAGAGAAAGCCCTACGTCCAGCGTAGATCTTGGCCCCATTGGAGTCATCGGGCGAATCACATCCTGAGTTTGATGGGAAGGGCTAGTTCCAGTGAGTCGAATCCCTTTGTCGAGGAGATAGGGTCGGGTGAGATGTTCTTTCCTTAGAGCATGCTCTTAGATGGGTCGTTCTCCTTCAGGGATCCATCTTAGCCGTCATCTTATGGGCCCCCAACAGCCAAGGCTGATGGCGTCATTTGCCCACCATCGTTGAGAAAGGTAACGAGAAACCCTTGATAAGGGAGACCAAAATGTTGGAACCAGACGGTACTACACAATCTTTGCTATGTCATCTGTCTGCACAAACCACAAAGTCTTCATCCTGCTTATTGTGTCTTCATCATCGAGCTGTCTTCACCATGTCATCGCACAGCCTTGCTCGCCGACCACCCCCTCACACACTACTTCTTCACCCAGCACAGCCATGTGCTCAAACCCCTGTTTAAAATCGTGGGCTATAGAATTTAGCGGGAGCTTGGCCAAAATGTATAGCGGCGCTATTTCAACGCTATTCGGCGCTATAGCGCCCTAATGAGCATGCGATATGTTGGGGGATGGACGCGCCGTTGCCACCCCCTATCGGTTCCATTTCGGTTAAGCCAGTAGGTGCATAATCGGCTACGCACGCACGTCGAAGCAGAGTTTTGAATTGAACATCCGGCGCGCATTCGGTTCACTTTCGGTCTTTCACAGCTGAGTGCAGGTACAAGTTTCCCCGAACATGTTTGCGGGAGGCCAAGGCGAGCGGCAGGGTGACGTCATCAGGCCCTACTTGGTCGGTGGTTGAGGAACAGGAGGCATCTTGAAGCCAGATGACTGATGTGACCCTGACAGTTGGAATATTCTAGACATGTGTAGTAGGTACATGGGCAAAATGGTCATGTAAAAGTCTACGGTTGTGTATAAATAGCACTTCCACCCAACTGTAAGAGAGAGAGGAGTTTTTGCCCTAAATTCCCGTTCGTATTGCTTTTAGCATCCGCGCATTTCCGTTTGTCGTGATCGCACCACCGATTGCATTTCAGCAATCAAGGGTACTGCCGTTATCAGTTGTCGTGCCAACCAACACAATAGTTTCTTTTGGACGCTATAGCGGTGCTATTTCTGCGCTATAGCGCCATTTTTTACAGTGGTTCAAATGTTGATGCATGGTTTTGGCCCTCCTACCTTGTACACTTGGTATTGGCAACACCGATGCGTGCTATTGTCCCCAACTCATTATTGCTGGATATGGCAAATCCAGCAACATCTAGGCGCTCAGGAGGCTTGACTGCATCAGGTTTGACACCGGCCCTCCCTTTTCCACCCTCTGTCTACCTTGATTGTGTCATCGCCTTCTTCTTCATCCATGAGGGGCCTTACTGGGTTTACTTTGGCATTGCCCCCTCCTGCGATGACTGCCTCGACGTGTCTCTATCGTCACCTTGGTGCCACTTGTGCGCCTACAGCTCTATCGACACGGCAACCTGACCACAACTACATCGATCTCGGTCATCTCGGCTTCTTCAAACACGAAAATTGTGCCCTTAAGCTCAATTACCTTGACATCATCACAAAGGGCTATCATATGCATAAGTCCTCACAAGTTTTCTCTCAAGAGGCATTTGTACCACACGACCCATGACAATGAAGGAGATGCCAATTGACTTCTTCTCCAGTGTCACCATCTGTGGTGCTCCCTTTGTGATTGCGGATGTCAATTGACTTCTTCTCCTGTCTTACCATCTGCGGTTCTTCTGTTGTGACTGCGGGGGATGTTAGGTAATATTTAGTGTCAGGAGATGCAGTCTTAGTGCATAGGATCTCTCCCTTTACTTCTAGGCATGAAGACGGGGCACTATTGGCCATGAGTGCTTTGACACAACTATATGTAGCTATATGTACGTATGCACTCTTGATTAATGAGTCACATATTCTCTAATCTTCCTCTTTCTTCTAGGGCGCCTTCAGATGTGAGATTCTAGTCTGAGGAGAGGGTGCAATAAAAATGCTTATGAACTTGTGCGGTCTTACCTCACCCCTGATCAGTTGTGTGGCGTGCAAAATTTTCCCCTTCTGTGAAGTTATTATTACAAAAGAATGTAACATAGTTTCTTGAGTAATCAATATAACTCTCTCCATAAATAAACAAATTTTGGCATGACAAGCATGCAGGTCCTTGTTTAAAACTTATTACAAACACTTAACAAGAGTCCAATACAAAAAACAAAAGGCGCGGCTAGTCATTCGCTGCAAAAAAGTACATGGGTTTGACTCGACACTCTTTCACAAGATTTAAAACTTTGTAGTTGGAACATTTTTATTTGAGTTCATTTAGCTCAATACTCAATACAAGATTGTACTCATGAATGAATATGTAGTTGAATGTGTTAAAAAAAGTTTTGAGCTTAAATCTGAGGAGTGAAGACACATGTTTTTGTTTCTCCAATAGCTTCGCTAGGATGTTTGAATTTTGGAGTTGCTCAATCTGACGTGGCATGTAGTGTAGTCCATTGGACTCAATACTTGTTCCCATGTGATTTTGGCAGCTGTTCATACGGAATCATGTCCATTTTCCAGAACGGCTGATGTTCGTAGTGTATCATGATGTATTTGTATTTGTATTACTTGTCTGGATGACTGGATATTTGTTTTATCTATCACAAGTGACAGAGGCCAAAGGGAGGACGTTTGCTGCACTTCTGGACTGCATACGCATACACGCATTGCTCGTTCATAGTACTTACTTTGATATAGATAGATAGATAGATGTCCCTTCTGTACACACAAATTGGTTGGTACACTGCGGTGCACCTCTCAGACATGGACGTCTCACTGTTTCATGCACTGGTGTTCATAGCCGTCCTCTCCCTCTTGCTCCTATTCGCAATCAGGAAGCCGCCGCAGAAACACGGAGATGCCCAGCGTCGTCTACCTCCGTCGCCGACCTTCCCGTCGTCGGCCACCTTCCCTTTCTTGGCTCCCTGCCTCACCACAAGCTTCAATCGATGGCCGCATCATCTTAATGCTAAAATAATTTTATCCTATCGATGATTCATTTTCATATAGCAATGCATAGATAACTCATTTTCATATATCCTATAAAATAATTTTATCCTATCGATGATTCTATTAATTCTTTTCATGTTAATACTAAAACCCCATGA
Organism: Bothriochloa decipiens; assembly: GCA_023333625.1. Lineage (NCBI taxonomy): Eukaryota > Viridiplantae > Streptophyta > Magnoliopsida > Poales > Poaceae > Bothriochloa > Bothriochloa decipiens. The sequence goes on from CM041632.1 coordinate 63,140,057, forward strand.
CAACGCGCGAGGTATCATCTAGTTACGACAATTAGTGACAACCATAGAATACATATAGGCCAGATGGGGAGCCGGCATCGGCAGGCCCATGGGCCATCCATATCTTGAGCTAGCATTTGCCAGTGCTCCATCCAAGGAGGTAGGGAAGTAAAAACTGGAGGCGCCAAAAAATCCTTATCAAAGAGGACCTTTAGATGGCTTAACCCTTACAAAAAAAAGAAAGGGCTCACACCCCCCCCCCCCCCCCCCCTAAAAAAAATCCTTATCAAAGAGAAGCCACAGTTGAAGTTTATAAGCTTTGTCAAACAGAGCCACTATGTATAACTACAGGAAATAAACCATATACAATACAATGGTCGCTCAACGACATGTGCCCTTTACACATCTCTATACACATCCAGAGGTCCCCGGCTCTGCTTGTCCCATGGTGATGTGCTTGGAGCATGTGCCCTTGGAGAAAAGGTTTGTATCGGAGACATAGTACACGGCTGCCAGGTATCTGTCGTCGACCATGAAACATGATGGCGACAGTAGTTCTGTTAGCCGGGTTAATTACTTATGGTGTGCTTGGACTTCTTTTTTTTTTTTGGTTCCGCCAACGGCTTCACGAGGATATTTTTCAAGTTTGGAGTCGCTCTGAATCTGACGTGGCATGTAGTGTAGTCCATCGTACTCCATACTTTGTCCCATGTGATTTTGGCAGCTCTTCATAAGGAATCATGTCCATTTTCAACAGAACGGCTCATGCATGCTCGTAGAAAGTGCATCATGATGTCTGAATGTGACTAAGCGGTGGTATTTGTATTACATGTCTGGATGACTCGATATCTGTTTTATCTATCACAAAGGCCAAAGGGGAGAGGACGTGTATTGCACTTCAAAGCTGCGTACGCATACACGCGTTATTGCTAGCTCGTCCATACTACTTACTTAGATAGTAACATAGATGTCTATGCACCTGACAGACATGGACATCTCACCGTTTCTTGCACTAGTGCTCATTGCCGCCCTCCCCCTCCTGGTCCTGTTCGCCATCAGGAAGCCGTCTCAGAACCGCGGACATGCGCGGCGTCGTCTACCCCCGTCGCCGCCGGGCCTTCCTGTCGTCGGCCACCTTCCCTTTCTTGGCTCCTTGCCTCACCGCAAGCTTCGATCGATGGCCGCGTCGTACGGCCACGTCATGCTCCTCCGCTTCGGCCGCGTGCCCACCGTGGTGGCCTCCTCGGCGGTCGCGGCGCAGGAGGTTATGAAGACCCGCGACCTGGCCTACGCGAGCCGCCCTAGGGTGCGCATGGTGGAGCGCCTCTCCTTCGGCCGCGACATGGCCTTCGCCCCGTACGGCGAGCACTGGCGCCAGGCTCGCCGCGTCTGCGTGCTCCACCTCCTCAGCCAGCGCCGCGTCCACGCCTTCCGCCACGACAGGGAGCAGGAGGCCGCCGCGCTGGTCGACCGCATCCGCAGCGCCGGGGACGCCGCTGTGAACCTCAACGCTCTCCTCATCTCCTACAGCAGCGGCATCATCTCCCGCGCCGCGTTCGGCGACGACGGCAGCTCCGGGAATTACGACGGCGAGAGGCTCACGAAGCTCTTCGCCGACCACGAGGAGCTACTTGGGACGGTCACCGTGGGCCAGTTCGTGCCGTGGCTGGCGTGGGTGGACACGCTTATGGGGCTGGACGCCAAGGTGAGGCGCACGTACCAGGAAATGAGCGCCCTGCTCGACAGGGTCATCAACGACCACCGGCAGAGGCGCCGTGCCGGTGGCTGCCGGAAGGACGACGATCACCGGGACTTCGTAGATGTGATGTTGGACGTAAACGAGGCCGCGGAGGCAGAGGACACGAACGCTGCCGGCCGTGGAGTCATGTTTGACGACGGCTCCATCAAGGCCATTATCAGG
>CM041632.1:63154492-63166935 GCA_023333625.1 Bothriochloa decipiens
GAGCAAGTGAGCAGCGAAGTCGTGCGTGGTACACGGGTACGAACCCAACATTCATCTGTGAGGGGTGTCCGGGTGGGTGAACCCTGAATTATGTATGTTTTTGAAGAGTTGAAGTCTGAACTTTACTGCAAGCAGGAGCTGCATTTGCCTCCAGGGAGCTATAGCTAGTCTGTCTGCGTGGTGGTTGCAGCAAAAGCTTCAGCCTTGAGCAGCTGGAGGATCTATCTCCCTTCGCATCCCGTCCCGACGGCTCTCGCACATCGGCACATGCATGTTCTCGAGTTACGCACTGCACTCTTGGCTGCTGACTGCTGCACCAGTCCACCAGACGTTATGGTGAGTCGTGACCACCTCCACCTCGTCTCGGAATGTCTTGGATTTATATCTGCACAGCTGCACCAGGCGCATTTGCCATCGTGCCAGAAGAAGGCCGGGAGCCAGGAATGGGGCGCCACGGGACCGCCGGCGTTCCGTTGAATCCCCGTGCGACCGACAGGAGAAGGCAAGCTACGCAGGGGGATGGGGGACCCGTGTCCCGGACTTCCGTTGGCCGGACCAGGCGTGGCGTATCTCGCGGGGATCGATGTGGGAGGCGACAGCGACGGCACGTGCTGCGCGCGGCGGCCAGGGGGGTGGGAGCTAGGGGATCTTGGTACGCGCCCACCGGCCGGTCGGTCGGCCTCGCATTTCACCGGCGCGGCCGGCATGGGCATATAGCAGCCTGTAAAAAGAGTGCACTAGTAGTGGTGGTGCACGGGTGAATTGAACATGCAGTCATGCACAGCCATGGCCGGGCGTCTCGACGAAACGAAATGATGAAACTAGCTTGGAGCCTGCCACTGCCGAGTCGAGTCACCCTCATCCGGTGGGTGCTGCTGGGCTGGCCTGAGAAAGCGAGAAGCAACAAGAGTACAAGAGGCAGACAGAGAGGACCACGGTGCTTTTGCACTTGAAAGCATGCAGCCCGCAGACGACTCCTGGGCTTGGCCCTCCGCCCTCGCCATTGCCGGTTGCCACAGCCCAGTGCAAACTGCAAAGCCACAACCAGCGCACCACGCCGTCGCCACCACCGCCCGCGCTACAGGACCACCCTGCACGGCTTCACCGTCGTTCATTGGCATGGTCGCCCTGCCGACGGCATGCCCCGCCACTTCCCCAGCGTGCGAGCAACCGTGCCCGAAGTGAACTACGCACGGCCGCGGGACCAGACGGCGCGCAGGCAGGCACGCCGCACGCACCCTGACGCCCAGCAAAGCTGCCCTTTTTTGGCAAGTCGAGGAGGCCAGGCACGAGATCCACCGATGTCCGGTGGCCACGAATGGCATGGTTGCTGCTACGTGCAGGATCTGCTGCTCTGCTAGAATTGGACCCGTTTCAGAGGATTAGCCACCAGCCTTCTCTGCCATTCGGTACACCACCTTTTCCTTTTTACCACTCTTCCTCCACCGCGGGCAGTAACTGTATGTGGCGCATCGTGTCATGCGGGGTGAAAGAAACACTTTTTTTTAGAGCAACAACAAGGAAAGTACCATGCATCTGAGGACTGGGCTGAGGCCGCCCTCCAGTTCCAGATGTGGATGCTTGGCGTGTTCATTCTTTGCTCCGGCCGCTTCTATATATCAGTTTGTTTGGAAACTAGAAAAATTAGACAGGTTTACTGCTAGGTTGATTTATAGAATGGTAGCATGTATTGGTGTGATAGATGTTAGAATGAAATAAAAATGAAAACTAAAAATTCCCAATGAAAAAACTAGATTTTTCTGTGGACGTTATGGTATAATAGGGTTTAGATAGCTTAATAGCTGAAGATTAGAAAATGCAAGGCTTCAAGAGAGTGTAAATTTTAAACTATGTGTTGGGTGAGATAGCATGGGATGGGTTGCTTCATAGCAAACTTCCTCAAAAGCTTTGAATATGAGGTGCTTCGAGAAGAGGGGTCAAAAAGCAATGGATGGATTTTTACCTTCTTGAATGTGAATCCATTGCAAACCAATCCCTGAAAAAACATGTCATGCAGATGATATTCATAATCAATTATTAATGGAGTGGAAAAATTAAAAAATGCTAGTTGTGTTGTTTCACCAAGTAGACAACGCACTGTAGACTAAGGCTATGCCAATTAATGCTCATCCCTTTATGTGCAATTATTGTGAATATGGCGGATTGGATGCCTCCAATCAAGCACATCAGTGTCCTTAATGATAGAATAGCCAAGAGCCTACATTGGATGTTAAAGATAGCTAGCGTAACTCTTTCACTAGTTGGAGCAACAACCATGTCGTCCCTATGTAAGAGACTTGGTACAGAAGGAGGGCACATGCCGCCATTCAAATTTTTGGTTTCCAAAGAAAATATGTATTCTTTTGCCGCCACTCAAACTTGTATTAATGTATTTTTTCTTTTCATCAACCACTATAATTATTCTAATCAGTGTACCCATGTTTGTATCCTTAAAAGCTTCAATCATCCTATGTGCTTTCATCCTTTGAAGTCTAGTCATCCCACTCAACCTTTTCATACTGATCATATGAAGCTCATTCATCCTAGACATCCTTTCTTCTTCGGTAATCATTAGACATATCCTATGTCCTTCCATCATGATTGATATGTCCATGAGACATACGACTTTGTTTATCAAATCTATTGGAACTCCTAGTTTCAACGACATATTCAATGCAGTCTAACATATTTTGAAGGATCCTCATTTCCATGAGCGATAGGGAAACTTAATTATGCTTGTATATTGAAAAAAAAAATCTAATACTAGTAGCGGTGATTGTCACGAGAGCCAAAGAACATAAATTCCAAATGACATGTATTAAACACAACCCAAGGTGGAAGAAAACATTAATTCTTTTTGTTATTTCTTCATGACACAATATAATGGCTAGGGAATAACTACCCACCACCATTAAAATATATAAGAGGCATCAAATCCTTTACAGGAAGCCTATTCATCCCAAAAACTAGTTCCATAACTAGATTAATAGGTGTAGTAGGGCAGATCTAGTACACAAGTAGCGGGGGCAAATGCCCCCACCCAAAATCTTCTTAGTTTTCAAAGAAAATGTGCCTTCTTTTGTGTAGTTGTAGAGGTCCATCAGTAACAAGCCATAAAATTTTGTGCTAGTTCGGCCCCTATGATGCGGAACATTATTTGTAATATTTTTTCCAATTTCTATCAAACGGGCACGGAAACTAGTTTTGCTGAGGTACAACTGCTCACTTGTCCACCAAACTTCCCAGCTTTGTTACACAAATATACCAATATCCCCTTGGTTGTCCACACAAAATTTTACCTTACCTAGATTACCATTTTCATTACGTACTCCCTCCTTACACGTAATTCAAGCCATTTTAAACAAAGGTTGGATCAAACATTAGAAATATAAATCATAAATATTGACTGTTTAAGTTTGGAGATATAAAAACCATATAAATAGATTTTTCTTGAAAAGTACTTTGATAAATAACATTTTATTTTGCTGTCCAAGTTTCTTGAATAACTAATATGGATAAAGTACGACAAAACAAAGGTTATTTTTCCTGTGTCATGATTGAAAATCCCAGCACAGTTTTGATTGATAGGCAAAAGATAGTGTTGGTATTCTCGAGAATGTCTTGAATGAAACAAGGTTTGAGAGGGCCATGCAGTATATTTTGTCTATCTCTGACTGGATTGGTTCTAGTCACTTACCGTCTTTGCCTATTTTCTTTAAATTTCTCTGAGGTCCATTCCCGTTATCTGGGATCTCCATTTCTTATGTTGTATACGGAGTAAGTTCGTTGTCAAGATCGACCTTTTGTTACTCATAGCTTAAAGTAGGCCTCTTACGTGTACGAAGTTTGCTTTGGCTAAAAAAAAATAACATGTCATCAAAGGACCTTTACAATAATTGATGATATATTTACAGAAACCTCTATGGTGCCAGAAATAGGCACCACATACTTGTGATCAAAGGGGTCTTTACTTTCTCGGGCAACTACCATACTTAAGGCCTATTTGGATGAGTTTTGATAGATTCTTAAAAACAATTTTCGCTTTTTACTTTCTAAAATCTGGATTCCAAGCGAAAACTAGTAGGATGTTTAGATGACCACTAGTTTTTCAGAATTTGGCTTTATTTATTTTTCAGAGTCACAAGAAGCAGCAAATGCTCGGCATCAGTAGCTTTTTGGTTTTTAAGAATCCCGCCCAATTTTAAAAAGCCATAGTCTTAAAAACTGAATGGATCCAACCAGGGGCTTTAGCAAAACATAGTCACTCATATATGAGGTAACGCTTACTTGACATCTGTAGTCTAAGAGCTAGCATATTCAAATGTACTAGTGGTTTTTTTTAGAACAGTGCTAGCACTAGTGGTAGTTGAGTATTAGTGGCTTAAATGCCTTAGTGCTCGACGGCTGGAAGCCTTGGGCCTTGACTTTGGCCAACACCTGGGAACTCTCCTTGGCTGTCGATCGGCCAGACCCTCCTTCCCTCTTTACTTCCGTTGTACACTCTCTCTTCTCTCTATATGTAATCTAGCTTGTCCTCTGGGACCTTATCAATAATTCAGGTTCTTGAAGCTAGTTCTATCATGGTATGATATAAGACTCTTGAGATCTTATGATCTTCCTCTCTTCCTCATCATCCGTTGATGTCGTTGGCCTGAGAAAGCGAGAAGCAACAAAAGACGCAGGGACAGACACAGGACCACGGACCACGGTGCTTTTGCACTTGAAAAAGCATGCATGAAATGCAACGCAAATAGCCGACCCCGACGGCCCAACCTTTGTTTGGCTTGGGCGTTGCCACAGCGCAGAGCCACAAAGCTAGATCGATCGGCACCAGCACCGGTGCACCACGCCACGTCGTTGAGCACGGCGCGGGGCCAGGCGACGCGCAGGCAGGCAGATTCGGGCACCCTGCAAGCAAAGCTCTCTATGCGCTGCCCATTTTTGGTAAGTCAAGGAGGCCGAGCCCCGTGCGCGTGGTCGCCCTACCTGACGACCGCATGGCTCCGCGAGCAGGAGCAACCAAGCACGGCTGCTGCTGGCAAGTCAAGGAGCTAGGCCGAGCACGAGACCCACCAATGTCCAGCGGCCAGGAACGGCATGGACGCTTGTTTGTTGGCTTGTTGCTACGTGCAGGATCTTCTGCTCTGCTCTGCTAGAATTGTTGGGGTCCGTTTCAGAGGATAGCCAAAGCCAGCCAGCCCATCTCTGTCATTCACTACACGACCTTTTTTTTTTACTCTCCTCTACCACGTAAAGTAACGCAACGGCATGTGGTAGAATACGATGCATCATGTCATGCGTTTGTGGGGTGAAACAAACACAGACACTTGTAATACAGAGTACCATATTACAGCTGAGACCCGATCACAAGTTCAAAAAAAAAAAAAAAAACAGAGTTCCATCCAGATGTGGATGGAATGCTTTGGAACTTTTTTTATTTTTAATTTTTTTTAAAAAAAATTTACAAAAATAATCGGCCGTTTCAAAAAATGACAGAACTAGTCGCCTACAGTGGGCGTTTTTTAAAAAACGCCCACTGTCTGGGCGTTTTCTGTGACGTGGCAAACGGCCGGCCGGCGCCGGTGCCGGCGTTTGCGGGCGGCCCCCTGGCGGCCAAAAAACGCCCACTGTGTGGGCGTTTTTTGGCCACCTGGGGGCCGCCTGCAAAACAGGCGAGGCCGGCCGTGCACTTTTGCAGACGGCCCCCTAGCCGCCAAAAAACGCCCACACAGTGGGCGTTTTTTGGCCGCCAGCTATATATACCCAGCCCCCCCCTCAGATTTTCATTATATTCACTAAAATTTTCAGAAAAAAAGGAAGAAGAGAGGAGGGAGGAGAAGGAAGTAACGGCGAAGCCCTGCCAGTTTGAGACCTCGGCTTTTAGGTAAGTTTCTTATACATTACAGGTCTGTTGCTATGCATTAGTAAAATATAATGTGCACTAGAGTTGTTTAGTTTTTAGTTGACTCTGGGTAGATCTGTGAGTAGTATGTATATTAGATCTATAAATAATGATGTTTCTTTTATGATTTAAACAATGGATTGCATGATTTGAAATGTGACGAATATCGTATTTTCTCTGAATAGATATACAAAACTTGTGGCGGACGGAGTTTTGGAAAAAACGAGGTCGCGCTAGAGAATTGTATCCCGACGTGTCTAGCAAGGATGCTCTTGTTCCTCCTGCAGTCCCTGTCCTAAATTGTGACTGTGGAGAACCGGCTGATATTGGCCAATCTCGCCATGAGGACACAGCTGCCCGTTGCTACTACACATGCGGTGGATTCAATGTAAGTAATTGCACCTCTGTCATTGCGTCTTTATTCATTGCTAGTAATTGCGGCTCTTGCATCTCTAACAATGTCGTTAGCAATCATGTTTTGTAGGCCCATGAGCGGTGCTTTTTCTTTCAGTGGATTGACGGTCCAGATAAATTTGACCCAAGGTATCTCCAGTTTGACGAATGGTGGAAAGGGAAGCATAATCCACCCGATCAATTCGAGCGGTGGGTGGCACCTCCCCCTGACCCCCCCAATGACAGACGAGGAGAAGAAAATAGCCCAATTGAGACGGCTTGAATCTCCGCCTCGTTGCAAATGCGGAGATTATTCTGTAATAAGTTCAGATAGGCCTAACGAGTTCGAATGTCCTAACCCCGCCGGAGTAAGTGCAAATTGTATGCGGTCATGACTTTCTTAGTATTTGTGCATGTACTAACATTTTATATTGTAGGGTGGGTATACCTTGTTGCGGAAGTGTAACTTCAGGGAGTGGCTGTGGGGTCCAAAGAACAAATGGCCGGATCCGAAGGTGGACAAGAAGAGAAAAGTGGTTACCCCTAAGCCTCCTGTGTTGTGCAAATGTGGTGTCGAAGCGCAGTATGGCCTACTACCATCGGAGCTTGGAATAGGCTATTGGTGCGGCCATATGGTTGATTACGATGAGGTCCTTTTGTTCCACTTGTTGCTCACTTGATATCCAAGCTTTTTGTATTTGCTGACTTTAAATTGTTCCGTTTGATCACAGAGCCTTAGGAAATGCAAGTGGGAGGTTTTTGCCCATGTTGAAGACCGCAGGAAATACATGGATACACTGAAGAAAAAGCAAGTAATGGACCTGAAGTTCAGGTCTGGTACTCAGCTTGTGGACAACTACATTAAGATGCGGAAGCGAGCGCAGGTTGATTATACCCGACGATTGCGTGTCCAAACCCCAAGTGCTGCTCGGTGGAAGAAAGACTGTGATGCATGGAAAAAGAAGAGAGAAGAGGAAGCATCCTTGCATGCGAGGGAGAAGATGAAGGAGGCCGAAAAGAGGAGTGCTGATGCGAAGATGAAGCAGAAGATGGCGGAGGCGGAGATGCCGATGAACGACGAGGACGAGGAGTATGACGAAGCGTTCACCCAAGCCCTCGATGACTTGGAGGCCGCTTACTATAAAAAAAAGAAAGAAGAGGAGTATGATGAAGCGTTCACCCAAGCCGTTGATGACTTGGAGGCCGCTTACTACAAAAAAGGAAGAAGAGGCCAACGCAGCTGAGCGTAGCCGTACCAATGAGTTTGTGGGAGAGGATAGTGGTTCTGAAGATGAAGACTTTCTTCCCGGTTATGTTTCAGATTATTAGGGTCATTTTGTTAGATGAATTCGGATTAGTAGCTCATCGCCCTAGCGGACCTATAATTTTATTGTAATAAACTGTTTCCGTGACTTTTAACTGTGCTGTAATGGACTATTATAACGGATGTAATGCAAGCATGTAAGGGTTTAGGGTTTAGGGTATATTTTTTAGGGTTTAGGGTTTTAGGGTTTAGGGTTTAAGGTTTTTGGGTTTAGGGTTTTTAGGGTTTAGGGTTTACGGTTTAGGGTAAATTTTGACAAAAGAATAGTGCGTATCATACATGAAGACAGTAATTACATCGTACAGGGTACTACTGTCCCGGAGCCTGTCCCTGCCCCTGCCCCCTACCCCTCTTCGGCCTCCTCGGTCGCACGTGCCCCGACGAGTAGGTGTAGCGATTCGGTGGAACACCTCGAGTCGCGCGGATGTCCTGCATTGGAGTCATCTGTGATAACTCCTGCGTGTAGGGCGGAGGTGCTCCTGCAAGCTGTGAGGGGCCGATCTCGATCTCCTCGTCGCTGATCGATGCGTCAGTGGGGGGGTCATTAGGTAGTCGGTAGGTCCGCGACGAGGTGCCGGCTCCCTGGCCCGACGTCGAAGCTGCTCCCTGCGCGGAGGTACCTAGGACTCCCCAGGCTGCTCCCTGAGCGGAGGTACCCACTCGATGGGGCGAAGGCCAGGCTCCCCAGCCTGCTCCCTGAGCGGAGGAACCCTCACCATGGGCCGACGAGCTGGGTGGAGCATGAGTGAAGTGCCTGGATGCCTCTGCTCCGTGCACCGAGGACCCCCCTCCGGAGGAACGAAGGTACGGCGTAGTGAACGCTGTGAAAGGTGTCGTCGTAAGTCACACAGTCATCCATATTAGAAAAACATAGGTAGACGAGGTGGGGTACACGGAGTTACCTCTGTTCTGGGGTGCAGGAGGACGTGCTGCGGGTGCCGGTGCAGGAATTTGAGGCGCTGCGTCGTTGGTCCAACAAGTGAGAGCCCTCATCACGGATCTAAGCGTCGTACGCATCCGCGTGTACGAGGTGCGCTGCACGTCGACTGTCAATGCCAAGCCACCCTCCTAGCGACGACACACGGAGTCCATCTCCGTGTAAAGTAGTTGCGTACCATCGACCTAATTTCAGTTTGAAGTTACATGAAAGATATACGTAATGAAGTACTGATATATATGAGAGATTCAAGTACTCACCGCACGGAAGTAATCCTGATCACGGTGCACAGGGTAAGTGTCACGCACGGCGGCGACGTGTGGCTGCTGCTCTGGAGGAACGAAGGTGACACGTGTGCGGGTACGAGGCTGGTACCACCGGAGGTACATCATGTACGAGTCCTCGGTGTGGGGGCGGTACTCATCAATGACGTCCTCTGTGGCAAGCAACCAATCGTCCACGTATGGCTGCAGACGTGGAACCCATAAGTTACCGCCGACCTGTCCCCTCTGAGTCAGCCTGAACACAAATTTAAGTAAGACATGTCTACTGCGATTAATTTTTCAAAGTCAGTTGTTAGTAGTACTTACCTATGAGCATCTGCAGGGACGGTATGGATGATAGGGACGGGGGACGGCTGCATGAGACCGAACTGGCGCAAAACACGCCCTGGGCAGTGCGGTTCGATGAAGATGTCGAACACCATCGGTCGGAGCGTCAGCCAGAAGGCCTGGTCACGTGTGCACAACGTGGACAGCCCAAGGGGAGCTCGTGCGTGGATAGCCTCCTGGCTGTAAGGCTCCCAGATCACGTCGGTCGGCTGTATCCTGTCGAACTCCAGCATAAACTCGTTGTACGACCGCGTGACCTGCATATGTGCCCATCGTCGCTGAAATATAACAATAAATGGGTTAGAAGGTACGATACGAATTAACTATATACGTCAGCTAGGAACACGAACCTGACGACGGCACCAGACTGTACCCATGGTGGGGTAGTCCTCAGGCGGAACCTGCAAGTATAGGTCCTCCTCGTAGGCGGTGTGATCCACCACAGGTCGACCAATCGCGAACCATTCAGCTGCCCATAGCTGTAGAAGGAGGGGGCAACCAGTGAGCAAAGAACTTGTTTCTATCTTAGTACACGCTTCGCAAAGCCCCCTGTACATCGCCGCCAGTACGGCAGATCCCTAGCTCCACTGTGGCACTGCTCCCTCGTCAGCATCAGCGATCGCGCGCGCGTAGGGGATCATGACCTTGTCGACGGCATGTCCCGCGCTGCTGGTGAACATGACCCAGCCAAAAAGCCACAACAAGTAGGCCTCCAAGCTCCGTTGCACAGAGTACACGTCAGCCTCTGGGTGTAGCTGATCGGACTGAAAAAAGTATAGTTAATAAAGTTGAGTAGAACTGTAAATTGATAAAATTCTTTTAAATTAGGCCTTACGGTAAACTGCATGAGCCACTGCTGCGACGGGCCCATGGTCGTGTACGGAGGGAAGCTGCTCAAAGCTGGAAGTGCAGGGTGACGCTGTACGTGGCCGAAGCGGGCCATCATGTCATCTCGCCAATCATGAAGTCCGTCGACTGGCCCAACGGCATCGCCAGCGAGGGGAAGGCCAAGCAAGAACGCAACGTCCTGAAGCGTCGGTGCGACCTCCCCGCACGGCAGGTGGAACGTGTGTGTCTCCGGCCTCCATCGGTCGACCAGGCTGCTAGAAGAGACCTATCGAAACTCCACCTCCTCGTCTCATCGGCCTCACCAGCTCAAGCCTCTATAAGACGACACAACGGGAGGAGGCCTGCCTCACGTAACCTGCACATAAAAATTTTATGTTATTAAGAAGCCATGTGTACTTAATTGGGAGAATTGAAAGAGTCAACGGATACCTGGAACAGAACCGAGGGTCCACTGAAAGTAGACGTCTGGACGGTCGCGGTCGAAGTACGGGCAGATTGGCGTTCTGCACCGCAATACGGTACGAGCGGTGGTGCAGATCGATCCCTCGATCTAGCAGCTCCGGTGTGTCGTCGGCCATCCCTGCATGACAATATCACAGTTAACACATATCACACATGCAAATAGAAAGTGAAAAAGTATACAACAATAAATTTAAGGTACAACAACAAATGATCGAATTTGAAACATAAAGACTGCACATACAACATGTAACAGAAATATATTCAAATACAAGACTGAGATTATGAACATTACATCCGGAATATAGGTTGAAACAATAAGTTTGTTCACTCCAGTTACAACAAAGCAAAAACCGTACATTACATAATCTTAACCAAGCTCTCTACACATCACTACACGACCGAACCACGAGGCACGCGTGCACGCCTTGGCCTGGTGGGCCTAGAAGTTGTCCCTTCTCCTGTTGGCGGGGTACCATCCAATCCGGATCCTGATGGCGGGGCTTCTGCTGTTGTGGCCATGTCTGAGTCCTTGGGGCACTTCTTGTAAGTATGTCCTTCCTTGTCGCATTTGCTGCAACGTGTGTACCTTCCACCTGCTTCGGACTCATCCATGGCGTTTCGAATACGTCTTGTCTTCTGACGCCCAGCCTTGTCTCTGATCTTACTTGGGTCTGGAATATAGGTAGGTTGCAGTACTGTACCTGTAAAATTCCCCGCTATGCCAAAACCATAAATTTCATGTGACCATGTATGCAATATGGCTTCCTTGGTGAAATAGGGAGATACAAAAGTACGATCAAGTATTCCACACTCCGAGCTCGCTGCAATAACATGGGAACATGGTTTGTGGTAGAGTCTTGGCTTGTGGCACGTGCATACGCAATACCCATCCTCTCTAAGTATGCATTCTTGCACAACTCTTCTTCTATATATTCCACGCTTGGCCTTATCAGCACACAAGATTTTCAAATCGGTGCTCTCTGTACCTTGAGTTATAACTCTATGCTCCTTTGCCTTCTTACATTTTTCCTCCAGATAATTTGTCAGCATTTGTCCGAAGAAAACACCTCGCACTTGCATTGATAGGGCAGCGACTTGGTACCGGTCTCTGAAATATCTGCATGTTCCATGCAGGATGAACTCAACAATGGCAACCAAGGGAAGGTCTCTAATACCAAACCGCGCTCCGCCGAATTAGTTGTCATAATACCAAACCGCGCTCCGCCGACATCATGCAGCAAAGACCACTTCTCCTTAGGTTCATTCTCTATCCAGTGCGAAAAATTTCTCACAGCAGATGCCGATCTCCTTCTGATGTTTGGACCATCTGTGGGCAGCGGTCCTAAGGACTCTGGACCATCCTCACCAACAGGTGCTGATCGGCTTGAGTGTTCTTCCATATGCTTCATTGTGAGCTCGTCCAACCTCCTTCAAAGCTCGTTGAATTTTTTCTGTTGATTCTGTCCGCACAGCCTCTTGAATAGATCCATCAAGCTCTTGCGCTTAAACTGCTTATAAAAATTAGCACCCATGTGACGCATACACCACCGACTTTGAACATCTGGCCAATCTTTACCATATCCCATCTCTGCATCACCGTGCTTCAGATATTCAATTGCCCGAAGAAGGCCAGCGTGACGGTCATGAATTAGGCATACACCAGGCCTCATACCAACAATGCTAACCTTCACCTGCTTGAGAAACCAGTACCAACTATTGGTATTCTCGCTCTCCACAAAAGCGAATGCCAGTGGTAGAACTTGATTGTTCCCATCAACGGCAATTGCTGTTAGTATCTGACCTCTGTATTTACCTGTCAGAAATGTCCCGTCAATACAGAGTACTGGACGACAATGCACAAAAGCCCTGATGCAAGCACCTAGTGCAAAGAAAGCTCGTTGCAAGACCAATACTGCACGGTCATTCTCCATGGTTGGGTATGTTATAAGATCTGTACATGTCCCT
>CM041632.1:63181366-63222716 GCA_023333625.1 Bothriochloa decipiens
GAACCGCAAATAAGGGTCAGATGTATATTCCTCTCTTTCAGGTGTTATACCAGCTTTTTTGTGGCGCTTTAGTTTTTGTCTCAGTTTTCTAAATAAAAGCTAGCAATCCTTAAACTCTTTGCAAATACAGGTTGTAAGATTTTTTTAATTTGCCATAACCATTCACCTCAAGTCCAGAAGTCATCGGCAGCAGTTTTGTAGACCTTAGTATTATTGATTGATTCTTATATTATTGCAGCACCCCCTAAATTTAGTAGGTAATCTCCATCTCAAATTGAACATTACGTTCACAAATAACCCAAGAACTTTATCTATGTATCTAATCTAAAATAAGAACCGTGAATGCTTGTTGCCAGATTTCACTCAGTCAAGCATATATGTAAACTGCATCTGAATCAGAATATCAAATAATCATGAAAGCTCTAGGAATCAATTATTGTTATAATGTCTTGTAATTTGAAATTGGGGGAGTATGATATATATATGTGTGTGTGTTGATAAACACCGGACACAATAACTACAGGGTCATCCCTATATAAAACAAATTATTGTAGGTAAGGTTTTCAATTCATGGCTGCACCCTATTTTCAGAAACAACAGTCAAGCAATATGTAATTTCATCTAAAAGTGGATAACAGAGAGCAGCATCTGCTCTTTACACCAGGAATAAGAAATTAACCTTGGGCTCAATTGTAGCATCGGTGCCCTGAGATATGATTTTAACAAGAAAGAAACTAACCTGTTTGATTAAGATCTGCTGGGTAACCCTTTATGGAACGAAATAGCTGGATCATGGAATTTCAACATTTTCTTCATTTCTCTGACACCGTCACTTGATAGCATTATAGAACCATAAGTATCATATACTTGAGGCATGCAGACGGAGAATGAGGAACAAACACACTCTTAACATAAACCTACACAGAGGAAACTATTAGGCATGGTTGGCAACCTACCATCATCCACCTATGCTACCTGCTAAAAAGAATCATGACCACGAACAAGAATTGGTACCCTGCAGCTGTCAACTTGGCTGGCACTATTGCACTATTTTTTCGATTCAGCAAGACATCTCTCTCTAAGCAAAAAGTATATATACATTATGCAACAAATCTTGATTTACAGCTAGGAGCAGTAAGCATATGCATAGTGCTGCTCGCTTTCCTAAAAGTAAAAGTAGAAATTTGATGCTCTGGCGTAAAACAGGCAGAAGCATATAATTCAACTTGAAAATTTGATAACACAAACCACTACCTATTAGCACTATATGGTTAGTTAAAACACAAGGATAAAGCTTTGTGAAAATAATGGAAAATATGTGAACGGAGCAGTAAATTAAAGCAGGTGTAAAACAGGCAGCGCAAGGCCTCACATCAGGTCCTAGACATGGCATCTGCATTTTGCACAATAAATTTGGTCCCCCAACATATCTATCTAAACTCATATGAATCCAAACACAAGCTCAAAGAACAATCTTAAAATGTGTTAATGTCTGGGGATGAGATGGAGATGGTGGCAACAGTCGGTAAACAAAACAACCTGGTATATGCAGGTCAGCAGGTGGCAACAACAACGTTGACGCTGTCAGGGGAAGTCGATATGCGGTCACCACGAGGTCGGTGACGCTGCACGCGCTGGTGCCGCATCCTGTGCCAGCGCCGCGGCCCGCGCTGGTGCGGCATCCTGCGCCAGCGCCCGCTGCTGTTGCATCCTGCGCCGCCGCCGTCACCCGCGCTGATGTCGCATCCTTGCTAATAAAAAAATTCCCCCAAATGTGGAGTCATAAATCCTAAACTGAGGCATAAATCGGCGGATTAGTACCTGCACCCACATCAGTGATTCCCTCCCGCGCACGCGTTGGCCCGCCCTCGACATCCTCTTGTGCACGCGGCCGCTGCGAGACCGAGGCCCGGCCGGATGCGCTCTCCTCGGAGAACGAGGCCTTGGACGACTATGGCACCGGATTCTGCTCAGCGGATGCGCCTCCTGCTGCTGTGGATGGCCGGCGGCCGGAGCCCTGGCGCCTTCCCATCCTGGCGCACGTCGCGGGAGAGGAGGCGTCCAGTAAGAGAGATGGAGCTGTGCTAGGGCGAGAGAGAAAAGGATGGTGACGCTGATTGCGTTGATTGTGGAAGACAGGATCGGGAGGTTTTTTCCTTTTATTTCGACACATGCAAGGGGCCACGGATCGCACGTTTCTTTCCTTCCTTTTGCGTAGTGTCGTATCGCAGCGAAGGGAAGGAGGCAGACGGATGAAAAATTGTCCACGCTTTGTTTTTTTTTTTTTTTAATCTGTGATAAGAGATTTGATTTTGACCTCTGTCTATGATCTATCTTTGGGTGTCCGCCGTGTCTGTCATAAATAAGTATAGGGGTATTGCAAAATCTAAAGATTATAGAGTATCTGACAAGGACGACTAGGATGTGGTTTGGGTCTTGATCTTCCATCTACAAACACGCGGTTCGGGAAAATTGCTATGGGAATCGGTACCTGAACATGTATCTGTTGTACTAGTGTCAGTGAGAGGCCTGGACTATGTGATTAATTGAAGCCTGTGGTCATCTAGTTTGATTGGCCAAGTATGAAAGAACACTTAGTGTGGATGGTTGAGTGCATATTTCGCTCAATTTGGTTTGAGTACATTAATTGCTCGAAGAATTAAGAACTGATTAGAAGAATATCAAACAATAATTACAGAAAGATGTGTGCTGCTAGGAAATATGCGTGAATTCCGTCAACTGTTCAGCAAGTATTAGAGGTCTTCTAGAGTTCTACATATACATGGATTTGGCGAGTGTTATACAGAAATTATCTAGTACTCGGAGTCTCGCAGTATTCATTCATTCACTGGAGATTGACACAGCAATTCAGTTAAAGATGCTCAGTTTTGTTGCCAACCCAAATCCCTAAACAATTGCTGTAAATAAGACTTCCCTTTTTCTTTCACCCATTTTCTTCCTGGATCAACCAGATCTTATAGATGTTGATCCATACCAACATACTACACGACTACTCAAAAGCAGCCATCAGATCAAACATCACTCCTTCCATCTTCTGGACCTGCTGCCTCATCCTTGTGCCGCTGAAGCTCAATCCATGACAGGGAACAGCTGCCTACCAGGCCGAACAAGCTCGCGCAGTGAAGCTGGTATGGCGCCGGGACGAAGCGCGAGATCGTGATTAGCTGAGCTGGCACCATGACTCCGCCCAGCACTAGAGTAGCAGCGCAACCCCTCTTCATATCTTCATCGGCTGCTCGACGCTCCAATTCAATCCATGCCACGAACCATCGAATGGGAAGGTGGCACGGCTTAGAGCTCCGAATAAACCCATGAATGGGAAGAAGGGGGCAATGTTTAGAATTCCGACCATATTACCTTCCAAGACAAGCTCAGTTGGTGTAAGTCCAGACATGTTCATAAACCTACAATAAACACCAAGGCCTTATTGTTAGTGACAAGAGCAGATGCTGGAATTTCCTTCTCCTAAAATCAAGAGACTTGGTTTCAACAATAAATCACTGCATCTAGAGACCATCCATGCATCCCGCAAAGTCTTAAACAACTTGTGAGAACAACAAATCTATCACTACAGATGCTTGCATCCATTGTCTCTCCCAATTCCACCAGTAATAAAAAAAACCATAGTATGCAGTATACACCCAAATCTAAGCAAAGCCTGTGAGAGCTACAAACTATCACTACTACTAAAACAAATCCACATGTTCTTTAGAGATGTCTCCAATTTTATAAAATGGTTAGCTAAAATGGAGAACATCGGTGTGGGATGGGGTCTACAAAATACCCCTATCACTTGATCCTTCATCTTTATTGTTACTTTCGGTTCCTAAACAATAACAAAAGTAAACCCAACACCCTCAAATACAAGGAAACTGACCGGTAATATGCTGGTCCAAAACAAGCATTAAGTCCAAAGACACTTGTATCGATTTTGAACTCAACGTCTTTTTTCCTAAAAGAAATGGCCTCCTCATCTTTATCCTCCTGAAATGGCAACAGAGTTTTGCTGAATAGAGAAAATAATGAAGAAAATTAGGACCTCAAAGGAGCTGAAGAAACAATGAAGGCACAAATCCTGTCACAGCCCATAAAGAACAGGGACTACCGGGAGAAAGAGAAGCGTTTAGGAGAAGTGGATCAGACTACCTCGGATTCCTTCACGCGGCGGTTGGAGACGGAGTAGTGAGTGATGGCCTGGGCGCCGACATCGCCAAGCCCCCAGAACATAGCGTTGCCGAACATCAGCCTGAGATGCGGGGGCGACAGCACCATCGCTGCTTGCCAATGCCAAGCTAAGGTCTGTCTACCCAGCGAGTGCTTATAGTCACTCCTGGCTCTCGGTTGTTGGCTCATGCAAAATCAACCTGGCACTTGGTTCGGTTGTTGGCTCATGCAAAAACAACCGATATCATGCAGAATTCAGAATCGAGTGTGGAAACGAAAACCAGCACACGTTTTAACTATTTCCTCAAAAAAAATCCAGCGGCCAAAGTGCCAAACGAATCTGCACCTAGATTTTGATCTGGAATATGCAACATTTTTTTTAATTTTGAGAATTACACAGAATAACATAGACGTCCACAATACGCACATGAATACATGTACGCAAACTCTACCCCTATAAACACATCTAATAGACAATCTGCCACCATTTACATCCTCAGGCTCTAATAATGCACATTTTACAGCAGAAACTGCTCATTGACTGAAATTAACATAATAGGTTCCAAATTGAAATACTTAATGAAGACAATAAATTCCCTCCATTTCTAAGGTCGATTCTTTCCAACGATCTGATTCTCAGTTAGTTTTGCTGGCATCCATACCAATTACCCAAACAGAAATAGTAGCTGTTAATAATACGAGTTCTCTATTTTATCACGGCCGCTTTCATCCTGGATCAACCAGAGTTTAATTTACAGATGTTGATCCATACCAACATACATGACTCACTCAAAAGCCTGCAGTCAGATCAGACCTTACTACTCTTCTGCACTTCCATCTTTTGAAACCGCTGCTTCCAGGAATCAGCGTCCCTGTGCTGCTCAATCCATGACAGAGAACAGCTGCCTACCAGGCCCAACAAGCTCGCGCAGTGATACTGGTATGGTGCGGTGACGAAGCGCCAGCTCATGATTAGCTTAGCTGGCACCATGGCTCCGCCCAGCACCAGAGCAGGAGTGAAACCTCTCTTCAGATCTTCCTTCGCCTGCTGCACACTCCAATTCTTTCCATGCCAAAAATCCATGAATGGGAAGAACGTGGCAAGATTTAGTGTTGTGGAGACGCTGTTGAAAACCGTTGAGGCAACAAGCTGAGGTGTACTCGGCTGAAGTCCGAACATGGAGCTCTGCAGGCTCTTAAACCTGCAATAAACGTACACCAAGGCCTTATATTATTAGTGGAATTTCGTTCTGCTAAAATCAAGAAAGACTTGATTT
The DNA here is from genome assembly GCA_023333625.1 of Bothriochloa decipiens. Classification (NCBI taxonomy): domain Eukaryota; kingdom Viridiplantae; phylum Streptophyta; class Magnoliopsida; order Poales; family Poaceae; genus Bothriochloa; species Bothriochloa decipiens. The sequence continues at coordinate 63,186,829 of CM041632.1, forward strand.
CAACAGTGAATCACTGCATCTAGAAACCATCCATGCATCCATTAGTATCTTAAACAACTTGTGCACATGTATAGAGTGCAACAGTTAGAAACTGAGAAAACTGTGAAATCACCGGTCATTACAAAACAAATGCAGCAAGTAACAGCAAGTCAGAATCACCACTCATTGCAAAACAATACATCAAATCACCTAGGTGAGCAGGAACAGCAGCCACTATTTATTTATAAAAAAAGTTTTTGTATAAGTATGGAAGAAATCTGTATGTTTATAACTTACAACTGCACTTTCATATAGTCAGGTGGCCAGCTAATAAATACTATCCCGAAATAGCATTTATTTACCGCACATCCGAGGGCAGGAAACATAAATATGCAACAAATTATGTGGCATCAAGTCGGTGTTCAAGTGGCCTACTGGCCTACTGGACGCACACACATGAAGGGAAAATGATGTTTACTACTGCAAAGTATACAGCTAAATAAAGAGGCAACGATTTCTAAAAAAAAGGCAATGATCCTAATATTAACACAACTTATATGGTACTTTATCATGCTGAAAGGAACAAATCTGTTACTGCAAATGTTTGCACCCATTGCCTTTCCCCTAATTCTACCAGTAATCAAAACCATAATAGTAAACACCCAAATCTCAGCAAGTCCTATTGTGAGAGCTGGAAGTATCATTGCTATTCAAACATTAGATGTCTCCAAACTTCTAAAACGGTTAGCTAAAATAGAGAATACTGGTGAGGGATGGGATCTACAAAATACACCTATCATTTGACCCTTCACATTTATTATTACTTTCGGTTACTAAAAAAGAAGTAAACCTAGCACCCTCAGATACAAGGAAACTAACCGGTAATATGCAGCTGGTCCAATAAAAGCAGCAGCTCCAAAGCTACTTGTGTTGTACACCCTGTGCCAATCAATTTTGAACTCCTCCCCTTTTTTTTCCAAAAGAAATGGACTCCTCATCTTTGTCCTGAAATGGCAACAGAGTTTTGCTGAATAGATAAAAGATAAAAGAGACGTTGAATAATGAAGATGGCCCATTGTGCATGGATCATTCATTGGGATCGAGTCAACAAGAATGAATGAAATGTTAGCTAGAATCCCTTGAACTTCGATGCTTGTATCGTTAAGTTACCAGTTGAAAGAAGCAAATCAAGCTCTGGACGAACCATGGTTGTTCCCGGAGTTTTTTTTTACTAATATAGGCACATCTGAAGTTAAAGATAAGATGAATAGCAGCTATCCTTTCCTAATAAAGAAAAGAAATGGAATCTATAAATATACTTCAACAGAACACTTAAAACACCCAAACAAACTTATTTTTTCATGCCCAAAAAATTGAATTGCCTAATGACAACACCTAGCAACGTCCCATAAACCAGAGGACAACAATAAATCCAGGCATCAAACTAGCATACAACAGCCATGATTAACCCAGATGGAGTGCATGACGATCTCAGAACCCTATTGGGCATTCAGACACCACTGACCAACCAAAACACCTATCTCGCATAGCAACAAAATCACTCGTATTGCCATTTGCCAGAAGAGGATTATCAAGCCATCAAAAAAATTTCTTCAATCGGGATTGGCAGATATCCAGACCAGATACTCTCATTACCATTGAAGCTATAGAGGCATCCAAAAGATTAGGTTTTGCAAGAAAGCCTATCACATTCCAGACCATAAAAACCTGACTTTTTTACTAATCCACTACTCCCTCCGAGTACCCCAGTTGGGAGCGGCGGATCGGATTACCTGGGATTCATTGGAGCGGCGGTCAGAGTAGTGGGTGATTGCCTGGGCGCCGACGTCGCCGAGCCCCCAGAGCATAGCATTGCCGAGCATCAGCCTGAGATGCGGGGGTGACAACCAAAGTCGCACCCTTTCCAGGGACTGGGGGCTCAATATCCGCTGCAACACCATCGCTGCCTGCCCCGCGCCGGAACAGAATACGAATATGAAATTGTTCTTTAAAAAATGAATCGATCGGATTTTGATCTCGATCTATCTATATGGGTGCCGGCCGCGGTGTCTGTCATAATATAGGGGGATTGCAAAAGATTACAGAGTCGTCTCTGACAAGGAGTAGAATTGCTTCATCTACACGGTTTGGGTCTCTTCCATAGTTCCATCTACATGCACGGTCTGAGTCCGAATCCAGTTAGCTCACCGGATCGGAGAAGTGTTTCTTCGTCTGGGCGTGGGGTCCGGATATTCCATCTCCGTGCAGTCAGGGGCTCGAGGAGTCATGGTGAGGCAGCAGTCAGGGGCTGTTTGGACTTTGGACTGTGACTCCGGCTAACAAGCCTAAATTTGGCCTTAGCCAAATCATGGCATGGCATGGCATGGCTAAAATCTGGTTATGTCGGTATGTCCAGCTGGTAGCCAAGGGAATGGAGAGAACTATTGCAGAGACTGATGCTGCAACACGATCAAGAATTTAACCACCGCTTGCATTGCATGCCATGATGTTTAAGGAGACCAGGATTCAGAGCTAGAGTATCGTACGGTTTTGGTAGCAGTTGTGTCTCCCACTGCCCACGGGCTCTTAACTCTGTAGCGCATACTTTTTTTTTCAAAAGGTCTGTTACCGCCTTTCATTAATAAGAGCGAAGAGAATTTTAGTTACAAAAATTGGCATAAGTTGCGCCATACACCAATTTGTTCAGAGTTCACCGAAGTGATCCCCCAGCCACCCCTAGTCTACGAACTAATCTAGTTTACATGAACTGAAGAGGCAACAGATGCGTCATGAGCCTGTTGAAACATTTCGTCCTGCATCACAAGTAACAACAGACGTATACCCTGATTACCTGCATTACTCCATGTCGATGCTTGTTCAATGATTGAATTGACAATGCTTTGGATGTTGCTGCATTACTTCCTGAATACCCTACTATTCCTTTCTCTCCATATCTCAGATAGTCAGCATAACCTGAGATCGAAGCCCATCTCTGTTTGTCGCTGGGATTCGTCTCATCATCTGTATGAACCAGCTTCTAGCATTGTCAGAGTCATCCCACTCTGTCGGCTGCATACATATAGCATTAGCCCATAGTCCCACTCTTTGCCAAATTGAACGAACGACTAGGTAATCAACAAACAGGTGGGTTGACGTCTCTAGATTCCTCATACCTAGCTGGCAGATATACTCATTCGGCCATTGCCTATCAGGAGCCTCGCTGCAGTCCATATTCTGTATTTGATTAGCAACCACACGAAGAACTTACACTTTGGGGGCGCCTTTGTCTTCCAGATGAAAGGAGCAACACTACAGTTTTCCAAATGACTAAACTGTATGTTGTAAGCTGATTTTGGCGAATATTTTTTAAACAAAAGGCACTTGCCCGGCTTCTTATAGAAAGTTTAACGGAGCGGTTCACAACTGGATTACCAGCGATACAAATTTAAGCACCAGACCATCCAAACCAGACTCTAAACTTTCTAGTAGCATCAATCACCAGGCAAAACGACAGTACCAGACGAAGCTAAGCTACCCTGAGTTCAAACGGACCACAGCACATCAACAGTTATACCCCAGGACTCGGCCCATTACATCGCCGTATTGGTAGCTAACAGATGCAACATTTCTTCTGCAACTGGATTCATCTCCATGTCTTCAAGAGGGAAATTGTCTTGTGAATGAGCACCACTGGAGACGCCATCGTCTTCTTGTTGAACACAGCATCGTTTCTGGACTTCCATATGGACCACATAGCGCCTGCACAAATGTACATCAACACCTTTTGTTTAATACCTCTATAGTGATCAATTATCTCAACAAAGAGCAATTCACAGCTGATTGGGGAGATAGACCATCCCAAACAGTCTCTCAGAAAAGACCAGAGAAAAACTGCCACAGGGCATTGAAACAAGATGTGATCAGAGGTTTCAGGAATATCACAGCCTAAACACTTCTCAGGACCAGACCATTTTTTCTTCTTAAGTTGCACGCCACATTGAATTTTGTCATGAATTTTGTCATGGTCAGCCATCCAGATGAAAATTTTAACTTTAAGTGGTATGAGGCTTTTCCACATTAGTACCATGTGTCTATCCACCACACCTCCAGACGTTATCATGTTGTAAAGGGATTTAGATGAGTATTTAGAAGATTTCTCTAAAAGCCAGATCACCTTATCTCTTCTTTGGTTCCAACTCTATCATCTCTAGTTTTTGGCTAAGCTCTGCAAATTCAGTAGCCTGCCTTTCATCAAAGTGTCTTCTAAAATCAAGCTGCCATTCACCATGTTCTTTCAATTTAGCCACAGAGGCTTCAGGCTGTCTAGCAATCTTAAACAAGTTGGGATAGCTTACACTCAATGGGCATTGATCCGGCCAGCAGTCTAACCAAAATCTGGTTTGCTGTCCAGAGTGCACTACTACCCCTCTTCCTTTTTCATAACTCTCTCTAACACCCAGCAAGGATTTCCAAAACTGTGACCTAGATTTGCTCTTAATTTGAAAGATACTTTTATCTCGAAGATACTTTTTCCTCAGGATAGAGCAACATAAGCCCTCATCACCTCTTTCCAGCCTATCTATCCATTAGTAAGCAAGCATTCATTCATAACTCTAATATTTGTGAAGCCCAACCCACCAAACATTTTTGGTCTACTTAGTGTGTCCCAGTTCACCATATGATATCTTCTCTTCTTAGTTGTACCTTGCCAGTAGAACCTAGCTCTAATTGAGTCTAATCTCTGATAGTTTCCTTCATACAGTTGATAAATACCCATTGTGTATATAGGGATGCTTGACAGGCATGAGTTTATAAGAGTTGCTTTACCTCCACTAGACAGGTACTCACATTGCCAAGTCCCCAGCCTCTTCTCAGTTTTTGTTTCCACATAGCTCAATCGTGTCTTAGTGACTTTCAAAGGGCTTAATGGTAGTCCTAGATATATCATAGGGAAGGAGCCTAGTTTGCACCCCGTGCTCTCCACAGCAATCATCTGTTCCTCTAACATTAGGCCCACTGTGAACACTTCACTTTTCTCAAAGTTTATTTTCATCCCTGACATTGTTTCATAACAAGACAATATTAATCTAACATTTCTCAATTTCTTTAGGGAATAGTTCAGCAGGATCACCATATCATCTGCATACTGTAAATGTGTTAAACTTCCATTTACTAAGTGAGGGACCAGCCCTTGTATTACCCCACCCTGACTGGCTCTGGACATCAAAGCTGACGGAGCATCAGCTACTATGTTAAACAACATTGGTGATAGTGGGTCTCCTTGTCTTAGACCTTTGAAACTTCTAAAATATTCCCCTCTCTCTCCATTGATATCTATGCAAACTTTGCCCCCTCTAACAGATTGATTGATCCATTCTATCCATATCTCAAAAAAACCTTTTTCTCCTTAGCACTTCCTCTAAAAAGTCCCAACTTATCTTGTCATAAGCTTCTCAAAATCTAATTTTAGGACAACTCTAGGCTGTTTGGATTTTTCAGGTCATGCAGCACTTCTTGCAAGATAACTACCCCATCTAAGATGCTTCTCCTAGGAATGAAGGGTGTTTGGAAGGGACTAATTACTTTGTGAATCACTGCATTTAATCTGAGAGACAAAGTCTTGGTAATGATCTTGTATATCACATTTAGGAGGCATATAGGTCTGAACTGTTTCACTATAGTAGCAGGTTTAGTCTTTGGGAGCATTACAATGACACCATAATTCAATCTCCATAGCTCTAATTTTCCCGCAAATAGTTCATCTAACATTTCCTTGATGAGCACTCTCATTTGCGCCCAAAAGGCTTTAAAGAATTCTACTGAAAACCCATCAGGACCAGGTGAGGTATTATTTCTCATATCTTTTAGAGTTTTTTTTGTCTCTAGGACATCACGAAAGCGTGGTTTTGTGTCAAACACACTACATTCTTTATATTAGGCTGCTGGACACTACAAAGATGAGGCTTTTATACGCTACACACTACCACTGTTCAAAAATCATTTTCTAGTCTGGGTACATACATAGTGCCACATGAAAGACCAAAATGACCTTGCTTATAGATTCTAGGTGCCAGCGCCATCCTAGGAATATTTCACATGTTGGGTTTCAAATGACAATATTTATGCACAACACCAAATAGAGAATCTGAAACAAAGTTTACTTAAACCAGCATAGCTTAAAAAGTTCATGGCCTCACAGTCAGATCATAACTTAATAACTTGTCACGAACTAAAGTCTTCTCTATGTGAGCAGCATCTCATAGAGGTGCAAAATAACCTTAACATGTCACAAATTTACAACAATTTGGCATGTCAAAATGCTTCTTCTAGTTTTCCTGTACACGCATACACAAATACCAGTTCTGCATGAGATGGTCTAGTGCCATTATACCATGAACCTCGGCTTCCTCTATTGCAAGTTTCCTAGCACGGCTGCAAAAAATAGCATGGATTAGGAAAAATACTAGCTTGAACCTCATCAAGTTTGGTTGAATCTCATCAAGTTAAATAAAAATAAATACTTACTGCCTAGTCAATGCTCCAGGACTGCAGTTCATCTCATCAAGTTTCCTAGCTCGGTTGTGAAAGATGGTAGTAAGGAGAGATTTATTTTCAATTTCATCAAGTTTGGTTGCTGATATTAGTTAAATAAAAAATAAAAAAATACTTACCTCCTAGTCATTGCACTGGAGCTATAATTAAGATCAAATGGGCTTGATGGCCCCTGCAGCAGCCTAAATGGTGTACTGGGGCTAGCTGTTGCTGCTACTTCTGTGATGACTTCCCTCCTAGTCCTCTTTCCCTTAGGTGTATTGGCAGCTACCTCCTCTGTTATGACTTCCTTCTGCTTCTTAGCCCTCTTTCTCTTAGGTTTTGGTGGTGCTGATGGTGGAGCATCTGAGTCATACACAGTCTTATTGCAAGTTTTCTGAGTGTGCCCAAATTGACCACATCTCTTGCATTTCTTCCTATTCTTGCTGCCTCCTTCCTCAGCTCTTTTGACTCTCCTTGTCCTTGGTCTACCTGCTGCCCTCTTGAGTATTGGAGGCCACAACTTGAATCCTAAGTTTACTTGAGGCCATAGTGTCTTGTCTGGTATAGGTTCAATCCAACCTTCATATGCAGCTTTGAACCTAGATATAGAGTAACAACTGTCAACATAATCCTCCAACTCTAGACCCCTGTAAGAGCATATCAAATTGATTGCATGGGTACACGGTAGTCCAGTGATTTGCCATTTATTACAAGTACATGTTCTTTTTTCTAGGTTCACAGCATGTCTCCAAGGAGTTAAGTCCTTGTAAACACCACTTATCTCAATTGTGTGTCCAACACCTTTGTGGATTGAATAGCCAACCAATCCTCTACTTTTTGCATTGAGGTCCTTCACAATATGTGGAAGCACTTTACTGTTGAGCTTCATGGCAAGTCTTCTCCTTTGAAATAACTTATCCATGATTTTTTGTGTAATTTTATCCATTAGATCTATTACAGGAAGTGACTTATCATGTTTAATCCAGTTGTTGAAAACTTCAGCAATGTTATTGGTCACATAATCACACTTGCTGGATGTAGAGAAGTAACATCTTTCCCACAAATGCTTGTGATTATCTTCAATCCACTTCATTGCTTTTGGCGATGATTTCTTCATGATATTGTAGTGCTTGTCAAACAAATCTTTCCTATAAACTCCTGCTGCTGGCCACAGATTCTTCTCAAAAACTTTGCCATGAAATCTCTTTTTGAAGTTTTTGTACAAATGTCTCATGCATTCCCTGTGCTCTACTCCATTGGTGAAGACATTGGTCACTGCTATGTCAATGCCTTTCCTAGCATCAGTTGAGATAACAAGTCCAGGTGGGGATCCAATTGCCACTGCTAGGTTACCCATGAACCATCCCCAATTTTCCTTGGTCTCTAATCCAAATACTCCATATGCCACAGGGAACATCTAGTTATGTCCATCAACGCCTATGGCAGAAGCTAGTTGCCCCTTCCACCTTCCAGTAAGAGCCATGGAGTCAATGCCCAGGTATTGTCTGCATCCATTTTTGAATCCATCTATACATGGCTTCAAAGCAACAAACATCTTGCTAAATCTGATCTTGGACCCAACTTTTTCATAATCTATTTTAACTATACTTCCAGGAGATTTCCTCTCTAATGCAAAAGCATGTTCAAAACTATCCTCCCACTTGCCCAAAATCTCATCAATAGCTAGCTCCTTGCCATTGTAGACAATCCAATATGATAACTGGATCAAGTACTTCTCTTCCAGCTTCTTTTTTAAAGCTGCGGGGCCAATTGTTGGGTCTTCCCTGAGCCATTGAACTATCCTGTCCCTAACCCAAAACTGGTCAGCCATACAATTGCTCTCCAGTTTGCTTGTGCTTTTACAATAGTTCTTGTTAGGTATCTTTTTAATCTAAAAAAAGAATGACATAATTTAAAGGTTGTGGCTACAAATGAAAAATAGAAAATTAAGGAACAAAATTAAGAAACATAAATAAAGGAATATAGAAGTACGTACCATCCATGTCCTTCCATCTTGGAGTTGTGATGCATGTATTCTCTACTTGCACTTTTTGGCCTTACAATATCCTCTGCATCTCTTGGCTTCACTATAAGGAGCTGCAATTTCAATCTCATTCAGAATAGCATATTGCCTAATTGCTCTTTTAAAGGTCTGTCCATCCTCAAATGTCACACCAACTTCAATCTTTGGATTTTCTAAGTCAGTTACATGGTCAACAATCTCACAGCCTTGTTCACCATCAACAGCACAATCATCATTGTCCTCATTAGAATTAGGAATGTAATCAAATTTATTTTCATCATCAGAAATCAAGTCAGCATGAAAGGCCTTCTCATCGTCTACACCAACATACTCAGTTTCATCGTTTCGCCCCAAGGATCATCATCTGTAGGGTTTTCCTTAGTCCTAGGTTTAGTAACATGATCAGAGAGATCTACAAGAGTGGTAAATGCACTCTGTTGTGTGGGTGGCTGATGAATGCCGAGCCCAAGCCTACAATCACAAATGAAATAAACTCCTATAAGAATACTGCTAAAGCCCAAATATATATCTAACAAACCCTAGGCCTCCATATCTCATAAATCCATGCCATGTTCTGAACCGATCCTCAAATAACTTGGGGGGATTTGAATCTTACCCATCAGGAACCAAGGACAGGTCCGACACCTTCTTTGGGAGTCGTCGCTGTGTAATCCCTCCACTCCAAGCCCGGGGATTGGGGACCGAGTCGTAACCATCGGAGCTTGGCCTGCGGCTGCAGCTCGGGGATGGGGAGAACTTGCCGGAGCTAAGTTACATTAGTGGCAGGATGCATGGCGTGTGTGGTGGCAGTTGGTGAAGATCGAGTCACTGGAGATTACGGCAAGGCAAGAGAAATCGAGACGGCGACGGCAAGACCGTTGCGGTAATCTGGATAGGATGCGGCTGCGAGCAGGTGTGCTGGTGGTGTATCTGAAGGGGGTATTTTGGTCTTCCTAGGCTACGCCATCCACCCATCCGGCCAGAAATTATTTTTTAATAGAACCAATGTGTAGTAGGCAAAATGATGTATTTTAAGATGTCCAGCAGCCTAAAACTGCAAATCGAATGTCCTTGGCACAAAATCACGTTTTCATAGTGTCCACCAAACAAAAGCCTCTATCTTTTATGACCGTATCTATTTCTTCACAAGTGAAAGGTTTAATCAATTTTTCATTGTCACTCTCCTGAAGTCGTTGTTCCATCGACCACATCTCCTGCTGTAGGTGTATATCAGCCACATCCGCCCTTCCAAACAACACCTTATAATATTCTATGATGTGTTTTCTCAATAGATTGGGATCTGACACTTCCTGTTCTTCTATTTCTAACATGGCTATCTTCATCTTCCTCTTCCTGCCATTTGCACACTTGTGAAGTAACTGAATTGGAATCTCCTTCTAAAACCCATCTCTCTCCACCCCTTCTCTGCCAGTGGACTTCCTCATCTGTCAAGATTTTTGCAATTGTGCATCTAATTCGTATCTCTCTGCCTACTCTATCTGGGCTAAAGGCCTAACTTCACTACAGTCATCTAGGACCTTCAACCTGCTTAATATCTCCTGTTTTTGCTTCTTCTGCTGACGGTCAACATTTGGACCCCATCCTTTAATAGCTCTTCTCAATTTACTTGATATAATATTCCAATGATCTAACACTTCATATTTGAACCTTAGGGGCCATTTACTCTGCACCCATTCCTTGAAGCCTTCATGTCTCAACCATTAAGGATTGAATCTAAAGTAATGAGTCTGAATGGGTCCCCCACCCCCTGTGTCTACAATGAGGGGGTTGTGATCAGGCCCCACTTTAGGTCCAGTTTGAACCACTGCCAGATTGAACTCATCCTCCCAAGCATTGGAGGCTAAGACTCTATCTAACACACACATGATAGGGGGATTATGTTTATTGGACCATGTGTACTTGCTTCCAGATCTATGTAACTCTCTAAGGGCAACTGTATTAATCATCTCATTGAAAGCTTCCATCAGTGCCAAGTTAACATTGCCAGTGGACTTCTCATGAATAGCTCTAACTAAATTGAAGTCTCCCCCAGCCAATAAAGGATTGGTTAAACCCTGAATATTTTGTTGTACTTCTTCTTTGAAGTCTAGTTTTCTGTCATCATGTGCTGGACCATAGATGTTCAACAGCTCCCAGCAGAACCCATCAGCTTCCATTCTTAAGACACAACTCTGAAGGAATTCCCCACTTTCTTCACAAGTGACATGGGCTATTTCTCTGTCAACTCCAATTAACATTCCTCCAGAGTGCCCATTGCTAGGCACCCAGGACCATTGCATATCTCTAAAGCCTCTAAGCCTTTCCAACTCTCTTTGTCTAAAAGATGACTTGATGGTCTCCTGAAGACAGATGAAATCTAAGTTGTTCTTGTTAATTAACTCTAAAAGTAATCTTCTTCTTCCAGCATTTCCCAAACCTCTTATGTTCCCAAAAAAGGACTTTCATTGTTTTAGATTATTATTTGTATGCCCTCTAGAATTACCTCCAATCTCATCTAAATGATGCACTTTAGGAGAAGTACCTCTAGCAGTGTCCTTACCTTTGTTAGTGTCTCTAGCATCAATAGCATCAATCAACTGACCCAGAACAGTTACCTCTTCTATGATTGTGTTCTTCAATCCCACATCATCATCTAACTTCTTTGTACCTCTGTCCTCATCTATCTTAGCATCTAGCTTTGTTTCAGTTTATTAAGACTAGTTTGAGCTTCTACTTTAGTTTGAATTAAGGAAATATTTGTAAGTCTAGTAGCTTCATCAGTTTCCAAATCTAGCTCACAAGTTCTAGCTATATCATCAATAGAGCAAACAGGGACAACAGCAGATGGAGTTATAAGAGCATTAGTACTTTTATGGGCAGCTTTAGCAAGCAAAGCCTTTGTCTGGAGGTGCATCTCCCTATTCAGGATCCTAGAACTCTGCCTGGTTGTTTCCATCCCTTCAGTCATAGCTGCATCAACCCCTGGCTTCTCCAGTTTCTTGCTTTGGTCCTCAGCAACATCCAGTAATCCACTCCCTGTACCCTCCTCACTTCCAGCAGTCTTCCCCAACTTCTCCACATTTAGGTTGCTTTTCACATTCAGATTTGTGCTTTCCATAACCAGATTGTTACCATTTCCATCCACATTTTCTACCTGTGTAAGAGCGATTGATTCATTGGAGTTTCATTTCCTGCAGAGCTTGGTCTATGGGTAGAGTTAAATTGGAATTCGGGAATTAGCTTCAGGATTTGGAGGCTAGCCGCCAACCTAACAGTTTCCTGACTTCCAATGTGCGATCTTCCCTGATGAGTTGAGGTTCCTGCTCCATTCAACTTAGAATGATCTTTGGAAGCAGTCTTGCCTGACTGCAACCATCTATCTTCTTGTGAATCGCGGTCTTCTTCATCTGTTATCTCCTTATCATCATCATCAAGATCATCATCATCTGGCTTTGTTGGTGGGAAACTTCTCATCTTCTCAGAATATAGCCAGGTAATCCTTCTGCCTTTCTTGTTTATGAAGACTTCAGAAGTGCCCCCAATCTCATCTAGATTGAGGCAGGATACCCTAATCCATACTGCTTTCCGTTTTAGGGAAGGTTTGTGAACTTCTTCTGGATTACCCACCAGCCTAGCTAGCTCCATCACAGCAAACTCTGTCTTTGCAAAATCTAGAATACCTCTAGCCTTAATCCACATAGATTGCAGTTCTTGGAAAATTTCAGGATCTATATCAGTCTCCTCAATCACAACCTCCATATCTGATGTCACAAATTTGGTTTTCTCCCTTCTTTTTAGCACATTCAACACAGTTTTGGATGGCATATCCACCAGGAATTCACTGTCTGAGATCCTTCTTACATTCCAGTTCCATTCAGAGTCAGCTAAGTAGTGCAATTCAGTCTTTATTCTATATTTTGTACCTCTACCCTGTAACACTGAAACAAGAGCTCTAATTGGACCTTCCACATTCTGTTTTCCAACTGGCTTGGGTTCTGGTATCTCTAATGCATAAAATTGTTGGCCAGGGATCCCATATCCGCATAGCTTCAGGCCTTTAGAGACAGTTTGATTCTGGACAGCATTACGCTGTGGAGCAGGATTGAGGATTTGAGGGGCAGTGATGGCATTCTGAGTAGCATTCCTTTGGGGAGCAGCATTAGCATTTTTCAGAGGACATCTATCCGACTTGTGCCCTGTATTTCTATAGCTATAACAGAAGGATTCATTGGTGCACTCAGAATAGTGACGACCTGATTGGTTGTAGTTGTAGCACTTCAGCTTGTTGGAAGATTGACCTTGCCCGTAGTCCCACTGCTGTTGCTGGTAGCTTTTCTTCTTGTCCTGAATCTTGATGCATAGATCAGTTTCAATCATCTGACGAACGGCTCTTTGATCTTGCAACTCCCCTCCCCTCTTGCGATCATTGTACCGCAGTTGATGGATCCTTGTACTGCTGGTGAAGGAAGGGACCCTGGAACTCGCATCCATGCCCCTCCCGCTCCCGACGGCAACTCTTTGCCGAATATTCCCCACCCGTTGTCTTTGTCCAGACTATACGATCATCGGATTGGATAAGCACCATATTCTGAACCCTTTCGAAAAGCTGCAGATATTGTGATATGATCAGCTGGCTCATATTGTGGTCGACATCCCTGATCCAAGCATCATCAGACAATGCACCTGCCACGCTCCGATGTTCTCATTTTGCGTGCCTGAAGAGTTCTGGAAACAGGTAAGCAGGTACCTCACCGCCCAACCATCTTGATAGCCAGAAAGATGCCTTGTTCCCATTGCCAATGATAACTTCTGTGGCCTCATTGAAAAGTCGCCTATCCTTTGCTGCAAGTCTTGTAGCGCATACTTTAGTTGTCATTGGTTTATAAGCTGCAAGTTTCTAACCTTTGCTGTGGCAAGAGTCCTGGACTATGTGAATGGAAGGCTGGCTGTAAGTTTCAAAACATTAAAAAAAGAGAGGAAAAGTTAGCCAGCAAAAGATATTCAGGGCACACAACACAACCTATCTTCAGCTTGGTACCCCTGCACCGAAACACAACCTGCAGGCATCCCAGCCGTATGTATGTATGACTAATTACACTCGATCGATCTCTCAGCAAAATTAACAATTCAGTAATTCACTGTAGTCAAAGCTACATTGTCTGTCTACATTGCACATAATTGAAATAGCTACATTGTCTGTCTACTTTCTTCTTTGTTTTCAGTTTTTACTACCGCGAGGTTGAATTTTTTTTAGGCACTGCTAAAAAATTCGGTGCGACGACGCCCGACGGTGTGCGTGCATGAAAGAGACTTAGTAGGAATACAAAACTGAATATTGTATTTAGAGAATGAGCAACCACGAATATTGCAACAATATTTATATGGAATTATGGATTCATGGATACGTATATGTTTACCAAGATGATGGCCTTGATTTCGTTGGCCTCTAGTTGGATGCCGTGCCCGTTGTCGTTCTTGTGGACGTCCAGCAACACGTCCACGAAGTCCCGGAGATCGCCGCTGTCACCCCCGCCGCGAGGCCGCCGGCGGTGAGCATCAAACACCTTCTCGAGCAGCCCGTCGAGCGCCTCGAACGTCCGCCTGATCTTCCCCTCCAGCCCGGTGATGGCGTCCACCCACCCCAGCCACGGCAGTAGCTCCCCGACCGGCGATGTCCCCATGAGCTTCTGGAAGTCGGTGAACACCTTCCTCTGCCAACGGCCTGAGTCAAACTCGTCGAACAGCGCGCGCGCGCTCTCGTCGCCGAACGCGGCGCGCGACACGACGGCGTTGGCGTACTCGGTGAGGAGCTCGCTGAGGTCGACGGCCGCGCGGCCTCCGGCGTTGGCGCTGGCCCGGGCGGCGACGCGGGCGGCCAGCGCGGCGGCCTCCTGCTCCCGGACGCGTCGGAAGGACCCGACGCGGCGCGCGCTGAAGAGGTGGACGACGCAGACGCGGCGCGCCTGGCGCCAGTACTAGCCGTAAGGCGCGAACGCGACGTCGCGGCCGTAGAGCAGGCGCACGGCCATGGCGCTCCGTGGCCGGCTCGCGAACGCCAGGTCGCGCGCCCGCATCACCTCCTCGGCGGCGGCCGCGGAGGACACCACCACGGTGGGCACGCGGCCCAGGCGGAGCAGCATCACCGGGCCGTGCGCGCGCGCCAGGGACGCCAGCGCGCGGTGCGGCAGCGCGCCCATCAGGCGCAGGTGGCCCAGTAGCGGAAGGCCCCGCGGCGACGGCGGCAGCGGAAGCCTCTTGCTGTTGCGGCGTGGCGTGGGAGCGGCAGCACTAGCGGGCTTCCTGTTGCCGGCGACGAGGACGATGAGGAGGTAGGCGAGCGGCGCGGCGACGAGGACCATGCGCAGGAGGACTTCTTGTGTGAGAGCCATGTTTGAGTTCTCCGATTGTGCATGCATGATGCATGGAATCAAATACCCAAAATACGACGAATGGCTACATAAAAATGGAGCCTTTTTTGTTCTGGGCCCACTGCTTATCCACGATTGGCATTCCAAGTGGACCAAAATTTAAAGTTCCTCTGCCTGAAATGTTAAAACGGGAATGCTTGTTCCCGAAGGTGCACGTGCTTGGCTGCGGCACGCACACCCGTTGGTTGCCTGCTTGTAAGTTTCGTCAAAACATATAAAACAAGAAAAGGATAGTTAGCGATACCTCAGCCAGCAAAAGAAACCTATCTTCAGCTTCCCAACAGCATTCATCATACCCTGCAACGAAACACAGTATGCGTGAGAATTGACAATTCACTGGACTCAAAGGCTCAAAGCCAGCATAGGAGTTCACTATACAACAACGTTTTTCCCTCTACGTCAGTCAGAGCTTCAAAAGGATTCTCTAGTTCTCTACCACAACAATTGTCACACCTTAAAATTTCTATTTTGGGATGTGAACCAAAAACACTAAATAAACTAAAGGATTTATGAATTTCTTTAAAATTAGCTAAGATTTTATTCTTTTATTATCATTATAAAATGATAAAAAGTGTGGCTTTATAAAACTTTTATGAGGATAATAACAGATGGGTTTGTGCTTGGTACCTTACTTTGTTTGCTGGTGTTTGAAAAAGATTTTCTAAAACCCGAATAAGACACGGCTAGGTATTTTCGTGTTTGAAAATAAAGCTTCGAAAACCTAAATTTGCCTCAAGAAGGTTTTGAAAAACGTTTTCAGAAAAAACCCTTTCTCTTGCATAGATAGAGAGAGAGAGCCTTTCCTTTCCCTCTATAGTGTTGGCCATCGCTCTAGTTAGACACCATCCTCTACCTAGTTCTATCGGGCCTAGCTCAGTCTCTAGACATCTCTGGCTTGCCCGAGTCTATCCTGGCCCGACCTAGCTTGCGCTGGCCTCTCCTAGCCTCATCTGGCCAGCTTTGGCCAACTTCGGCCGGTCACACAACATTATCTTGGCCACAGCGGCCACAAGCTAGCCATAGCTTTCCCCGGCCAACTTGAGTCTTTCCTAGAGTCCACTGGCCAACCATGGCCCAAGTAGCAGTAGCCAGCCTAGCAACCTCAGACCAGCTCCTACTCAGTTCGGCCACTCCCGGCATTACCTAGCCTTCCCTGGCCACATCTAGCCTCCAATGGCCAGCTATGGCCAGTTCTAGCCAGCCACGGCCAAACCTGGCCGGCCTCGGCCAGCGGCAGCCGGCCACCAGCGGCCACGGCCATCGGCAGCCGTCCATCAGCGGCCGCGGCCAACCAGGCCACCGCGCCAGCAGCCAGACCGCGAGGCAGCCCAGCCGCAGCATGGCCCCAAGCGGCCAGCGCCTGCCTTCATGGGCCAAGCGGCCGAGCGGCCCGTTTCCTCGGCCTGCTTCGCCCTGCGCACGCGTCCACGCAGTGGGCCGGCCCAACAGCACAGCGCAGCAGCCCGCTCCGCGCCCTGTCTCGCTGCCAGGCGGGCCCCGCTCATCGGCCCCACACGTCAGCCGCATCCCCCAGCTCCCGCGCCGCGCGGAGGCACGCGACGCCGCCCGATCGGCCCGAGCGCGCGGCACGAGGTTCGCCTATGCCTATAAATGGACGCCATCTTGTGCGCCGCGCTCTCCTTTGGGAACCCTAGCATAGCCGCGCTGCCACCCGAACCCTAGCCGTAACCCTAAACCGCCATAGCCGCCACCTCGAGCTCGGATCCGACGCCGCCGATCTCCTCCGTCGGCGAGGCCCTGCCGATGAGAGCACCTCGACGAGCACCGCACGGAGGTAAGGAAGCCCCCGGTCTCTCTGGCGCTCCCTCTCTCCACCCCTAGCGCCCACACGCCGTCGTCGTAGCGCCGCCGCCGCCGCTCCGCGCCGCCGCGTCGACCTGCGTTTCCGGCCGCAATCAACCCATGCATCGAGTTTGCGTGGACCCCGCACCTCGCCCGTGCTACTGGATTTCGTTCTCGTGCCCTCCAGCCGCCTCTAACCGAGCTCCCCGCAGTCGCCAATGGCGCTCGGCCGAGCCGACCCGCCTCGGTTCTTCCCTCACCGTCATTAACTCCGTGACCGAGTCCGCAAGGCTACGCTCGTCATCTCGGTGTACTCCACCTAACCAGCCGCACACCGGAGCGCCATTACGGCGGTCCTTCGGCGAAGCGCTGCCATCCCGGTCATTGCTCCGATGACCCACCACCGCCGGACGACCGCCAGCCGTCGGATCTGGGCTGGACGGTCCAGATCGGCCGTGGACGCGGGTCAACCCGGCCCCGCTCCAGCTGACGTGTCTGCCGACGTGGCAGCCACGTGTACACCACGTAGCGCTACGCAAGCGCTGACCAGTCAACCTGGTCAACCGGCCGGTCAGCCGTGGTGTTTTTATAGAAAGGTCCCTAGACTTTTTTATAATTATGATTTAGTCCACCACAGTTCAAATTAGACTGTTGTTTTTGCAGTTTTAACCCTGAAACCATCGGTATTTATGTTTTAGGTCCAAATCAAGTTTTATTTTAGTTTTTAAATTATTTTTGAATACAAAAATAGTTCCGTTTATTTATGGTTATGCCCCTAACCTTGTTTTAGCCGTAATTTTCACGTTTTAACTCTGTTTTTAGCAAACTTATACTTTTTGGAATCGTATCGACGTAAGCTACGCGATTGTGGTAACATTTACCATGTTCTAGGCTTTTCAAAGTATGACTTATTTGCGGGTTAGAATAAAGGATCTAGCAACGCCTTATCCAACATGCGAATAGCCTAGATCAACCCCGTTAGTTGTGCCACCACAATGATAGCTTGTTTGTTGGACACTCTTACGCTCCCGTGATCGTAGTAACGAGCTCTACCGTGTAGACTGCTCTTTCTTCAGTATTTCTTTTGATTGATGTTTGTTCTTAGCTTTATCTGTTTGTGTTGCTTGTTTGCTACGAATAGACGAAGAGCAGTTCATGAGTGCTGAAGATCGGGAGCTGAGGACCGACAAGTGCAGTTGGAGTTGGAGACTATAAGATAGAACAAGAGAAGTCTACCGAGCAGCTAAACTTTGGATTTAAGGCAAATATATCTTGGGTTTTATTCCTGTGATCATGACCTTGTGACTTAATTAATGTTTAAGCAATAAACGTTAAAAGATGACTTTTTAACAAATTAGGATCTTATCTGTACATGATCATCCGGGATTTATAATACAGCTGTGAGGGTTACATGGCTCTGGTTTTAGCTCAGTATGAGGACCTTTTCTAGTTAATTAGGGTGCCTAGTTGGTATACAGCCTCTGTCCTTATGGGTATAGCCGGGAAAGAATGTGCCATATTGGAAGGGAGGTTCCTATATTTGACGATCTGGCAGCCTAATTGGTTGGACGAACCTTTGAAAGGCTTCATAGTATACCCTGCCTGCTCTCCTTGGAAGAGTTTTGGGAGTTGCAAACCCGGACATATGGACAACACGACTCACAGTGAAAGTGTACACCTCTGCACAAAGTTTAAATCGACATATCGTCCGTGCCCACGGACAGGGCGGCCATGACACATTTACATTAAGATAATGACTTATTTGTTAACATGCTCATATTTACTGTTTTATGCTTTACATTATTTATGTTACATTGATCACGAGGTTATGGTTTATACTGCCTTATGCTATACTTGTTGAGTTAGACATTTACTCACTCTTGCTATTCCCCCCACACCTTAGGAGAAGTTTTAGGCTTGTGATCAACCAGTTAGTTGGATCCAGTGGAGTGAAGTCTACACCAGGAGTTTAAAGTCGTCTTTCCGCTGATTATTCATTAGGTGATCTTTTATATATTGTGTACGTTATATTTAAAATATTGTAATTGATACTATTTGTAGCTATACGTGAGATTTATCCTTTAAGCCTCATATATAATGTATATTTGGTTTTGTCCTTAGAACCGAGTGTGAGAACAATGATGCTCAGTTTTGATTTGCTGGCATCACACAGTTACGCGCATCTAACAGCTGCTGCCAGCAACGGTTCTCTTCTATACTTTCTCGCTGGATCAACCAGAGTTTTACATATGTTGATCCACAGAGTAGTCAGATCAAATCACTCTTCTGAGATTCCATCTCCTGGAACGACATCACCATGCTGCTTCCAGGAAGAGAAAAGAGACTCCCTACTGTTCAATCCTGACAAGAAGAAATTGGCTGAGAACGCGAACAGGCTCTGTTACACAAGCTGGTATCGCGCGGGGACGACGTGGGAGTTTGCGATTAGCAAGCTGGCCAGGCAACTCCACCCAACACTAGAGCAGAGACGAGATAACTCTTCACATCTTCCTTCACCTGCTTTACACTCCTCTGTTGATGGAAACCAGTCCATGGGGAGAACAAGACAACACTTGGAGTTCCTGACAGGACACCATGCAAAACAACTGTTGCGGCAACAAACTAAAATGTGATAGGCTGAAATCTCCGCTGGAAGGAGCGGTCCAGGCAATTAATCCTGCATAAAACCAGGGTCTTAGTGACAAGAAATCAAGAATAGATACTTTGGTACTCTCTTTTTTATGGAGGTAAACCCTGCTTTAATTTGGTACTCTTAAAATCAGGAGAGACTTGATTTCATCAGTAAATCATTAAATCTAGAAATCACCTATTACACGGTATCTTAAACACCTTTTGAGCATGAATAGAGTGCAACAACTAAGTGAGAAAATTGTGGAATTCACCAGTAATTACAAAATAAATACCAAGTCACCAGGTGAGGCAGGAGCAGTAGGATTCTGTTCACAGCAGGTAATATTATAAGAAGTATGTATATCCAGATATGAATATCAGGATGATTATATTTTATAGTAGCACATTGATATAGTCAGATGATCAACTACTAAATACTCCCATGATAGCATTTATTTACCACACATCTAAGGTCAGTAAACATGAAAACACAATAAATTATGTGTCATCAAATCGATGTTGAAGTGGACTACTAGGCACACATGAACAGGAAAGGATGTTACTAACCCAAAGTACAGTCCAAGGTACTTACTATCCAAAACTCAACTCAGTTGCTTGACTATACAGCTAAATAAAGAGGTGTGATTCAGTAAGACAAGAACCACTAGCTTGCTCATGCATGGACCCGAGTACTGTTGGTATTACTATTGGTGCTTCCTATAATGTTGAAAGAACAAATTTATTACTACAAATGTTTGCATCCATTGTCTCTCCAAATTTTAACAGTAATAGAAAAACATAGTAATAAACATCGAAATCTCAGCAAGACCTGTGATCACTAGAAAGTAGCATTACTATTGACGTAAATCACATGTTCTTTAGATTTCTTCAATTTTAAGAAATAGTTAAAGTACTCATAAATATTAGAAGACACCATAAACTACCATTCATATTGGCACCAAGATATGGTTAGCTAAAATGGAGAGCATCAGTGCAGTGTACAGTCTACAAAATAAAAGCTATTAGTTTCCCCTTCATCTTTTTATTACCTTATATATACTTTAGCTACTAATAAGTGATAACAAAAGGACACCGGACACCCTCAATCATCATTTTTCCCTGAATTGTACAATCATGAATCACCATCTACTGAGTTCATCTGTCTGTCAAGCTCCTCATCAGCCTTCTTCAGAAAAAACATCCCAGCCACTCCCCTTCCCCCAATCCAGCATATCATATGGCACTGCTGCCATTAATCCTGGCCTCACTGCACCCTGCTGCATCACCACCCGAAACTCCAGCTCAGACCCCCTCCCTGCTCCTCAAGCTCCTCCCAAGTAAACAGCAGTGGCAAGGTATAACCACCCCAAGGATTGAAATCTACCAGCTTGACCCGCCCATCTGTATAATTGTTTGATTGAAGCAAACTGTGGCTCAATCACTTCATCAAAGAAAGCCTCAATTTTCGGTTGCACCTCAGAACTCCATCCAACCAGTGATGGGTATAAGCTGATGGGTCTGTCTGGGACACAGCAACCAGCTTCCTCTCCTGAACGAAACATCAGAACTCTGACTCAGGGCCTAGGCCTGGGTACCACTTGCGGAAGGCAAGGTAGTATTGGAACCCATCATCCACCCAAGTGGTATTCTCGTTACGTTCTTCTGTTGCACAGCTTCAACAACACAGTCCTCATCATTTGTCTCACCTCCCTCCTCACCTATCTTGCTTGAATTACTTTGAGCTTCATTGGTGCCTTGGCTGCCACGAGTCTCGCGGAGGCAAGGTCGTGTGACACACAGTCAGGAGGAGCGGACCAGCAAGGCAACCTCGGCGAAGCACGTGCACCGCGTCATGGCATCGGCACTTCGGCAGACATGAAGGTGGCGTCCTTGGGCGCGCTCCAGTTGAGCTTGGGAAGCGCGGCGCCGCCTAGCTCGGCGATGGCGGCGTCGATGGCCTGGAAGCCTCCAGCTCCGGGAACTCCGGCCGGAGCGGGTGGTCGGCGTCGGGGTCGAAGACGTCTTCGTTGCTGGAGCCCAAGAAGACGACGTCGGAGTTGAGGGAGACAGGGTCCGGGTGGTGCGCGTGGATGGGCGCGAAGGCAATTGAGCAGCCGGCCGATAAGATGACGTGGCGTCCGACTAAACAGGGGTGCTCGCTGAGGCCGGCTGAAACCCTGTCGGCCCATGTCAGGCTGACTGGGCCTATCGGCTCGTGGTGGGCCGTCTGGGCCCATCTCGAGCCCAACCGTCCTCGTCTCCGTCTCCCTCCTCGCGTTCCTCCCCCCCTTCCGTTCGCCGCCGCTACCGCTGCATCCGTCACTTTCCTTCACACAGCGTGCGCTCGCTGCCCCGCTCCCTCCCTCTCTGTCTGCGACGACTAGGTGGGCTACCGCCGCCGCCGCCCGACGCCCGGTGCCGCGGCCCTCGCTGATCTCTTCGCCGGCGGAGAGCGCCCACCAGGTCGCTTTACTAGATCCGCCCCTGATGCAGGCCGCAAGGAGGCTAGCGTCTTGGAGCCTCCAACGACGCCTACTTCTTCCCTCTCAGGCTCAGGCCCCAAGCATCCCAACGGCGGCGGCCTTCCTCCACTCCCACGCCACCAGCTTCGGTACACATTGCTCGTAACCATTGTTCCCGCTTATTAGATAGATAGAATAGATCCTAAAATCTCGTAGTTCGTCAGGGTACAAACAGGTGCGCGAAGAGGAAAAGAGCAAATTGGTTGGCAACGTTTTCAGCAGCGTGGCGTCCAGCTACGACGTCATGAACGATCTCATGAGCGTCGGCCTGCATCGGCTGTGGAAGGACAGGTTGCTGCTGCTCACTCTTTCCGTTTCTTTTATCTTCATTCACAATCCAGCCAACTTCCTTTATCACTTAAACTCTGTTTATTTTCTTTTAGGCTTATTTCCAAGCTGAATCCCTTTCCAGGGATGAAGCATCTCGATGTGGCTGGGGGAACAGGTAATATACACATCCATCCTCTTCCCTCATTGCTTTCAGCTGCACCATACATACTTTTACCAGTAACGTGAACATTATTAATTCAGGGTGTCTTAATAATCTTCCATTCAATCTATCTGTGTAATCAGTATACATTGGTAGTTAGTCCTCTGGGGAGGCCAGCATTATTTTCGTACAAATGTTAAACAATGCTACCAGTCCTTTCAGTTGCTACCACGTGTCTTGTTTATGCTTCTTGTTTCTGCTTTCTGTTGAAAGGTTCTATTGCCGGGAGTTCTTGTACTAGCAGAAATTTGTAGTAGGGAAAAAAAAATCAATGACTGTTGATGTCATTTTTATGACTTCAGGCGATGTTGCTTTTCGTGTACTTGAAAGCATTAAGAGCGTGGGTCACAGAGCTATGCAGGATACTCTTACTGAAACCGAAGAAGACACCCACATTTATGTCTGTGACATTAATCCAAACATGCTGAATGTTGGGAAGAAGCGTGCTGCAGAAAGAGGTCTCAAACATCAACTTCGTAATAGATTTTGCTGTCTCTACCTCAAGTGCTGGTTATGTTGTTCAACAGTTGATTTTTATTTTCAGGGTATAGCGAAGAGCACTGTCTTAGCTGGATACAAGGAGATGCAGAAGCTCTGAGTTTTGAGGATGGGTCTATGGATGGTTACACTATCGCATTTGGGATCAGAAATGTGACGCACATTGAGAAAGCTCTATCAGAAGCTTACAGGTTGGCTAATTTAGAATCCTAACAACTATTAATCTATTATTACTCATGTTTCAAGTATGTCTTAAGCTGGATGTCCCCACTGTTTCAACTTCAATATTTTCTCTTCATGCGCTGTGTCCTTGGATTAAATTTTTCGTCTTCATATTCAGTATCATGGATTAAGCTTTTCATATTCTATCATGTTTCCTTAGGTGATGGCTTTGAAATTTCATTACCATAGTCACATCAGTTGGCATATTTCAGATTCTTTGTACTTAGTTGATGGTCCTAAAATCTTATTGTTGTCACATCAATTGTCTTGTTTCAGGGTTCTAAAGCGAGGGGGCAGGTTCCTATGCTTGGAGTTGAGTCATGTGGATGTCCCTGTTTTTAAAGAAATGTAGGTTTCATCAATCATGCCTTTAATATTCTTCTTCATGCAAGATAGAAAAGATAAAATTAAACAACAAAAGACATGAGCAATGTTTTCAACTATCTCACAGTTAGTTTCCAAAAAGTGACAATTCGTGCCAACCATGTTGACAAACTGGCACCTGTGTAGCACCATGTTAAATAATGTTCCAAGGGTTTCTGAAAGTGATAGTTTTTTTTCCTGTCTATTGATGTTAATGGAAATGAGCAGTGATGTAGTTCTTTTGAGAATAAAAATGCTAATGTAGCCCTTGTCTAGGGCCTTGTTTGAACAGTGTGAGCTTTTCTTTTCTCTCATCGGCAGTGGAAAAAGTAAAAGTGTAGAACAAGTGTTATGTCCTACAATATTGTTTTCTGTTCTCTTTCAAATTTGCTGCCCTTTTTTTCAGCTACGATGTTTACTCGTTTTCTGTGATTCCGACTATTGGAGAGCTGGTTGCTGGTGATCGGCAGTCGTATCAATACTTGGTTGAGAGCATCCGTCGGTTTCCAAATCAGGTAATGGTGCTGTGAATTATTAGCACTTTTGTTAGTTATCAACAAACATGAACATATTATTACATTCTTTTGGCGTTTTCTATTTTGACCATCTTCGGGTTTATGCAAGATTAATTAGTACCTTGCAAACAGGCATTGTGTTTTTGCTAGGATTGATATGATGTTAAGCTAGAAGACGGGTGAGTGACTACATGCTGACCAGACTTGTACCTCTGCAGGAAAAGTTCGCTCAGATGATTCAGGAAGCCGGATTCCAGAGGGTGGAATTTGAGAACCTCGTGGGTGGTGTAGTTGCCATTCATTCTGGACTGAAATTGTAAGATGAAATGCTGAATCATGCGATTTTGACCAGAGAGGGTGGTTCTTCAAAATGTAACGAACGATAGCTTAGATGCAGCCTAGTTCGTTCGCTAAATAAATTCTATGATAATAAGTCGTACTGGTATTTGTTAATATTTTTTTTTCCCAAAGTTGGCCTTGAGTTGCAACATATGAAGACTGAAGAACGCCGATCGCGTGAGGTGCCCGACCCGGTCGCTCTCGAGAGCGAGAGCGAGAGCGAGGCGGCCGCCGTCGAGCCCTCACATCGCTGCTTCCTCTGTACGCACTCGTTTTGTTGACACATGTCGCCGGGTCCTCAACTCAAGAACGATGGCAAGTAACATGGGCCCCTCTGTCAGCGGCAGGGGATGGGGACGGGGACAGCGACAGCCAGGGTTCTAACGAAAAGCCTGCACAAGAAAATACGCAACGGTGCCGGTGCGGATACGGCATTAGAGGGGTCAACGAGAATCTAAAATTTCTTTTAAAACTATAGGTCCTCCGCTTTGGCAAATAACCCTAAGCGTTAAATCTTATAAGATGCGAGTGATACACGTGTTAATGGGTAGCAAGATATACCACGCGAAGTCTTAGACACAAAGGGAACCCCACGAAAGAAGATGAAAGCAAGAGCCGATCAAAACAAACGAAGATGTGTCTGTATATGCACTACCAGTAGTACCGGTGTTACAACCTGTAGTACCGGTGAGGTACTGGACCAATCTTCAGACCCAGAACGCGATCGGAAAGCACCAACCGGTAGTACCGGCCTACTATAGGTAGTACCGGTACCGGTGGTTCAAACCGGTAGTACTGAATAAAATCGCGCGGCGAAAATGTACGACCGGTAGTAGCACCGGTACTACCGGTAGTACCAGACAGAAACGCGCGAAAAACGCCCGGAACAAGGAAAATTCGATTTCTCGGTCAAATCAACTCCGATTGCTACGAAATTTTAACCATAGGGTCACAAGACAATAGGAAAGCTACCTCTAAAAGGTCATAGCCCAATTTGACACGAATCAAGAGAAATCATAAATGGGGTGAAAACCCATCAAGAACTCGCCATGAACACAAAAACGCCCCGATCTATGAGCTCGTGAGGAATCAAACTATTTCCGTTGGTGGAAACACTCTACTCACGTCATAGCTCGATCCAAGGCAAAAAAAAATGACCTCAAACGGTGCAAAATCGAAGAATTTCAACCACGAAAATAGAGGGGAGAAAGAAACTCGGGATGAGAAACTCAAAAACAACTAGAACACAAATTCATCACGAGAATCATATAAAAATAAATACCAGAGGGCACGAGCACACTAGGGGGTGCTCTTTCCACCAACAAATCACTACAAATGTCTTGCAGTGGACCTCACACACTCCAAAAGACTAAAGACTGAGAAACCCTAACATTAGAATGGGAGAGGTGAGACTGAGTGGAGGCAATCCCTCTTATTTATAGTCTTATTACACAATTCTACTTCTACCCCTAGACATTCTAAGAGAGAACCACCTAGCCAGGAGCATTATGGTCCAACTCGAGTTTTCCTGATCCGACAGCCACCGCGCCTCCTCACCGGTAGCCTCGCTCTGAAGCGATCTCCCCGATGCCGCCATGTGCCGTCCGTCCGCAGCGGGACCTCCGCCCGAGTTTTGAGGCCCAAACCCGAAAAACCCACCGCCGATGGTTTTGAGGACAAACCACCAAATCGCCCGCGAGTATCATACCGCGTACGCATCCCCCGTTGATGGTTTTGAGGCCAAACCACCAAACCATCGCCGATGGTTTTGAGGGCAAACCATCAAACCGTCCGCGAGTAGCGTAGCCCGTACGCGTCCCCCGCCGTGTACACTTGCGCTCGTCGATGTCCCAAATGTCAGCCACCGCGGCTGGTCACCCGGCCATCTGGTCCCTCGGTCCAAGCCTTGCGTCTGCCCTTCACCGCAACTGGTCCGTCAGCACGGCACGCCCTACCTGACCTTCTCCCGACCGCTACCACTGCCTCCGTACTCCACACCTGCACATCACGAAGCCAAGAGACACCGTTTCGACACATAACCCTGTGCCAAGGGATTAGAAGAACCACCGAACCAACCACACACCAAAGTGTTGGCATGTTGATAATCGCTCATCACACAACAAGGGCGCTCCACAATGGTTATGTAAAAACCATGTGTTCGCAATCTCCCCCTTGATGAGTGCATTGTCAAAACCAACACAAAGCCAGAGAAAACCCACTCAAGTGAACAAAAGCCAAAGAAAAGCTCAAAATGGGTCACTCACACTGAGCAAAGCAAAGCCAAAAACTTGGTCCCAAAAGACATGGGCAACGGATCGACGCAACCAAGCAAAACAAACTCAAAGCACCTGAAAGTGGCTAGACCCTTAAGACAGAGACAAACGGCTCGACACATCTAGCAAAAGAAAATGTGCAACTCCCCCTTAACAAGTGCATCAGCCTCACAAATGCACATGAATACTCACTCTGGATTTGTGGAATCATTCTCCCCCTTGTTAGCAAATGCACTTATCAAGCTCTCACAAAAGAAGCTCCCCCTCAAATCATGCTATGAGATGCACAATGCGAATGTACAAAGCTTCAGGAGTATAGCAAGTGGATTAAAAACATGCTCAAGTTGGTACGGTATATGTATTACAATAGGCGCAAGACAAGGCCAATGCTCAAACTGATCAAATGAAACAAAATATGAATCATAAGTATTTTGACCAATTTTAAGCATATCTCATAAAAGGTGTTCACCAAAGAGGATAGCACATAGCACATATAAGCAGGAAATCAAACTAGTGCTAGTACATGTATACAAAAGTGAACTACCCCATATAACGATCATACATCATGTCTCAAGGAAGCACTTAACACTTGTAGCTTCAACAATGATCAGAGTTTTATAGCGGATTACAAGTTTATTGTTAGACATGTGTATGTGAGAGGATCAAAACTGTCCGCCAAAAATTATATTATTTTTATCATGTTTTGCAACCACGCCGACTTCATCCCTATGTGCAAGTGGGAAGCTGTCTCATCACGAGTGGTTGAGGACTAGCACTACAATGCCCAAGTTCATCTCACTCGGAAGAATGAGAAGCAATCTCGTGACATTGCCGTGGGACAGTAAAGATCCAACTCTAGACCATTTTCATCATAACTTAGCTTAGACATCAAGTTTTAGCATAAAGATATCAAGGATCCGAGCTAAGTGTATGATTCAAGAAACATGAGACATAGCAACTAAAGCATACATATGAAAGCACATGGATTTCAACATATCCTACACATGCTAGTTGCCATCTCAAGGGTGAACAGTTTTCCAAGTTTCATCAAGTATTAAGCATGTTCACATTTTCAAAAACAGGCTTAGCTCATAACATGTATGAAGATGATCAAAAAGAGCCTAAGCTACTATATAGCCATCATGTATCCATAGACCATATCAACAAGAGCATAATCTAAATCAACAAGCTATACAAGTGAGGCTAAGCACATGATCTATAATACATGATGAGATGCAATGGTAAAAGAGAAGGAATTCAACTCAAAACCAAGAAGCACTTAGGAGGGTTCAAATAAACATGAAGGCACAAAAGAACCAACTTCCCTTGAAAGAAGCCAAACTCCCCCTCAACCAAAGACACCTAGCAAAAGAAAACTAGAAAACAAAAGGGACAAAAAAGGCCAAAAGAAAAGCTCCAAATCAAATGAAGACAA
Source organism: Bothriochloa decipiens (assembly GCA_023333625.1). Lineage (NCBI taxonomy): Eukaryota > Viridiplantae > Streptophyta > Magnoliopsida > Poales > Poaceae > Bothriochloa > Bothriochloa decipiens. Next base: position 63,214,884 of record CM041632.1, read on the forward strand.
AAAACTCAAAGGAGCCAAAAGCAACCTAAAGACACGACAAGCCCAAAAGCAATCAAAATCTCAACACATGTTACAATGCACAATGATGATATCAATTGAGAACTAAAAGCGTGTAACATGATACTAGTTAAAATGGCTAAAAGCTTGGGCTAGCAAAACATGTCAATAGGATACATGTAACTATACAAAGTTAGCTAAAATGATACCTAATGAACACCATACCAACTACACAATTTAAGCACATGGTAAAGCATGGCAAAAAGTTCATGAGGATCATACACTATCATGAAAAGTGGCTCATCCACCAAGGTATACACAAAGCTAGCATGGCATAAGATACACAAGATAAAATATGCTAGACTAGATATAAAAGCATGATACAAGAATAATACATGCAAGATATATACAAGTGAGCAAATGAACAACTATCTCATACCACAAGTAGCAAGTCATGAATATACAAGGTATGAGTGTATATGATAGCTCACAAAATGTGTGTAGGTGCCACAATAAAGCACATGCCTCTTGGAGGCCATCAAAGGGGGTGTAGAGAACCATCAACTCTTGACCACACCAAAAGATCAAGTTCTATCAAGCGCATGTTCTCCACCCACGTCATCATACCTACACACGAGAGGACAGAGAAACCAGAGTCTTGGATCCCGAAGGGTTAGCAAGCATATACTTGGGAACCCAAGACTTGGTCACACGCCTAACAGAAGTGCTCAACTTATCAAGTGGGTTAGCATAATGCAAATGTTGGTTCGAAGACAATTTTGAAACCTCATTGGAAGCATTCCTCAAAAAGACAACTCGAGAAGAAAAACAAGGAGATCCATGAGCAAAGAGACAAGCATCTCCCAAGGTATTTGATGGGATATGAGGGTGCTACGCTAGCCAGAAAATAAAACTTTTCTGCCTCATAAACCAGGATCTACTGCTAGTTACAGGTCACGGGATTACCACTAGACACGCGGATGCAGCGGAAGACGACTCGATGTAGTCGTACGCGTCGCAGCAGGCAGTGCAGTTGCATGGTCGTCCGTCACATCAATCCCCTCGCGCGGTTCATCCCAGTGCTCCAGATGCAGCACCTCCGAGGTATCCCACACGTACAGGGAAGAAGCGATGCTCCTCCGGACTGCTAGGTCCACGAGGAGCAGAAGGCGCAAGCGTGGGGGGCGACAGCGGCTGTCCAAGGCGTGTTACCCTCATCGCGCGCCCTACCCCTTGCTTATATAGGCGTCCCCAATGAGCTCACGAGTTGGAGGCCCATTAGTAACCCTAAGCCTTGTCTAATTTGGGTCCAACCTGAATTAGGCTCCAGCCCCTTAAGCGTGCGACCCTATGGGTTCACGCACACATTGACATGGACCAAGTACTCCTACTCGTCCAATAGTTGACAGCGGCCTCTAGCAAGGCGTGACAACTCCTATATGCACGCAAAGATCATATCAGATGAACCACTACGACCATATATAAGTTATTCCCTTTGCCACTCGATATATGGTTCAACTCGTGGGTTAACACTTAACCCAAGCACGGCCATGCATTTATTGATCCAATCACTTGAGTGATCCAGTGATATTTCTCTCGAGTAGAGAGGGGTAAATTCCATCTTGATTGTCTATGTCTCATAGCATGCTTCCCGACCACCCGAAGACCAACTTTATAACTACCCAGTTACGGAGTAGCGTTTGACAGTCCCTAAGTAGGCCGTTTCACATCTTGAGTATATACCACAATCTCAGGTCTAAGGACATAACGTATATGACGTGAATAGAGACTTTCTCATGTCAGGTCAGTCCAGCCTACATGTCTCACATGTGCCCACATTATTAGTTTGACATCTCCATGTCCATGACTTGTGAAACATAGCCATCAACTAATACATGTGCTGGTCTAATATTCAAGTGTGTTCTCACAAGAACGCCAACCAGGGATAACTTTAGAATAACCATTCAAGTAATTGAGTTCCACAAACAATTCACATAATTGCCAATCAATACAAGTTGTCTATAATGGATACTCAATGAACACTTTATTAATCATGGATACAATCGGAATATCATCATCTCATGATTATCTTTAGGGCATATTCCCAACAGTATTATGAGAAGAACCAATAGAAGCATCATGAGAAGCATGTTGTGGACCAACACAAGAAGCACTAGAAGCATGTCCACAATCATGACCTAACCCACTAGAGAAGGAGTCATAAAATCCATCAATGCAAAGAGGCTTCTTACTAGGCTCACAAGTGTTCATACCATGAGAAGGGCAATGAAATATCAAAAGATTAGAAGAATGAGCTCGCCGCATGCGTTTGGCACGCCGATAGCAAAAGCTCTCTTGATGCCTATCTTTCCCACAAAAAGAGCAATGGTACAAAGGCCTATTGGAAGGCACACCATTCTTCATCAAGTGAGAAGTCCCTTGGGACTTAGAACAAGAAGCATAAACACTTAAATTGGCGCCAACACTAGGAGCACACGTGCCATGGGAAGGGACATGTGGTTTTCTAAAAGCCTTAGCTCGAACACGTCGCTCGTGTTTGACACGGCGAAAGCAGAAATCGAATGAATGTCCATCTTTCTTGCACAAGGTGCACTTGAAGATTGGTTTGGGAACTTGAGTTCTAAAAATTTGAGAAGCACCCTTGTCATGAGAAATCCCTTGGACATCCTCCGAAGAAGCAGCAAGCTTAGGAATAGCTTTGGAAGAGCTATCCAAAGCCTGGACACAAGTGCCACCATCCAAAGACTCACGCACAACACAAGAGCTCAACTCTGGTTGCAAAGAAGCAATCTTAGAAACAACAACATCGGAGTTGCAAGAATCATGAGAATCCAAGGACTTAGCACAAATACTCTTGCATCTTTTAGTCAAAACCTCATTTTCAAACTTGAGGACGTCACAAGTATCACAAGGAGCATTTTTTAAGTTTTTCATCTCCTTCCCAATGCACTCAGCATATGTGGTACGCAAGAGTTCAATCTCTTTCTCAAGGTTGGCACTCTTCTCATTGTGCTCAACCAACATGGCGCTCATATTATCGCGCATTTATTTCAAAGCCAAAACTTTATTTTTTATTTTGATGCACGATGTGCAAATGAGAATAGTGGAAGAAACATCATTTACATCAAGCAAAGCATCATGATTAAGACTTAAAGTTAGGCAAGCATCATCATTGACATGCAAAGAGCACAAGCTACAAGGCCTAGAACTTATCTCATCAATTTTAGCCCTAGCATGCTCAAGTTTGTCTACAAATGTGGTATGAGTCAATTTTAGTTCATTAATTTCAGCAAGCAAAGACTCATAAGAAACACATGGTAAAGAAGAATTTGACCTAAACAAAGCAACTTCTTCTCTAGCCTTATCAAGATCCTTATACAAGTCAACACATGAAAGACATGGCATAGCGGCATTGATTTTCAGCTTCTTATTTTCAGATTTTAAGCATGCAAGAGTGGAGCTCAAATCATCATTCTTTTTATGTAAGTTATCACAAGAAGTGCATGGAATTAAAGCACAAGATTTCCAATGAGCAAGACCACATTTTAGCCTAGCAATGGAGCATTTCAGCTTCTCAATCTTTCTACGCAATGTAGCATAAAGCTCATGATTTTTACAAAGATCCTCAAAGCATGTATCAAAACGATGGAACAAGCACACAACACTACGGACAAGTGTACCTTTCTTGGCATTGCCAAGTTCATGCACAAGATCCTTCAACGAAAGCTCATCATCATGAAGGAGGTCCAATAAAGCATTCATCTCGTGTTCCATTTCAAGCACCGCACTCTGTCTTCTCATAAGGTCATCCTCGATTGCAAGTCCATCATTCAAACTTGAGGACAAAGATGCACAAGAAGAAGAGCTTGGTGTCATTTCTCAAAGCACCATTAGTGTTAGCAAAGAAAACTCAAAACCCGACAAAGAAAGTCGGAAGCAAGTTCTACCCTCAAACAATGTCGCCTTCGTGGATCACGGACCAATTAAGGTGGAGTGATCCTTAACCGGCTCCGATACCAATTGAAGGACCGGATACGAAGACCAGAGGGGGTGAATGGGAGCCTAAATTTTTTTGAAACTATAGGTCCTCGGCTCGACAAACAACCCCAAGAGCTAAACCTCACAAGATGCGAGTGATACACGTGCTAATAGGTAGCAAGATATCCCATGCGAAGTCTTAGGCATAAAGGGAACCCCACGAAAGAAGATGGAAGCAAAAGCCGATCAAAACAAGCAAAGACGTGCCTGTATCTGCACTACTGGTAGTACTGGTGTTACTACCGGTAGTACTGGTGAGGTACCGGACCAATCTTCAGACCCAAAACGCGATCGGAACGCACCAACCGGTAGTACCGGCCTACTACAGGTAGTACCGATGAGGTACCGGTAGTACCGGTGGTTCAAACCAGTAGTACTCAATAAAATCGCGCGACGAAAATGCACTACCAGTAGTAACACCGGTAGTAGCACCGGTACTACCGGTAGTACCGGACAGAAACGCGCGAAAAACGTCCGGAACAAGGAAAATTCGATTTCTCGATAAAATCAACTCCGATTGCCACGAAATTTTAACCATAGGGTCATAAGGTAATAGGGAAGCTACCTCTAAAAGGTCATGGCCCAATTCGACACGAATCAAGAGAAATCGTAAATGGGGTGAAAACCCATCAAAAACTCGCCATGAACACAAAAATGCCCCGATCTATGAGCTCGTGAGGAATCAAACTATTTCCTTCGGTGGAAACACTCTACTCACGTCGTAGCTTGATCCAAGGCAAAAAAATGACCTCAAAAAGTGCAAAATCAAAGAATTTCGACCATGAAAATAGAGGGGGGAAAGAACTCGCGATGAGCAACTCAAGAACAACTAGAACACAAATTCATCACGAGAATCACATAAAGATAAACACCTAGAGGGCACGAGCACACTAGGGGGTGCTCTTTCCACGAATAAATCACTATAAATGTCTTGTAGTGGACCTCACACACTCCAAAAGACTAGAGACTGAGAAACCCTAACACTGGAATGGGAGAGGTGAGACTGAGTGGAGGCAGTCCCTCTTATTTATAGTCTTATTACACAATTCCACTTCTACCCCTAGACATTCTAAGAGAGAACCACCTAGTCAGAAGCATTATGGTCCAACTCGAGTTTTCCTGATTCGACGGCCACCGCACCTCCTCACCGGTAGCCTCGCTCCGAAGCGATCTCCCCGATGCCGCCACGTGTCGTCCGTCCGCATCAGGACCTCCGCTCGAGTTTTGAGGCCCAAACCCGGAAAACCCGCCGCCGATGGTTTTGAGAACAAACCACCAAACCGCCCGCCAGTATCGTACCGCGTACGCATCCTCCGCCGATGGTTTTGAGGCCAAACCACCAAACCATCGCCGATGGTTTTGAGGGCAAACCACCAAACTGTCCGCAAGTAGTGTAGCCGTACGCGTCCCCCGCTGTGTACACTTGCGCTCGTCGATGTCCCAAATGTCAGCCACCGTGGCTGGCCACCCGGCCGTCTGGTCCCTCGGTCCAAGCCTCGCGTCCGCCATTCACCGCAACCGGTCCGTCAGCACAGCACGCCCTACTTGACCTTCTCCCGACCGCTGCCACCGCTTTTGGACTCCACACCTGCACATCACGAAGCCAAGAGACATCGTTTCGACACATAACCCTGTGCCAGGGGATCAGAAGAACCACCAAACCAACCACACACCAAAGTGTTGGCATGTTGATAATCGCTCATCACACAACAAAAACGCTCCACAATGGTTATGTAAAAACCATATGTTCGCACTCATCTCTTCATCATACTGCCCTGCATCTTTTTCATCATCGTCCCTGTCCCCGGTGCAGCTCGTTTCTCTCCATGCTCCATCCCGGCTTGCACAGGGAGAGGTAAGGAGTACACAAATGTACTAGTGAAGTTCGATTTGATAGATAGATAATTAAGGACCACGGATGCAAAAGTTATTACAATACAAAATTGTTGATTGTTCGATTTGTCTACTTTTACTCCTTTTGTTGTGTTGCTAAACCTTGGGCCTTGGGGTTTAGCTTCTTTATCTGCTTTGTCTCTATTCTGTTGCTAAACCTCTTGGGGTTTTGCGTCTGCCGGTGCCGGGTGACGTTACGGCCTCAAAGTTTTAAGTTTTTTCACTCTCTTCATCACATCAATCTTTAGACGCTTACATGAGTATTAAATATAGGTAAAAAGATAACTAATTGTATAGTTTGATTTTAAATCATAAGATGAATCTTTTAAGTCTAGTTAGTCCATGATTAAACAATAATTACCATAATAAACAAATAAAAGTGCTAAAGTGGCACGGATCGTAAAACTTGCGATCTAAATAAGGCCTCGGTTGCACTGATCTGTATCACTGTGGTCTGTTGATGTTAATCAAAAGGCCGGGGCTTATGCCCTCTTATTCAAAAAAAAAAAAAAGCTCCCATACTCGGCGGCGCGTACCTGCTCCTGCACTATACCAACGACATCCCGTCTCGACATCCGTCCCGGCGGCTGGCTCCCTCGCCGGCCGCCAGCTCTTCTCTATCTCTAGACCCAAGCACTCCCTCTGGTTCCCTTCCTTCCGTCAAAATCTCCAAATCCCGCCTGCGACGCCCGCTTCACCGCTGTCGTCCAAACCAACACCACACAATCCGCCGTCTTCCGTAGAGGTCCGTAGAGGCGACTGGGCTGTCATGTTCGCCTCCGAGGCCGGTCAATGAGCACGTCGTCCATCTGAAGCTCCGGTTCCATCACCGGCCGCGGCTCCACCACGGCCGGCTCCAATTCTGTCTCCACCCTTCGGAGTGGGACGTCTCTGCAGGGTGCTGGTCCCAGCTGCTCGTCCCATCTGCCAACCGAGGCACCTCTGCCGGCGCCGGCTAGGCGTCGTCGCGTGCATATCTGCGTAGACGCGGTCTTGTTCGCCGTCGCGCTTGCCGGCGGATTTGCGCTCATCTCAACCATCTTTGTTGTTATTATGTTCCTATATATTCTGATTTAGGGCCTTGTGTAATTTACTTTTCCCTGTTTCTTATAGCCTTGTGTAAGTTACTTTCCTTGTTTCTTTAGTTTAGTTTTGGTGTTGAAACTCCACATTATAATCGTGAGGGTAAATTTGTTAATGGTTTGCGTAAAATTGAATTGCCATGTCTTGTTAGGATTAAATTGAATTGCCATGTCTTGTTAGGATTAAGTATATAGAGGCACTAGTTAGTGATACTAGGTACCTCAGCAGCAGCCACTGCATGCACCAACGCAGGATACTTGTTTAGTCCTAACACACTCTTCTTTTTATACTGTATTATTTAGCCTCTTTTGCATCAACACCCTCATTGAACCTTTGAAGATTATTATAGCCTTTGTCTAGGCTTCATTAGCTTGGCTTTTTAGAGAAGCATCCAATTAGCATGCATATATTGCAATAAGTTTGTGCATGTTAATCGACCATGTGATTTCACCATATAGGTGTAAAATCCCACTTCAAAAGGTGTTGAGTAATAAAGTTTTTATAGATAAGATCACGCATATGATTACCTTTGAGATTGATTATATACATAGCCTTACTCATCTGCTAGCGCTTGTTAACTAGCGTTTGTCTAATAGAGGCGAAGAGGCATCTGTGTTATTAAATGATTTCCCAAATTTATTGGAGTTAGATTCAAAGACTTCTTGTTAGGATTTGGCTACAGCTAGAATTCGAGGTGCGTAGCTTGATTTTCCTGCAAATCTTTTCCCCCCTTTGCATTGTGATTGAGTTCCTAATCTGAATATCTAATGGATGATGAATATGTTATGATCGGTCAAATGT
>CM041632.1:63272716-63301485 GCA_023333625.1 Bothriochloa decipiens
TATATGGTGCTGAACATGTAGTAAATATTTTTCTATAATGATTTTTTGATATTTAGCTATTACAAAAATATCAGCTTTGTCTTGCTGATGATATCTCTCTATTTCAGCTGTTGGAAACTGTTATAAAAAACTGTGGGGATATACTTCACATGCATGTCGCAGAGAGAGATATATTGCATGAGATGGTGAAGATAGTGAAGAAAAAGGTTCAATATGCTTCATGCTTGCAAAACTGTAGTTCTTATTCTAATGAACTGCTGGTTCTGATGGCGTTTTTTTTTTTCATGTTACAGTCCGATCCTCGTGTTAAAGAGAAGGTATTAGTGCTAGTAGATACATGGCAAGAAGCATTTGGGGGACCACGTGCAAGATATCCACAATACTATGCAGCGTATCATGAGTTGGCGGTATAATTTTGAAGCTCAACTCAGTTTATTGCTTCCACATTTTCAATTAGCTCATTTGGTCTGTGGTGTATTTGACAAGATTATTATGATCTTATATTTCTGCCCGGCAGCGTGCTGGAGCTGAATTCCCCAAGAGACTCGAGAAACCTGCACCTTTGTTTAATGGCCAGTCTCAAACAGCAAGGAATATGCGTAGTCCTGACCAACAGGATGAAGCAGAATCTTCTGCTGCCAATGATTTTCCTGCTTTGAGGTGCGCTTTTACATTTTCATTTTGTGTCGATGTCCTTTTCTACCTGTTCTCTACACTTAAATAGCTTAGCATTTAATTCTTTCACTACTGTCTCTTACTATTAGAGATATGTACAAGTCTAACACATGTACATTGTATCTTGTACATATCTCTAGTACTTACTATTACATAATCTATGAAAACAGTAGAAATTTGTTTTCAATGATTGTGATACGTCTAGTTTTAGATTGTAATTTAATCTCATGTTATGTGGTGAAGGCGTGAAGTTAAATGATACAATAGATTTTTTTTTTGCTATATTGTCATATGTTCTAGTTTCTGCTTGTTATTTGATGATCTATCATGGACTTGCTTCATATGCTCAAGATAGCACGAGCGTTCATAAAAAAAAAAAAAACTCAAGCTGTTAGTGCTAGTAGATTCAAGAACAGAGGGTACTATTCTTTCAGTATATCCAGATGATTGTTTTGGCACAATCTGACCTTAAGACATTATGACTAGTTTTTATCCTGTTGTAGTCTGTTTATTGGATAGAGGGCTAGTTGGCACAGTGAGAAGAGATACAGTTGTGTATGGCTATCAACTTTAGGATAGCATACAATCAAAGCAGCAAATGCCCAATAGAACATACAAATTTCCCTGAGATTAATACATCTGGTTTGTTTTCATGAGTGCATTTATACTGAATGAATGCCTATATTTTCAGCATGTCAGAGATTCAGAATGCTCGTGGTATCATGGATGTACTTGCTGAGATGCTGAATGCTTTAGACCCTGGAAACAGAGAGGTATCAAAGTGGCCTTACCATGCCTCCTTTTTTGTTGAAGCTTGCTGCACAGAAGAAACATTGACCTTTTTCCTGTATATAACTATAAAGTTCCAACCAGCAATGAAGCATGCCATTCTTATGGATTTATTTTATAAAAAGAATCTTCCATCTTGTTTTGTTTTGATAAATTTGTGCCAACTACTGTCCCGTTTTAGTTTTAGAAATTAGAAGTGACCTTGTAATTTTTAACAGCATGCCATACTATGGAACATCTTTGTGCATTAAATGTTATGTATAGGATCCTACCATTACCTACTGAGTCATAGTATGTATATAGTACTAAGGGCTGACGCTGATGCACACAGATAATTGTTAGCGTGCCTACCCTCAGTTTTATGTTTTAACATCCTTATGTGGTGAATTTACGTGCTGGGCACTCCAGTGCGATTTCTAATTTACTTGGTTTACTCCCAGTATTTATGTCATACTCAAGCACTAGTGCCATACTACATTCCTACTAATAGCCTCTTAATTTGTTAAGGTTTATTGATTATGTTTTTCACATGCTATGCACATAGGGACTAAGGCAGGAGGTAATTGTGGAACTCGTGGATCAATGCCGCACTTACAAGCAGAGAGTTGTGCAGCTAGTTAATTCTACCACGTGAGTGCGTTTTTTTTTTCTGAACTTCATTTTAATACTTGAAGTTTTCTTAGCGTGATATACCTTATGCTAGTGAATGGATGTGCTTCTAAAATCGGGACTTTTGTAGTTAGTTTTGTCAGTTCTTTCTTGGCCCAATGAGCAATAGTAGTGAGATGCAGATATCAGTGATGCGTGGACAACCAGGCATTAGCTGTGAACATAGTATCATGTTGCTTGCTACATTCTGCAGGGACGAGGAACTTATGTCGCAGGGGCTTTCACTGAATGATGATTTGCAGCGTGTTCTAGCAAAACATGATGCAATAGCAGCAGGCATTGCAGTTCGCGTGGAGAAAAAACCAAAGTCTTTGCAAGCACTTGTAGAGACCGAGGATTCGGCAAACCAGGACTCCAAAAAGGAGCAGGGACTCATAGATATTGAGGAACCCACGAGCCAAGATGCTACAAAAGAACCACATCAAAGGTTTGCTTCTATCGGTCCATCACTGTTGCATGCTTAATTCTCATAACGTCTTGAATTATGTTAATAATACATGCATGTATGGCTTTGTTCGTACATGCTGGAAATAAGTTCAAAAGTAGCATTTGATGATCATTTTGGGTTCACCAAGTAATAATAGTGTAATATCCCAACCTTCGCAGCTAGGCAGTCCAAGATTTTGTTCATATATGCTATATAGAAACAGACATACTTGTAATGTACTGTTCTTTCTATTTAGTTGTTTTTCCACATGACTTCACTAATTACCCTCTTTTATACATGTTATCTGTCTTGTAACAGTACAAGTGACCAATCTCCGTTTGAGCAGTTAGCTCTTCCAGCACCACCAGTGTCAAATGGCGCAGCAACCTCCGCACCAAAATCTGATCTTGGCATTGATCTTCTGAGCTGGGATGATACCCCTGCCCCTGCTACAGCACAAAATTCACTTGCTCTTGTTCCTGTCACAGATCCTCTTGCTGACTCTACTTCATCAAATCAAAATGCGCTAGCAATTGTCGACACTTTTTCACGAAACAGCACTGCTAACAGCAATGCTCAACCAGCTGACCCCTTTGATCTCAATCTAAGTTCTGCTATTCCAGGATCACAGCCATACAACACCCCAACTCAGCAGCCTTTCCAATCACAGCAGCCTCCGCAACAGGCGGCACTCTATCCAAATGGGGGTGCTGTGAACCCTGGAACATCTTACGATCAGGCATCCCAGTTTAACAACGTTAGTTCTGGGTGGAATGGTCAAGCTGCCAACCCGGGTGTGTCCCCACCAGAGCAAGCACTAAATTACGGTATGACAAGAATTATCATGTCTACATCATTTCTGTCTTTCAATCAGAACTGTCTGTATTCATATGAATCTCCTTTTCTGCCCGAAGAAAAATGTGATGATAGTTTCCAAACTTTGTAGATGATCAAAATGGAAACCTTCCTCCACCTCCTTGGGAGGCTCAGCCAGCGGCAAGCAATGAAGTGCCAAACGGCCAATTGGGAGGCATGCAACCTCTCCCAGGGCCAGCTGGCCAGATTGGTGGCATGCAGCAGCCGCTGCAACCACAAGTTAACCATATGGGAGTTCCACAAAGCCAGCCAATGTACAGTAACCAACCAGGAGTCGGGCTGCCTCAGCAAGCAATGCAACCCGGCCAACTTGCAGCAACACAGATGCAGCCAGGCTTTGGAAACCAGCAGTTTGGTTCGCTACCACCGACATCCATGATGGGCATGCAATTCGGTGGCATGCAGCCTCCACAAATGCATGGCGGATCGCAGCCAGTCATGATGTACCCGCAACAAATGCCAGTCGCCCAGTTTGGAGCAATGCCACAGCAGCAGCCGATGTATGGTGGTCGGTTGGCAGGGTACATGCAGCATCCTGCTGTAGCTGCTGCACACTACTACAACAACCAGGGGATAGCGGGAATGTATGGGTACCCTGGTGCGAATGGGCTGTCTCAGAGCATGTATGGCCTCTCGGTGCAGGACAACTCGTCCATGGGGATGAGCTCGTCGTACCAGACTACGTCGGTGCCACCCTCCGTGGGGCAACCAATGAAGCCGACGAAGCCTGAAGACAAGCTTTTCGGTGACCTCCTGAGCATTGCCAAGATAAAGAAAGCTTCATGAGACAACAGGAGCAGGAGCGGGAGCGGGAGCATCGGCTTGTGCCTTCTGATATATTGTCTCCCCTATTTTTGTGATTTTTTCATGTTTGATCTTACACTTGTAACATTATCAGAATGTATAAGCTTTTTGGGGGTCCTTTTTTTTTATATATATATATTCCCACGCTGTGATCCTATTGATCCCATTGGATTCGTTACACCGTGTGCGTGTACTGGTCACGCGCAAGAGGAAACGTTGGCCGTAAATGATGATTCAATAAAGTGTGTGCAGTACGTACTTGGATATTGTCCTTTTAGGTAATGTGTTAACTTTCTGATAAAGAAAGTAAGAAATCTACATATAGTGAATCATGCTGTATTTCACCATTTATAGATTGCTATACATTTTCCTTTTAGAATTTTAGGGCTAAGCTCCAGTTTTTTGACCATTGCCAAAAGACGGTTTAACGTTTGAAAACATTCAGCGTATAATGGGACCTTTCCAAAAATTACAGAGTGGAAACTGAACTCCAAACAGAAAGCACCAGTACTGCAGCAGGATGCAGAACCACCTCCGAAGCCTGAAAAATTCTTGTTGACACATTTGATAATACCATGGCCTTCACCCATGAAATCTTCTGTGAAGTTGAATATGCACTCAACTCAGCGTGCAGTGTGGAGCGTCCTGGGCCTGGTTCGATCTCTGGTCTGTGTAAAGCAGCAGGAGTATGTGCACGTGAGTTACTAGTTCCTTGGAGAGTTTGAGCACCTCCAGTGTCGATGAAAATCAAACCATGAAAAGAGCAAATCTGATGCGACCGCCCTGGCCTTCTCCAACGCGGCGGCCTTCTTCAGCCGTGGCCTTCCTGCAGTGCCGGCCCTATGATTTTGAGGACCCTCCGGCGAACTCGCAGCGCTGGCCACCTCTGGATCATATATAAAATCTTGTAATATATATAGATGCTGAATTTTCTTGCAAAGCGAAAACAAATCCAATGATACATTTTTTATTTAACATGTTATCAAGGAATAATAGACTAAAACAACAGTATATTTGTACTTGTTCACTTACATTCTTTCATCTTCAAATCTACTGGCATCATAGAAATCTTTCGTCTGCACAAATCTACTAGCATCATTATTGGCACGAACTTGTTCACTTAACTTGTCGGTGCCTTGTTCGTCAATATCAAGCAGCACAACTCGAAGTTGAATAATACTTGTTTATAGCAACCTTTTGAGATTCAATGAATTGATCTCCTACTTATTTAGTTTTCTTTTCTAAGCCTGAGAGTCTGAAATACTATACAAATAATTAATTTAGGTTACAAAATAATTAAGGAAAAAAATAATACCTAGGGCCTTGCAGCGGCCGACGGCGCAGCTCCGTGTGCGATGCGTCGCGAGTTCGAGTCCAAGTCGCGCTTATCTTAGGCTGCTTGGACTGCTTATGTACTCGAGTCGAGAACAAAGCAAACGCTGATTTCTTTTGCTTGGGCTATCGCTCAACGCTGATTTCTTTTGCTTGGGTTGCCGCTAGGTCCCTCTCTATACTACAGGGAGATCGAGGGATAGGTCTGAGAGTCTACTGTATGTGTGTATACCTGGGCATGGGCCCCTCCCTTGCCAGGGCCCTCGGCCGTCGCACCCTGTGCCCCTCCCCTAGGGCCGGCACTGCCTTCCCGTACGGACGCCGCGCTCCCACTCCGCCTCGCTGCTGCCACGCGCCCACTCTGCCTCGCTGCTGGCACGCGCCCATCCCGCGCCGCTCGCTCCTGCCCATCACGTGTGCCGCCCGCCTGGCCGAGCCAAGCCCGGTGGTGGTGCTCACGCGCCACCGGCTCTGACCCTGACGGATGAAATCACCAGGCCTCGGCCTCCCCCACGTTACAAGCGCATGTTTCGAGGTACGTTTCTAAGTGTTTTATGTGAATGTTGTAGAAGTGGATTGCGATTGCGTATATTATAATGTTTGCTGTGTTTCCCAATGTTTCGTTTATTTTTTTCAGACGAATGTTGCAAGTGTGCTTATCTGGATGTTGAGTGTTTATCTCGATGTTGAATGTGTTTCACACACATGCCCTTAATTACTACAAAGCGGCAAGTCATTCTTCTTGTTGGGATCGGTACCTATTGTTGTTGTGCCGACTTGTTAACCATATGCAGCTTGTTGTAGATCGTAGCCTACGCTGGATGATTCGTGACAGAGGGCACACAGATCAAGAGATCAGATGGTGTGCTACCTCAATTAGAGGCCCATGGGTGGTGTAGTTTGTCCAGATTTAGACACTAATGGAGTAAATACCCATGAGTCTTGGGTCGTGGCCCCATTGCGTAGTGGAATCACGGAGGTTCTTGGATGAATTAGAGCCAACAACGCGCCAGAGCCGGTTTTTCAAACCCCACTGGTAGTGGGAATCAATCCATGGAAGCAGTTTGGAAAGTCCTTGGTATTCCCATGTTAGCCATGGCAAGGTAGTTTCCACACCATGTAAGCTAGCGGATATTGCTCTTTGAGATATCGCCATTGGAGTGTATCTTTCAAGGTATAATTTGGTGGCCTTTGTTTTGTTTATGTCTAGTCCATTATCATTTGTGTCTAATCCATTTTTAACTTATGCGTATAATACATTCTTTTATAGTGGTTGGATAAAAAGCATGCTAAAAAGATAAACTCATTTATCTTCGCACTAGACCTTCCTTTTTCTTTTCCTTACTATTTTGTGATAGATACTTGGTTTGCATCCATGGTTTTGTTGTCTTTAAGTGAATGTGTCAATTGTGTCAAGGTTTATTAACCTATCGTGTGTGGTTGTCTTGTTGTCTCTGAGCTAGCGCATAAGGTAAGACAATCTCTCAACTTGTACAATTCTTTGTAAGTCCTTGTGAAAAAAATGCTATGCAAGCTAGCACAGGAGGATTGGATAAACCCATTGTTTGTAGTTGTCTTCTTTCTTTGTCTCTGAGCTAGTGCACAAGGTAGGACTATCTCAACTTGTACAATGCTATTCTAGTTGGCGCATCCGAATTGGAACGAGTGCAAGCATGGGTTATATATGTGCCGCATTGAGTAATCGTGATTTGTCATCGACATACTTCCTCCGTCCTGCAACACAGGGGCTTTTGAACTTTTTCTGAAATATAGTGCGTTCGGGGAACAAGAAGATAAAGTTTACTTAAATAAAAATATATGATTATTTTCTATAGGGAAAATAACTCATTTACTTGCCTATTTTATATAAGAAGGCTGAGAGTTCATCCTTGAATTATGGGAATCAAATTAGATTTCAATATGTTAGGAAGGTAAGCGAGGGATACATGCGTCTATTGTTCTCTCCCTTATTTTGTCCCTAAATAGTAAGAATGTACTATATATCAAGACGGAGGGAGTATATGTCAACATTTTTTAAGGGGAAGATGAGTGTGTTGATTAGTACCCACCTTACCGTTTTGGCAGGCAAGTAGTCTCCTATAGTATCATGCCATGTAATTTTGAGAAGGTTGCATGAGTTTGGTCATTCTGGGTCGATAAGATGAGTGGTGTTTGAGACTATGAGTCATGTGGCATGATAGAAACTCAAGACCTAGAAGTTGAGGATGGCCCAATGGTTTAATTTGAATATGTGCACTAACCTGAGGACCTTCTTGAGCATCTTGGAAGGCAGCAACTTGTTTTTCCTTCTCATCCACTAAAAATGGAAACCATCAATTAGGATTAGAACCATAGTAAAGAAAGACCAAATAACCAAACAAAACACTGAACATACTTCTGTACTTGTTCCGCAACCAATCTTGCGAGCGCAGCATCGATGTCCTTTGGATCCATTGGCTTCAGCACGTCGTCAACATCTTCGGCACTGATGTCCCTTTAAAATAGAATGACCACAGTTGCTGTGATTACTGATGCAAATTGGATGCTGCAAACTATAATAGGAAAGGTTAAGCGAAAGAAAATTGTCAGTTTGCGCTTGCGTGACCCTTGGAATAGCAATGGGCTCTGGCAGTGAGAAATGGGTGGGTAGTAGGGGGAGTAGGGAGGAGGAAGAAAGTTCAGTAGGGGAGGAGGAAGAAAGTGCAGTTACGACTTAGGGGCAGGATGATGTGGCTGGAAGTAGCTGCAGCCGCGACCACGGCTTGCCCTGCCGCTGCAGGTAGCAGCATATGGTGCGTCAACGTGGGGAGTGTCTGGCACGCGGCTGCTAGGAGCAGGAGGTGATCGAGGGATGGGGTGGAAAATGGATGGATGGATGGAGGGATTGGCTTAAATACCTAGGGTTTGCGTTATTTTGGTTGGTCTTGTTTGATATTGGGCTAGGACATGTATTTAAACTATTTATACCTCTAGGTATTTTTCACCCATGGGTTAACGACCATTATGGGGACTATAGGAACTATAGGAAAGTTTTGTGTGAAGGTTTCCCCCAATTAGAGGCCCACGCGTGATGTATATTTGGTCCAGATTTAGACACTAATAGAGTAAATACCCATCGAGTCTCGGGTCACGGCCCTTTTGCGTACCAGTGGAATCACGGAGGTCCTTGGACGGATTAGGGCCCAGGGCGCTGCATTTTTTTCTACAGAGGCATGTTTTGCAAACCCCATTGGTAGTGGGAATCAATCCACAGAAGTAACTTGGAGTCCTTGGTATTCCCTTGGCAGCCATGGCAAGATAGTTTCCACACCATGTAGAGCTAGCGGATATTTCTCTTTATGATATCACCATTGGAGCACCACACACGCATGACTTAGAGGTCAAAAAAGAGGGGAATAGAGCACACACAAGTAGCTAAACTACTGAAATTGCACTGGGCAGCAGCAACGGGTGAAAGATATCTCATCGTTGAACTTCGACTCCTAGACCTCGATGCTAGCAACTTGGACACAAGTTCAAGGAACACCTTAGCCAGCGACACCTCCCTCATCCTCTAGCTTTGTTGCTACTGCTCCGCCTCTACATCTTCCATTGCCAACAAAAACGGTGCCTCTATAATGACCATCACACATGGTGCATTCTCGATGACAACACGCCACACCACAAAGCGCATGCAGAATCTTGTGGTGAGTACCACACACACACGAGATGGAGGTTGAAGAAGAGGTTAATAGAGCACACACAGAGGCAGATGAGCTACTAAACTCGCACAAGGCGGCAGTAAGGGACAAAAGAGATCTCACCGCTCAACTCCGGCTCCTAGACCTCGACGTCTATTGCTCGAATGCCGGTTCACAGGACATTGCGCACAATGAAACCTTTCTCCTCATCCTCTAGCTACTATTGTTGTTTCTCTACCTATGCCTCTGCCATCATCACCAAAAATGACGCCTCTATGCCGACCATACCACATGGCGTGTCCTCGATGATGAAGTGCCTCGCTGCAAAGTGCATGTAGAACCTAGTGGCGAGCTTCATACACACACAAGAGTTGGATATTGAAGAAGAGGGGAATTAACACAAGCAGATGAGCTACTGAACTTGCACAAGGTGGAAAAAAGGGGCGAAAGAGATCTCACCGCCGAACTCTGGCTCCTAGATCTCGATGCTAGCTACTCAGATGCTGGTTCACGGGACTCCGTAGCCAGCGACACCTCCCTCTCAACATCCGGCTTTTGTATGTCGACCATCCCACATGGCGCTTTCTCAATGATGACACACCTTGCTGCAAAGCGCATGCATAACTTGGTGGCGAGCGCCACCCACACACAAACAAGTTGGAGGTTGAACAAGAGGGGAATAGAGCACACAAGAAGATGAGCTACTGAACTCTCACAAGGAGGTAGCAAGGGGTGAAAGAGATCTCATCGCTGAACTCTAGGCTCCCAGACCTCGACGCCAGTTGTTTGGATGCCACCTTGACCATCGACACCTCCCTCTCATCCTATGGTTGTTGCTGCTATTTCTCCACCTCTGCCTCCACTATTGATGCCAAAAATGGTGCCTCTATGTTGACTGTCCCACATGGTGCGTGCATGATGATGACACACCTCACCGCAAAGCACATGCAGAACTTGGTGGCGAGCACCATACACACATATGAATTGGAGGTTGAAGAAGAGACGGGAATAAAGCACACACAAGCAGATGGGCTACTGAAATGGCACAAGGCGGTAGCAAGGAGTGAAAAATATCTCACCGCACAACTCTGGCTCCCAATCTTCGATGCCAGCTACTTGGACAGTTGGACGCCAGTTCACAGGACACTGCGGCCATTGACAGTTCCCTCTCATCCTCTGGTTACTATTGCGGCTTCTCCGCCTCTATGTCGACCATCCCAGACAACATGTCCGGGATGACAACGCGACTTGTCGCAAAGCTCATGCAGAACCCGATGGCAAGCGCCACACACACACACACACGAGTTGGAGGTTCAAGAAGAAGAGAATAGAGCACACACAAGCAGATGAGCTAGGGTAGTAACAAGGGGCGAAAGATATCTCACCGCCGAACTCTGGCACCCAGACCTCGATGCCAACTACTTGGACGCCGGTTCACGGGACACCATGACTTGTGGCACCTCTCTCATCCTTTGTCTACTGTTGCTACTGCTCCGCCTCTACCTTCGGTGGCGCCAATGGAAACGGTGCCTCTATAATGACCATCACACATGGTGCATTCTCGATGACGACGCGCCTCGCCGCAAGGTGCATGCAGAATTTGGTGGTGAGCGCAGGGACGGAGCTACAGGTTGGTCCTTATGGTCCACAGACCACGACCACCCTGCGATCGGCCCAACCAAAGCCCATCCATGTAGTCCGCGTTGGAGAATTTATCGTAGAAGTTGCTCAATCTCTTGTGTCCTTTCGAATTCTCTCCGTCTTTCCCGTGGCCAGTTGCACAATCGTGGGGTACTGGGGTATCGACGGCCATGACGCAATTGTTGTCGGGTGCCGGCGGCAAGCACCAGTCGGCCAACGCCCATTGGATGGACTCCATCTCTACGACGGCAAACGCAAAGCAACAGCAGGTACTCAATGTCTCGATCCGAATCCTAGCATGATCTGAATCCTAGCAGTAGCAGCTCCAAGTCTGAACTAGTTAGAGCATACTGTCATACTCACGGATGTTTCAACTAGTTAGCGGCTCCACGGAATTCCTCTTTGTTTCCAATTCACAAGGCACAAGCATATACTATAACTCAGATAGGCAAAGTGGAAAATTGCACAAGCCATAGGGTATGCAAACAACTCTGAATTACTTTATTTCAATATATGATTTTTTTAGTATTTGATTATTGGTATCGACATGTTAAATTTATAGCGGTTAAAAAAAGTTTAGACAATGGACCACCCTAGCTTCAAATCCTGGCTATGCCATTGGGCGAGCATCACACACACACATGAGATGGAGGTTGAAGAAGAGGGTAACAGAGCACACACAAGTAGATGAGCTACTACACTCACAAAAGGCGGCGACCAAGGGGCAAAAGACATCTCCCCACTCAACTCCGGCTCCTATACCTCGATGCCAACTGCTCAAATGCCGATTCATAGTACAGCACAGAAAATGAAACCTTCCTCTCATTCTCCAACTACTTTTGTTGTTGCTCCACCTTTGCCTCTGCCACCGTCACCAAAAATGGTGCCTCTTGTTGACCACACCCACGTCCTTGATGATGACGTGCCTCGCTGCAAAGCATATGTAGAACCTCACACACACACAACACATGTTGAAGAAGAGGGGAATAGAGCAAACACAAGCAGATGAGCTACTGAACTCGCACAAGGCGGCAAAAAGGGGCGAAAGAGGTCTCACCGATGAACTCCGGCCAAAGTTCAACAAGGCGCTAGGTGGTTTCTAGGTGCTGACCCATAGCCTAGAGCCTAGGCATTTCATGGCGTTTTCTAGGCATTTCATAGATACACATGTATACACATGTTACCTAAAAAAGGAAATAGAAGATTATAGGTCTAGAGTTGGATAGAAAATCCCATCAAAAGCAGCCTAGCCCATCAAAAGCAGCCCACCACACCTTATACAATTTAGTTTATCCATCCGCTGTGTACACTCCACCCACTCCCAGCCGCACCCGGCACCCCACACGCTAGATCCACCACCCGCGGACCTGTGCTTCGCCCTCGCGCCTATCACTCCGCTTCTAGCCACGAACCGCCCACACCAGATCCATCACCGTCGGCCTCCTCCCTATCGCCTCCACCATCGCTTGTCTCTAACTAGCCACAACTGCCACCTCCACTGCCTCCTCATCCTCTGCCGATGCCCAATGTCACGCCCATCTGAAGCTCCTCCCCCACCAGCAACTTCCGTCGGATGCTCCTCCACCCCACCGGTGACGCCGATGATCTACGGCTGCCTAAGGGTCTGCCTACCCCTATAGGCTAGGCAGGAACCCTCCGACTAGTGACTAGTCACGCCTAGGATTGCCTAAGGCGTCACCTTTTTGAACTTTGACTCGGGCTTCGGAGGGGCGTCACAAGACACCGCGTCCAGCGACACCTCCCTCTCATCATCCGGGTGTTGTTGCTACTGCTCTGCCTCTACCTCCACCACCACCACCACCGGCAAAGGCACCTCTATGTTGACCATCCCATGTGTCGCGTCCGCGACGATGACGCGCCTCGCCTCAAAGCTCATGCAGAACATGGTAGCGAGCACCACACACACACGAGTTGGAGGTTGAAGAGGGAATATAGCACACACAAGAAAATGAGCTACTAAACTCACACAAGGAGGCAGCAAGGTGCGAAAGAGATACCCGCTGAACTCTGTCCCCCATACCGCGGCTAGTGACACCTTCCTCTCATCCTTTGGCTACTGTTGCTACTGCTCTGCCTCTGCCACCGCCACCAAAAATGGTGCTATGTCGACCATGCCACGTGGCACGTCCTCGATGATGTCACGGCTCGCTGCGAAGCACATGCAGAACCTGGTGGCGAGCGCCACACACACACGACTTGGAGGTTGAAGAAGAAAGGAATAGAGCACACAAGCAGATGAACTACTGAGCTTGCACCAAGGCGGCAACAGCTCACTGCCATCCGAACTAGTTATTTGTGTTTATACCACTGCAACTTATGTGTAGGGCTGTAGGCAGCTTGGCACACAAATTCGCAGTGTCATACACACAAATAACTAGTTTGGGATAGCAAGTGAACAAAGCAGCGAATCCCAAATGACACACACTTTCTTTATAGTCTTTAGTATGATATATTATTTTACATTGGTGCAAGCAATGGAAATAAACACACTGCTTTTTTTGTTTCTCTGGATAGCCGGATATTATGAAACATTCACTTTTATTCATCATCGCAGATTTCTCTTGGTAAACATAAGATCCAGAATGGGTCTAGCCTCTGTAAGTAGAATATACCCAAGAATAAGAAGGGAAACCCAAAGATGCATGAGAAACATAATGTGATAGATGGCATCCCCATGGACATTGTTGAACTTCTTGCCAAAAATCAGCATAAGACGGTTGATGACTGACACCAATTATTTGGAAAACAGTCATAATCAACCCAAGATAGCGACAATTTGATTGTGTGGAGATTGCTGCCAAGGACAGTCCCATTGATACATCAACAGAGGTTGACACTAATTTCCAGAAATCTTTTGGCATCAAAAAGTAAGCAGAAGTCCTTATAGGATCATACATCATCTAGCACAGAGGCACCTAGTGTGAATCCGTAGGATTTACATAGATAGAAGTTATCATAGCATCATGCAACATCCAACACCAAGGTTCTCAATGGTCACCTTCTAGAATTACAAATGTAGAATTCATTTCAGGTACATGCATTAGCCATCACAAGGTCTTCCATTTTGTACCCTCCAATGCTATGTGTCCCTGACATTTTAGATCGTGTCTAGGAACAACAATATTTTCGAAGGGATGAAGAAGTAACCATTGCATGTATCTCACCAAAATTTGCACATCATCAGCATATTGCTGAAGTGTCCAATGGGAGCTGGAGCAATAAGGGGGGAAAAAGGTAATGTGGGATTCTTTCAAGACAACTTCAAGGAACTCACCAGCATCAACATATGTTTTCAATTCACAAACCGACTTCAAGAAGTTGATCTAGCACCAGTTCATGTGTATGAAGCTTCTAGTAAGTATGCAGCTCACCCACTAATAATTGCAGTCGTAGACCACTGCACGAAGGAAGCAGTTAGCCAGGTTCATCTGAGAAGTGTTCCAAGCACAACATTACCTATGGAGGCTATTAAAAATGTTGCAAGCACATCAACAATTATGGAGGCTGGCAGAAGTGTTGCAATCACATCATTAACTATGGAGGCTGGTACTGGTAGGCTATATGGTCGAAGGTCACTAGACAGTCTGGAATTTAACCAAACAAATCTATGGCTACCAAACAGCTTTTGTGGCTGGTGGATCCATCGGCAGCGTGAGGCTTCACAAAACTATCAAAGAGCTAACATGAGCTAGATGGAACTTCAAACACAAACTCCCGGTTACAGTGTGCGTAGCATGATCAGTATAATTTGTCACCCAACACATCATATGGAAGCCACCTAAATGAAAAGGTTCCACTGACACTGCAAGACTTGGCTCGGCATTGGTGTGCTTGGTTCATTGCTGCAGCAAGAAATTGCAAACTGGTCTGAGAACTGTGGGACACGGTCTGCATACAACATAGGTGTGTCTAAAGGGTCAACATCGCTTCTTGTTGTTGATATGGACAGAAGAGGAAACTATGAGACCTTGAACTCAGGAATGTTCTCAACTGGATGGAATCCCATCTTATGGGTTTTGTGAGCTCCATTCCCAGCCCAAAACATCAATTGCCAAATTATAGTACCAGTCAACCTTGGTCCAGTGACAAAGGGAAAATGTTGCATCCACGGGATAAGCTTGTTAAGAAGGATATCTGCTTTACTAATAGAAATCCTACTGTTTTTAAGGACAAGTATATGAGAAAACTTTGAGGTAGAGAGGAATGTTGTAGTTGGAAAACAGTTAGATTGATAAGTTTCACTTTGTCAAGTAATTATAATTTGTAGAGGATAGAGGAAGAACTTTGCTAAATCTTGTGCAAGGTAAAATAGCTTGCCTCTCTTTTTTCCCTGTTTAACTGAGCCTTGATGAAACATGGGGATTTTTTACTTTATATTTATAGTATCTGAAGGGTTATGAGGGTGCTACGCTAGCCAGAAAAACAAAACTTTTTTGCCTCATAAACCAGGATCTACTGCTAGTTATAAGTCACGGGATTACCACTAGACGCGTGGATGCAGCGGAAGACGACTCGATGTAGTCGTACGCGTCACAGCAGGTAGTGCAGTTGCGTGGTCGTCCATCACGTCAATCCCCTCGCGTGGTTCATCCCAGTGCTCTAGATGCAGCACCTCCGAGGTATCCCACACGTACAGGAAAGAAGCGATGCGCCTCTGGACTGCTAGGTCCACGAGAAACAGAAAGCGCGAGCGTGGGGAGGACGATGGCGACTGTCAAAGGCGTCCAAACCTCACCGCATGCCCTACCCCTTGCTTATATAATCGTCCCCAATGAGCTCACAAGTTGGAGGCCCATTAGTAACCCTAAGCCTTGTCTAATTCGGGTCCAACCCGAATTAGGCTTCCAGCCCCTTAAGCGTGCGACCCTATGGGTTCACGCACACATTGACATGGGCTGAGTACTCCTACTCACCCAATAGTTGACAGTGGCCTCTAGCAAGACGTGACAACTCCTACGTGCACGCAAAGATCATATCGGACGAACCACTACAACCATATACAAGTTATTTCCTTTGCCACTCGATATATGGTTCAACTCGTGGGTTAACACTTAACCCAAGCACGGCCATGCATTTGTTGATCCAATCACTTGAGTGATCGAGTGATATCTCTCTCGAGTAGAGAGGGGCAAATTCCATCTTGATTGTCTATGTCTCATAGCATGCTTCCCGACCACCCGAAGACCAACTTTATAACTACCCAGTTACGGAGTAGCGTTTGACAGTCCCTAAGTAGGCCGTTTCACATCTTGAGTACATACCACAATCTTAGGTCTAAGGACATAACGTATATGACATGAATAGAGACTTTCTCATGTCGGGTCAGTCTAGCCTACATGTCTCACATGTGCCCACATTATTAGTTTGACATCTCCATGTCCATGACTTTTGAAACATAGCCATCAACTAATACATGTGCTGGTCTAATATTCAAGTGTGTTCTCACAAGAACGCCGACCAGGGACAACTTTAGAATAACCATTCAAGTAATTGAGTTCCACAAACAATTCACATAATTGCCAATCAATACAAGTTGTCTATAATGGATATTCAATGAACACTTTATTAATCATGGATACAATCGAAATATCATCATCTCATGATTAGCTCTAGGGCATATTCCCAACAGTCTCCCATTTACACTAGAGTTAATCTCTTAGATGTCTAATCCCCATAGACCTCATGTGCGCCTCATGCTTAGGCTGTGGAAGAGCCTTTGTCAAAGGATCTGCTATATTCAAATCCGTATGTATTTTGCACAGTTTGATCTCTTCTCGTTTCACAAACTCTCGAATGAGATGAAACTTCCGGAGTACATGTTTGTTCTTCTGGTGATCCTTAGGCTGCTTAGCCTATGCAATTGCCCCATTGTTATCACAATGTAAATTCAATGGGCCCAACGTATTTGAAAACACACCAAGATCAATGAGGAACCTCCTCAACCAGACACCTTCCTTTGCAGTGCCAGAAGCTGCAATGTACTCGGCTTACTATTGTAGAATCAGACACCGTCTCCTGCTTGGAACTTTTCTAGCTAACTGCACCACCATTTATTGTGAATACAAAACCTGATTGAGATAGTGAATCATCCCCGTTGGTTTGGAAGCTAGCATCGGTGTAACCGTTTACAACGAGCTCCTCCTCACCTCCATAGATTAGGAACACATCCTTAGTCCTTCGTAAGTACTTAAGAATGTTTTTAACCAACGTTGAGTGACTCTCACCAGGATTGGCTTGATACCTGCTCGCAACACTTAGAGCATAGGCTACATCTGGACGAGTACATATCATGGCGTACATGATGAAACCAACTGCCGAAGCGTATGGAACCTTACTCATGCGGTTGCGCTCAGCATCAGTGGAAGGACACTGCTTATCACTGTAGCGCACACCACGTGACACAGGCAATAACCCTTTCTTGGACTGTTCCATGTTGAACCTCTTCAACATCTTGTCAATGTAAGTACCCTGGATTAATCCTATCAACCTTCTCGACCTATCTCTATAGATCTTAATGCCCAAGATGTATGTTGCTTCTCCTAAATCCTTCATAGAAATAAATAGATTTCTTAAGCCTGCATATCTTTCCAGCATTATTAGGATCAACAAAACCTTCGAGCTGTATCATATACAAGTCCTCTTCTAAATACCCATTTAGAAAGGCTGTTTTAACATCCATCTGCCATATCTCATAATCGAAATATGCAGCAATTGCTAGAATGATCTAGATAGATTTAAGCATCGCTACCGGCGAGAATGTCTCGTCGTAGTCAACCCCTTGAACTTGTCGAAAACCCTTTGCGACAAGCCGAGCTTTATAGACGTGAACATTTCCATCCATATCCTTCTTCTTGAAGATCCATTTGCACTCAATGGGTCTAACCCCATCAGGCGGGTCAACCAAGTTCCAAACTTGATTGTCTCCCATGGAATCTATCTCGGATCTCATGGCACTTTGCCATTTCTCGAAATCTGGATCCATCATAGCTTCCACATAATCCGCGGGTTTGTCATCGTCTAACAATAACAAATCCCCACGCAATGTGCGAAGTCTTGCTGATCTTCGTGGTTGTGGCCGTGTCTCCACTGCCACGGGTGTCTCAACTTGCTCTGCTACAATAGCATCACTCGTAGAGTCAGTCCCTACTGGCTCATCTTAAACTTCTTCAAGATACACCTTTTGTCCATTCTTTTCTGTTTTGAGAAACTCTTTCTCTTAGAAAACACCGTTTTGAGCAACAAACACTTTGCCCTCTGTCCGGTTATAGACATAATACCCTAAAGTTTCCTTTGGATATCCCATGAAAAAGCACTTGTCCAATTTGGGTGTTAGTTTATCTGATATAAGTCGTTTGACATAAACTTCACAACCCCAAATTTTTAGAAAAGACAAACTGGGACTCTTACCAGTCCACATCTCATATGGTGTCTTAACTACGGACTTAGATGGTACCCTATTCAATGTGAAAGCGGCTGTTTCTAGAGCGTATCCCCAAAACGATAAAGGTAGGTCCGACTGGCTCATCATAGATCGAACCATGTCCAACAAGGTCTGATTACATCGCTCAGACACGCCATTTCTCTGAGGCGTTCCAGGTGGCGTAAGCTGTGGAACAATTCCACAACTCTTAAGATGATTGCTAAACTCGTGACTTAGATATTCGCCTCCACGATCAGATCACAAGGCCTTGATCTTCTTGCCACGTTGATTCTCTACTTCATTCTGAAATCTTTTGAACTTTTCAAATGTTTCAGACTTATGCTTCATTAGGTAGATATATCCATATCTACTAAAGTCATCAGTAAAAGTTATGAAGTATTGAAATCCTCCTCTAGCTGTCGTGCTCATTGGTCCACATACATCAGTATGTACAAGTTCCAACAAGTCAGACGCCCTCTCAGGAAATCCTTTGAATGGCACCTTGGTCATCTTGCCTAGCAGGCAAGCCTCACATGTCTCGTATGATTTAAAATCAAACGAAGTTAGAAGACCGTCATCATGGAGCCTCTTCATGCGATTCTCACTTATATGACCCAAGCAACAATGCCACATATAGGTAGGAGTTAACTCATTAAGCCAAGGCCGTTTAGTAGTAACATTACAGACAGGTGCATCATCAAGATTTAAAATAAATAATCCATTCACAATAGATACAAAAGCCACAAATATGTCATTCTTGGAGATCACACAACCATTGTCTTTACTCGCAAAAGAATAACCATCCTTCATCAAACATGAAGGTGATATAATGTTTCGACTTAAGCTAGGAACAAAATAACAATTATTCAATTCCATGATAAATCCTGATGGCAGGTGAAGTTGCATCGTCCTGACGGTCAACGCAGCAACTCTTGCATTGTTGCCCACACGGAAGTCAACCTCTTCCTTTTCCACGCTTCTACTTCTTATCATTCCCTGCATCGTATTGCAAATATGAGCAACCGATCCGGTATCAAATACCCAGGAATTGATATATGAATTAGTGAGAAAAATGTCCGTAACATGAACGACAAGGGTACAAGTAGCAGTAATACCTTTACCACTGCCATCCTTCTCTAAGGACGCCAAGTACTCCTTGCAATTCCTTTTCCAGTGACCTTTCCCCTTGCAATAAAAGCAGTCTAAATTTGCAGATGGTCCATCCTTAGCAGTAGATGGGTTTGGCTTAGAGATCTCATCTCTAGCCTTGCCCTTCTTCTTGCCCCACCTCTTAAACCGAGGTCTGTTCTGGACCGCCAACACTTGGCTACTGCTGGCACCTTTCTTGATGTCAGCTTCTGCTGTTTTCAGCATACCACATAGTTCACTCAAGCCTCTCTCCGCTCCATGCATATGGTAGTTCGAGATGAAGTTTTCATAGCTGGGCGGAAGAGACGAGAGAATAAAATCAGTGGCCAACTCTTGGCTGATTGGGAAGCCTAGCTTCTCCAACCTTTGAGTGTAACCAACCATCTTGATTACGTGTGGTCCTACTGCTGCGCCCTCTGCAAGCTTGGTTTCCACAAGCGCCTTAGAGACATTGAACCTTTCAGTCCTGGCCTGCGTGCGAAACATCTCCTCAAGCACCATGATCATATCGTTCGCTGAGTGATTGTTATCGAAATGCATCTGCAGATCAGGTTCCATACAAGCAAGCATAAGGCAACTCACTTCAAGATCAGCATCGCATGCTTTCTTGTAAGCGGCTCTTTCAGCAGCAGGTGCATTTTCACCAGGCTCATCTGGTAATGGGGTGTCTAGAATATCTTCCTTTTTCTCAGCCCTGAGAACAATTCTCAGGTTATGGATCCAATCTGCGTAATTTGTTCCATTCAACTTATCTTTCTCAAGAATTGTACGCAAAGAAAATGGTTGATTGCGAACGGCCATCTACAACAAAAGTAATGCAAAATACTAAGACAATGTATCCATAAAGGAGTAAATTATATCAAATTTAATATACTCCCACTAAAATCAATATCCCTCAATTGATACTTAGTGATTCAAGACCCACAACTAACATCCCGACCAGTGAGCTTTAGCATCACCGCTGGTCGGTATGGTAGATCGGTAAGCAACACCTTGCTAATCATATCTCATATGACTCTTATTGTTGGGCTAGCATCCCTATGCCAAACACTCAACCTTTCCATGCTTCAAGATCTCTAACCATTAGGATGACCTTGTTCAAGTAACCAAACTTTCTTGCAGTAAGTATCCGATACGAACCTACCTAGTCGAGGAAAACCAGTGGCACCCTAATTTCATAGACCCACCACCGATTGTACAAGACTTATGACAGTGCAAGGTTTGGGGAAGCATTTAACTTAAACATTGCTGAGGGATCATTCTACTTCACTACCGCACTCATGTAGACAAAACATAATAGCATGTGAAAGTAGAACAAATAATGAGAATCACATTCACACATAGTGACATGGTATGGCCCTTTAATGAATGGTGATCTCCATCTCCATCATCTTGCCCATCATGGTGATCTCCATCTCCACGATCCATGTGTGCCATTCTTCTTGTGATAAGTCCTCCAAGAACTATCTTAACACAGACTATACTAATTACATAGTCGCGTAAACACAAAATGGCGCGTAGGACAATACATCAAATTACAACACATATGGCTCCAGCCGTATTGCTTACATGACACGCAGGCCATGAAAGAATTACACACATACACATGGGCCATACCAATTCACAACATACCCTACAAAAACAAGTTAGGCATAGAATGATTCTATGCACTACGACAGGTAGCAACGGCGGTCCCTCTATTTTTCACTAGATCAAACCGGATTACATAGATCACATCTATGAAATCGCTATGAAAATCTCATTAGATTGATCTCATCAACCTGAATTCGAACCATTCGGAGTCCCTCTATTTTCACTAGATCAATCTCATTGATCTATGCCCAACATGTATGGTCTTACGTGTATCACTTAACTCAGATAGCAGATTAAACCGACCGGTATGAGTAGATCGTTACACGGCCATGCATCAAGAGCACGAAAATAGATTGAGTTTCCATCTACCACCCTGTTTCAGAATTGATCTCATCAAACTGTGCAACCAAGACTAGCAGATCGCATCTACTATCTCTGCATATCATCTATATGCCATCAACCGAACCTATAACGAGCAGCTACGACTCTGATACCACTGAAGGGTTATGAGGGTGCTATGCTAGCCAGAAAAACAAAACTTTTCTGCCTCATAAACCAAGATCTACTGCTAGTTACAGGTCACGGGATTACCACTAGATGCGCGGATGCAGCGGAAGACGACTCGATGTAGTCATACATGTCGCAGCAGGCAATGCAGTTGCGTGGTTGTCCGTCACGTCAATCCCCTCGGGTGTTTCATCCCAGTGCTCCAGATGCAGCACCTCCGAGGTATCCCACACGTACAGGAAAGAAGCGATGCGCCTCTGGACTGCTAGGTCCACGAGGAACAGAAGGCGTGAGCGTGGGGAGGGCGACGGTGACTGTCAAAGGCATCCAACCCTCACCGCGCGCCCTACCCCTTGCTTATATAGGCGTCCCCAATGAGCTCACGAGTTGGTGGCCCATTAGTAACCCTAAGCCTTTTCTAATTTGGGTCCAACCTAAATTAGGCTTCCAGCCCCTTAAGCGTGCGACCCTATGGGTTCACGCACACATTGACATGGGCCGAGTACTTCTACTCGCCCAATAGTTGACAGTGGCCTCCAGCAAGGCGTGACAACTCCTACATGCACGCAAAGTCACATCAGACAAACCACTATGACCATATACAAGTTATTCCCTTTGCCACTCGATATATGGTTCAACTCGTGGGTTAACACTTAACCCAAGCATGGTCATGCATTTGTTGATCCAATCACTTGAGTGATCCAGTGATATCTCTCTCGAGTAGAGAGGGGCAAATTCCATCTTGATTGTCTATGTCTCATAGCATGTTTCTCGACCATCCGAAGACCAACTTTATAACTACCCAGTTACGGAGTAGCATTTGACAGTCCCTAAGTAGGTCGTTTCACATCTTGAGTACATACCACAATCTCAGGTCTAAGGACATAACGTATATGATGTGAATAGAGACTTTCTCACATCGGGTCAGTCCAGCCTACATGTCTCACATGTGCCCACATTATTAGTTTGACATCTCCATGTCCATGACTTGTGAAACATAGCCATCAACTAATACATGTGCTGGTCTAATATTCAAGTGTGTTCTCATAAGAATGCCGACCAGGGACAACTTTAGAATAACCATTCAAGTAATTGAGTTCCACAAACAATTCACATAATTACCAATCAATACAAGTTGTCTATAATGGATATTCAATGAACACTTTATTAATCATGGATACAATCAAAATATCATCATCTCATGATTAGCTCTAGGGCATATTCCCAACAGTATCCTGGGGCATGTAGGTTGTGTGTAAGACACTGATGGACGTACTGTTTCCTGGATGGAGGAGCAACAGGTACCGTACCCAGGTGCAGCCCCTAGTATATTGTTTTGCTAATTTGTATAGGCAAAGAACTGATGCCAGGAGGCCATGGAAAACCCTAGAAAGTTTATTTTGTTCTGTAGAAGCTTCCGGCTGCCCTGATGAAGCCTTGACAGAATGGATGAATGAGTTATGGTTCTCCGAAGAGGCACGTCTTGATAGTAAGTTGTTCTCGGACAGTGGATCCTGCAGCTGTGCCATTGTTGAGTAGACAAATCTGACCGAATGATTAAATGGAGCAACAGCTTGTGATGCATGGCTGCTGAGTGGCACAGAGAGGACCGGTGCCAACAATGGGAAGGGAACCCAATGGCAGGGCAACAGAACCATCTTTGAACCCAATCCCTGAACCATCTTCTCCATTTATCTCTTTTATTAGGAAGCATTCCGCATAACCTTTGTCACATCCGGTTCTAAGGACAAAACTAGATATACACTATATATGAGTCTTAAAGGACAAATCTCACATATAGCTATAAATAATATCAATTGCAATGCTTTAAATATAACGTACACAATATATAAAAGATCACCTAATGAACAATCAGCAGAAGGATGACTTCAAACTCCGGGTGTAGACTTCACTCCACTGAATCCAAACTGACTGGTTGACAACAAGCCTAACACTCCTCCTGAGGTGTGGGGGAATAGCAAGAGTGAGTTCATGTCGAACTCAACAAGTATAGCATAAGGCAGTATAAACCATAACCTCATGATCAATGTAACATAAATAATGTAAAGCATAAAACAGTAAATATGAGCATGTTAACAAATAAGTCATTATCTTAATGTAAATGTGTCAGGGCTGCCCTATCCGTGGGCACGGACGATATATAGATTTAAACTCTGCGCAGAGGTGTACACTTTCACTGTGAGTTGTGTTGCCCATATGCCCGGGTTTGCAACTCCCAAAACTCTTCCAAGCAGAGTAGGCAGGGTACACTATGAAGCCTTTCAAAGGTTCGTTTAACCAATTAGGCTGCCAGATCGTCAGATATAGGAACCCCACTTCCAATATGGCACATTCCTTTCCGGCTATACCCATAAGGACTAAGGACAGAGGCTGTCCTATACCAACTAGGCACCCTAACTAACTAGAAAAGGTCCTCATACTGAGCTAAAACCAGAGCCATATAGCCCTCACAGTTGTACGGTAAATTCGTGATAAATCACTTACGGATAAATCTTTAAATTGTTAAAATATCATTTTTATCGTTCATTTGCTTAAACATTAATTAAGCCACATAGATCATAGCCATAGAAATAAAACCCAAACTATATTTGCCTTAAGATTTGCTTTGCACCCCAAAGCAAAGTGCTTAGAGAACATCATCCTTTATCTTCCATTCTGCAGCTTCTGATCTCCAACGTTCATAACGGTTCTTGTTCTACTTGTAGCAAGCACCACGTATAGACAAACATACAATACATAAGAAGAGACGACTAAGAACAATACACCAATCAAAGAGGTAACTAAAGATGGTCTAAACGGCAAAACTTGGTGCTATGGTCGCAAGAGCGCAAGAATGACAAACGGTAGAACTATCATTAAAGTGAACACGACTATCGAGGTAAACGCAACATAGCAGAGACAAACTATAAGATCCATTCCTTTTATTAAATAAAGCAAAGTGTTGGACATTTAATAGAAACAAAAAGTTAAAGCAGCTAAATTAAATTAAATTATAAAGCAGAGTTAAACCTTAGTTATATTTT
Organism: Bothriochloa decipiens; assembly: GCA_023333625.1. Classification (NCBI taxonomy): domain Eukaryota; kingdom Viridiplantae; phylum Streptophyta; class Magnoliopsida; order Poales; family Poaceae; genus Bothriochloa; species Bothriochloa decipiens. The sequence goes on from CM041632.1 coordinate 63,297,344, forward strand.
AATTATAAGCAATTATACTATCTAAGCCATTTAAACATTTATAACTATAAACAATTAAACAGGTGAGGCACTAAACAAAACATGATATGATTAAATATTAATCTAAAAGAAAAGACAGACATAAGGCATTAAACATATGAGAGCCACTAAAAGAAACATCATATGCTTAAAGATTAATCTAAGCAAGTCGTAAATATGAAGACATGTTGATACAAAACAAAGAGTACTTAAGATTCAAGGTTAAACTAAGCAAAACATTATTAAAAGGCATTATTACTATATTAACCATATTAGCATGAAAAGACGATGTGCCTAGCTAAGTTAAAAAAATAACATAATGTAACTTGTAAACATGCGAGAACAACTATAAAGAGCATCATAAGTTGGTACTAGTCATATCAACTTGTATTTACGAAAACTAAGGTATAAATATAAATTACTTTTATATAAGAGAGCACCGAGTGAAAATTAATTAACCTAACAAGATTAATTATATAAACGCATGATGTGATAAACATTAATGATAAAAGCAACATAAGTCGACAAGATTGCAACACAAGGACAACGGAAACATAACCCTATGTTGCCTATATTTATAAAAGCCATTAAATAATTAGTAAATAAATTATTTCTAAATAAATAAATTTACCACTATATGACATAAAACCACTAGCACTACTACGTAGATTGCGACGATACGAAACCAACGCAACTTGAACGACTCAATTCGGAGTTAAAACGGTGAAACGGCGGAAATTATACGATCAGTGGCAGTTTCGTAATTACTATAACTCGTACCTTGAGTCATCTTCAACCTCACGAACGTGAGTCTGGCAGCCATGGCTGCTGGGCTGCTCGCGACGGAGGGAGAGGGGCGCTCGGCCGAGCGTGTCCGGCCGTCGGCGGCTGGCCAGACCGGCACCGAGTAGCCTGCCTGTACACGCATGCACAGCACGACGACGCTGGCAAGAGGTTGGAGACCATGACGTAGAGAAAGGAGGAAAATAGAATTTGCTACCATAGGGATTTTCAACTAGGGACTCCCCTCATGGTAATTATGATGTGCTTTGGCCAAGTGGTTGGTACAAATATATAGGGCGAAAAACTCCCCACGTCAACGTCAACTAACAATATGATACTAATTGATATTGCATCATCTACCTTTACTAATAGGCCTAATTAATTATTAAAGTCCATTAGTAAATAAATACATGGAACTTTAGGTGTTGAAAAAATTGGGAGACTTTATTATTTTCAAAATTAATTAATTTCATAGATAAAATAATTCTAGAAAAGTCTAGAATTGACTTTTAAGCCACGAAAAATACTCCGAAGGCTCCAAAAATTTGGATAAAATTCTCAGAGACATTTTGGAACATGAGCAACCTAAATAAAGTATTTAAAGCTCATGAAAAAGATATTTTAAAGCATCCAAAAATTAGACAAAGCTCTAGAATAAAGAGAAAAGATTTCAGAAAAGTTTACAAAATTCCCTAGAAGGATTGGAAGACGTCTAAACGTATTTTGAAAACTTAGCAAACACAAAAGCACAAACTCAAACAACAAATAGACATCACATCAAGCAATATACCATCAAATAAATTTAAAAAAAATTTAAAACTCACCTTTTTTCTATAACTAAATGTGCATGAGTTCAAACTAAATTTAGTAAATTTATCTAAATATTAAAATATTTATTTTAATTAGAGTTTTCTAAGCACAACCCAAAATAAAAAATTTTGGGATGTGACAGTTCAACTTGGATGGCTACATAACAAATTCTCTTCTACGTGTAGCAAAGTCCTGGGGCAGCTATTGCTCGACCAATGCAAGCACGTGTACAGAAACAAACAAGCAGGTAATAGAGCCTATGCACCTTTTGATACTAAACTAAATATGAGCAGATGCGGTTGATGATAAGTGAGATAAACAAACTATCTTATTCAGAATTATATATTTTTACGAACAAGGGCGATACCCCATTTCCATTGCGAAAAGCCACGGAAATACATCAGAGTTTATAGTTGATCAGGTAGCAAAAGGGAAAAGAGTGGGAGCCACCAAACAGTCAAAGGCAGGCAAGTGCCTCCGCAACAAAATGTCTAGACAGGTACTTCCATGCTAGACGTAACACATGAGCTTTTCTTCTCTCTTCGAATCTTCTTCTTTAACCTTCAGGCATCCTGATTCTTCTGGCCTTCATCATCATCATCATCAGTGGCATCCTCCAGCATCCTTGCTCTGGCCTGCATTTTATTTATTGTTTCTGTATTCCATAGGTTTGAGAATCGATTGATGAGATGAACCGTGGTTTCTTATTTTGGTTATGTGTTTGGGTTGGTTATGTTATGTACTCTAATATCACGGTTCACCATTTCAGGCACAAGACATGGCGGCTGGAAAATCGCACCTGACCAACATCTGTGGCTCTTCCTAGCTCCCAGTGGAACAGCTAGTCATTCAAAACCTAAATGACAATTTGATGCCGTTCACCAGAATCAGGGTATCGTATACATAACTAGTTCATCTAACAGCTGGCTTCCTACATTCCAGCATAGTGCCCCAGCAAAGTGACAGGTAAAGATTAATCTGATGAGAGTATTTGGCTCCTGTTCTCATTTCAAGCATCCTTAATGAATTCATGTTCCTATATAGATCAAATCTGGTGGGGCAAAGAGGAGCCCCTGTTCCTTTGAGTTGGTTCAGAGTAATGCCTTGCAGTCTGTAGTCATGTACGTTAGTGAGGTGGCTCCTGAAGCGCTGATGATGTATTTGATGACGTTGTTAGCTGCTAATATGGAAGGTTTGCTTGCTGTTGTGATTACTGATGAATGCTTGGGCAGTTTGTTGGACTGGTGCTTAAAACACTTCTTTGTTGTAGCTCAGGATGCCTCGTAAATTGCTTGCATGTTAATTAGGCCTTGTTTAGTTCACCCTAAAAGTTAGAATTTTTTCACTCTCTCTCTATCACATCAATATTTAGCTGCTTGTATAGAGCATTAAATATAGGTAAAAAAATAACTAATTACACAGTTTAGTTTAAAATCATGAGATGAATCTTTTGAACCTAGTTGGTCCACGATCGGACAATATTTGTCAAATAAAACGAAAATGGTACTATTTATCAGGTTTATTTTTTTCGTAATTTAAATAAGACCTTAATTAATATATGTATGGTTTGAGCATATTGCAAACAACAGAGTTGTTGTGGTGTCTCTGCAGTTTCTGGCAAAAGCAGAGCCTGAAGTCATTGTAGACTTGATTGACTGAATCGTGAGAAGCCTAGCCGCCCACGCGATGGCAAGCCAGCCTAGGCCCTTTAAAAGGAAGGAACAACATCCCTGACCGCCTGGTCAAACAATTCAGGCAGGTAGCAGCAGCATCATTCGCTCAGAGGTCAGAGCCCAAGCCCACCGCGACACGGCATGGGCGAGGGCCCGGCGGCAGAGCCCCCGCCGTGGATGGCCGCCGCCGCGCGCAGGTGGCTGGAGAACGCCGGAGCCACGGCGGAGGACGCCCCGGGCCGGGCCTTCAACGCGCTGCCGCTCTCCGGCGTGCGCGTGTCCCTCGCCGAGCGCGGCCGCGCGCTCTGCTCGCTCCGCGTGCCGCCCCACCTCACAGTGCGTGCCCCTCCCAGCTCCCAATCTCCCTCCTTCCTTGTAGCCCAGGCCCAGCCCAGCTCTCGCGTGACAGCTTCTTGGCTTGGCTTGGCTCTGAGCCTCTAATCACTCACTGGTCAGGACGCGGAGGGGAACTGGCACACGGGCGCCATCGCAGCGGCGGCGGACGACGTGTGCGCCGCGGCCATCATGTCCGTCGAGGGCATCATCAAGGTCTCCGTCCACTACGACATCTCCTACTTCACACCGGCCAAGCTCCATGTGCGTACCTCCTACCTACTACTGTCTTGTCTTCTCACCAGTTAGTTTCTCTCAGTCTGGCTATCAGGCGTGTCGTCGTCTTCAAGCAGGCAAGTCACTGCCTATGCTGTAATGTGATTGCAGCAAGCTCCATCAATAAGCCACTCCCATTTCGTACTAGTTTCATGCATTCTATTTTAGCAATCATATTGGTTTTGATTTCTCAAATCTCAAATATGATCTAGGTAACTGTGATTGACTAGAAAATTGCTGTCAGATACT
>CM041632.1:63306485-63347740 GCA_023333625.1 Bothriochloa decipiens
CGGAGCATGCAGACCCGGGCGGCCCCGAGGACGCCGGTGTCGGGGAGCAGGGAGAGCATGTACACAAGCCAGGTGGCGCACACGAGGCTTGCCGTGAAGAGCTCGGCGCTCTTGCTCCTGAGGCACTCGGAGAGGGCCTCGAACACCAGCCCGAACTCGTGGCTCACCACCGCGTACGCCGCCTTCCGCTCCCACTCCGACACCGCCTTCCCTTCCTCCATTTCGTCCTCGCCGTCGGCACGAGCGTCCTGCGACTGCCGGTACCTCTCCTTGACCCTGGCCAGCTTCAGCAGCGTGGACCGGGCGAGCGGCCTCCCCGACGACGAGAATTTCCCCGGGAGGAACATGATGGTCTCGGCGGCGAGGAGCTGGCACCGCGGGAAGTCGGCGTTCTTCAGGCACTGGATGAGGCAGTCCAGGGCTTCCTCGCGGTACATGCTGATCTTCCTCGGCTCCACCAGGAGATCAAGCTGGAGGAGCAGCCCAGCCACGACAGGGCTGTGCTCCGGCGGCGCCGACTGCAGGTACACGAGCAGCGTGTGCATCATGCTGAAGGAGCCACCCTCCTTGATCGCGCCAAGAAGACGCTCCGCCGCCGATTGCCTGATTATCGAAGAATCGTTCGATGAGACAGATACATACATCAAGACGTTGACAAGAAAGATCGAACAAGTTGGTTGGTACTTTTTCAGTTTTAGCAGCTCGTAGAGGAAGCGCACGATGTCGATCTTGTCGGCGTCGCCGACGGTGTGGAAGGCGTCGAGGACGGCGCCAAGCGACGCCTTCTCGGCGATGCTGCTCCGGCAGTGACCGTCCTCCCAGATGCACCTGAGGAGGATCCGCATGGCGGCCAGCCGCTCCTCCACCGGCTCGGCCTCCAGGCTGGCGGCGAGGCTCCGGATGAACCTCTCGGACAGCAGCGCAGACCTGGGCACCAGCGACGTGGAGCTGTCCCCCGCGCCGGCGGCCTCGATGATGATCTGGCTGAGGAGGATGACCGACGCGGCCTTGGGGCTGACGCACATCTTGAGCGGGTCCTCGTCGCCGCCGCGGCGGATGGTGGCGACGAGCGCCTCCGCCAGGTCCATCTCGACGAGCTGCACCGGCGCGGGCGACAGCAGGCAGATGAGCACTGCGGCCTCCGCCAGTCCCTTCTTGAAGAGCGCGGCGAGGCAGTCGACGTCGGAATCGACCCTGGTGAGCGTCTGCACGACGGCGTCGTCCCGGGATGCTAGTTCGCTGAGAAGGAAGACGGTGACCCGCAGCACCTGGGCGCTGACGGAGTTGAAGAGGATCTCCACGAAGCCGTTGACGACGGCGGGCCTGGCGAGCGCGGCGAGAATGGCCGGCTCGGTGTCGGCGCCGGCGGCGGTTGCGTCACGCCAGAGGCGCTCGATCTTGAGCACCGACCGCTCGGACTGCGCCAGGTCCTCGGACGTGCAGAGACAGGACACGGCGGCGCGGAGCTCGGCCACGGCGCTCTCGAGCGAGGCCTGCGCGATGACGCTGGTGGGCGACGGCGCGCTGGCGGTGGTGTTGGCTTCCGGGGACGGCGACAAGGCGGCGGCGGCCTTGACGGGGACGATGAACGGCGCCGGCGGAGCGGGGCTGTCGCCCGCCATGTCGGTCGTCGCCGGAGGAGGAGACGTGTCCGGCGGCGGCGAAGGGGACGACGACCGGCGCTGCGGCTGCGGCTGCTGGTCTCGCCAGGCGCCGATGAGGCGCTTGAGGACGTAGTTGGTCTTGGGCAGCTGCGCGCCGTGGAGGCGCTGGCGGGTGATGGGGCAGGTGGAGTTGCCGCGGTCCAGCCACTCCTGGATGGCGCGCCGCTCGTACGTCTGCCCGGTCTCGAGCGTCACCGGATCGTCGAACACCTGGCTGGTGATCGGGCACACGAAGTCCTTGGGCGTCGGCAGCGGCCCCGGCGTGTCGACGGCGGCGTCCTCGTTGCCAGTGCCGCACGCTGGGGAGCTGCTGCTGGTATATGTACGTAAGTGTTTGTTAGTGAAATCGCCTTGGGTTCATCGTCAGCAGCGGCGGCGGCGACTTGCTTACCTCGCTGGCTCCGGAGACAGCCGGCCGGCGTCGGGGCGCGGACGTGGCTGCTTGGAGGACAGAGGCGGCGGCGCGATCTTTTCCTACGAGACAAGGCAGGCGGCATTGGCAACTCAAATCAAATTTAAAACCGCGCGCTGGAAGCGTCTGTCAAGCTTGGCATTGGTTTGATCGCGAGTAGATTTCCTTGTCAACGCAACGCACGTTCCTAGGATTGACCAGTTCAGGGAACACATGGCAAGATTTTGCATGCCAAGTTTGCAGCTTCCAGCAGCAGAACGGGGAAAAAAGACGAATCACACTCGAATATTCAAGTGAACACTCCTGCGATGACGCTGATGAATTATAGACAAAAATGGCTCATTCGAGACGCACTAGTACCACTACTTACCAATTGTGCACATAATTTTATTTTAACCACACTCCTATCTTACTTTTTTAATATTATTCAGAGAACAAATAATTTTTCATTGTTTGACTACAGATTGAATTGTTTTTCTAGTTGTTCATTGTGATTGATTTTGTAAGATTGTTGACTCATAATTCCTGAAAAGTTTTTATTTTTTCTTGAATACGTAGAAGAACTGCGTGTATTAATAGTAGATAAAAGAGTCAAATATACTATTAGAGACCCAAACACACACAAATACACACACACACACACCCGCTTATTTAGTAATTGTCTATGAAGTTCAAAAAAATGGATGTGTATATGGTCTTCGATTTAAAATCTATGGATGTGTATATGGTCTTCGATGTAAAATCTAAAATGTGTATACATCTTAGATTAGATACTAAATCTACATCTTTTTCTACTAATGCGTCGATAAATCAATATACTCTGTTAAATCATGAAATTGTATTGTTAACATACACAAAAGTTTATGTTCACAATATTTTTAATTCTAGGATGTATTTTTTTCCTTAAATTACTCTTAGTTCTCATCTTAGAAAGCTTTATTAAGTTTCTATCCCCAAGTAAATCAACTTATAGTGTTGTCTAAACTTAAGTCAAATTTATAGGAAATAACACTAATATTTATGATACAATTTAGCACCATCAGATGCACATGGAACGTATTTTCATAATGTCATTACTTGGTGTTTTTTAGAATACATGATACAACATAGACATCCACACATGCAGTCTTTTTACCTATAATGTTGGTCAAGCTTACAAAATTTTGACTTTTTTTTTGAATTTGGCTGATTCATTACTGAACCAACTCAAGTTGATTTATTTTGTGTGAGCTTAACTAGAATGAAAATAGATATTGTGAAAATAGAGGGATAGCCACATATTACCTCGAGTTAAAGAAAAAACTTAGTCGTTTAACTTTGCATGGTCTTCGGCACATATCTGGACCATTATTATTTTTATATGTCACATATTATTATTAAAAAACTTCTATACATATCGTAGTACATGTCTAATATAATGGATGGGTGATAGAGAGATAATGCTATTTCTGGTTAGAATTTTTTGCAGTGATACTGGTGGGTAATTTATCAACACATAGAGAGATACTCCTCTTTTTATTTTCTCTGCTTAATAACGTGATAATTTGTTAGCCTTGATAATTAACGTTGAGATTTCTTTCATAGAAAAAATGCTAAGATAACATATAATAATAAAAATAGTTTTATTTTGAGTGCACTGTCAATGAACTTTATTTATTTGGGACGGTAGTTATATTTTTATCTTATTTTATAGCAAGTGGGGTGATTTTTTCCTCTGTCGGTAGGTGGTCCAAATCTTCTGAAGACCAAGTCGTTGATATTGGTATTTTTTGCGAGCACGGTACACATACGACCCCATTTAAGTAACACTCAGAAATCCATTGGCTAAAGATCACTTGGATGGAACAACTCATAGATGCATTGAGGGTTTAATTATATGCAGGATGCTACTCAAATGGTTTAATTGGATGAATCCCCATATTTTGCAATTACTCAATGGTCTCCTTCTAATCATGTTCTCTGAACATTTTTTATGCAGAGGTTCCTGAACCTACATTTAAGATTAGCTTGTCCAGTTCTTTAAATTGCTGCCATGTTACCTTAAAAAAAATGAAAACCAACACAAAACAACCCTGAGAGCGCAATCTAAGTGCAATCATCCATGCTTCTCGTTTTCCTTCTGTTGACTGAAAAAAGAACTGCCCTGAATCTCTGAACTCTAATCATGCAGTGAGATGCTACTAAACACATTAACTAGTAAGCTAGCTCTTGCGTCTCGATGGACGCCAATGCAAGTTGCAGAGCACTCACCTCTTTGCCGGCATAGAGCTCGGAGGAAGACTCCTCCATGCTGTCGTCTGATGGCGCGGCCGCCAGCGACTGTGACCGCAGGTGCTCCGCTCGGATCCTTGACGCCGGGCTCACTCTGACCACCGGCGGCGCTTGCTGCTGCTGCTGCTGCTGCTGCGGCACTATGAGGTGCGGCGGCACGCGCTGTGGGTACAGGCTTGGCGGCCTCATGAGGTCCCTCCTGCCCCTGACGCTGCTCTGCCGCCGCGGGTAAAGATCGCCCGGCTGCTCCTCCGTCGTCTCCGCCCACATCGGCTGCAACAGGTGACCATAATCTTGTCATGACGTCATGTGCTTAAGAATGGGTATGGAGGCAAGGGAGAAGAACGGAGCGTTGTGTCGCGGTATTACATTGTCCTGTATGTCGCTCTGCGAGCTGGCAGCTGACTCGTCGTTCTCCGGCGCGGCGTCCTCGTCGCCTTCGTCAGCCCCGACGCCGAACACGAGCTCCGGAGGAGGAGGCGACGGCGACGCCGCCGTCGTCGATGATGGCTCGCCGGCCTCGAGGATCCGCTTGAGGTAGAGTGCGTACGCCTTGCAGTTGGCGTCGAGCACCTTCTCGTACTCCAGCTCCAGCGCCCGCATCTCCTGCGCCTGCGCCCCGCTCATGAGCGACAGGACCCGCATCGCCGACACTGCCGTGGCCTCGTCCGATCTAGTGTCCTCGTTCTTGGCCGCGGCGGCTGCGGCGGCCGAGGCGCGGCGCGCGGCGAAGTGGCGCATGATGGGGAGCAGCCGCGGCGCGAAGAGCGCCTCGAAGGCGGCGGGCGCGAGCTCGTGGCGCGCCAGCGCGGGGTCCAGCGCGAAGAGGTCGAGCACGGCGGCCGCGGCCGCGGCCCCGCCTCCGCGGCGCGCGGCGCGGGCCAGCGCGAGGAGGAGGCAGGAAAGCGGAGTGGCGGCCGGCAGCGACCGCAGCAGGCGTTCTGCGGCGCGGAGCGACGACGGGGACGGGGACGGCGAGCCCGAGGCGGCGGTGTCGAGCGCGTCCGACATGAGGGACAGCGCCTGGAGCGTGGCGGCCGGGTGCTGCTGCCCGCCGCCGCCATCCGCGGCCGCGGCAGCCGAGAGGAGGTGCCGACGGAGGAGCGGGTCGGCGATGAGCTCGGCAAGGAAGGCGGCGGTGTGGGACACGATCGCGGAGTAGGTCGGCATCGATCCGGCCATCGCGTCGCGCCGCGGCAGTGGGGTGCGCTGCGAGCGCACGGCGACGGGGACGGGTTTGTTCTGAGGTGAAGGTGGACTTGGCAAGCGGGTCCGCGAGGCGGGAAATGACCGGAACAGGCACGGTCGGCCCTGGGTCGGTGTGAGGAGAAGCTGGGGCAGGAAGGGTATTTGGTGCTTCGTGCGGGCGTTTAAATTATGGCGGGAGAGGAGACTGACTGGGTTCCCGGCCGGCGACGGCCGGCTGCCCGGCGGCGTGACGCGTGGAGAGAGACGGGCGCTGGTTGGCCGTGTTGGGAAAGTCAGATCCTGAGAAAGGGTTGGAGAGTAGTCTAATGCAGAGTGTGTCCAACATATCCTTCAATCCTTGTGCAAGAACAACAATGGATATGGCTGAGGTTGGGGATTTGAATAATGTCGTATGGGAGTAGTTATTATTTATATGTGGGAGAAAATAGCATGGCCAATCAGTGCTGTGGCCAATAGCGAGTGGATCCTAGCTTCCCAAACAAAAGCTAAAGGCCAATCAAAAGGAGAGCTATCCAGCCTCTTCATTCCAAAACCCATTATTAACAGAGACCTCTCACACACCTCTCATACAGGTTGAGTAAAGCCTTGAACCCCCTACCCTATACGCATACAGGGTGGATCGGTGTCTACACACCTATGCTTTGAGAAAGTAGGGCATGCGAGATTTTTTTTCCACCTCCGGTGCTATAAATTCATCATGTGGGGTTTCAAACTCAGACCATGGTGCCAACTAGAGTACTTGACTAGCTGGTCTAGCATTTTTTGCACACTCAAGACATGTAAATTGTAGACGCTAGAATAAAGACTATTTGTATTTGTACTAGGAGTCTAGGATCATGGCTTTATGTTGCTACACGTGTTATACTGCCCACTTGACATTTCCGTTCAACAAGATTTTTGGCTTCCAACAAGATTACGGACTTCTATCTTGTTAGCCATGCTAAAGTGTAGTACTCGTGATAGTTGTGCGGGAAAGAAGAAAACTATATACTGCAGTTACAAACCATAGATTTTATATTTCCTATGGACTTACAATAAATTTAAAATTTTAAGCTACCTTTGTTTCTCACTATTAAGATCATTATACTTGGTATGAGAGAAATGCTTTCTTGTGAACCAGTTCTCCTTGTCTCCATAATGCTCGTCCGCCTAAAATAGACGGTGCATATACCATGTAGACATATGGAACTAACTGCATGTCAAATATAACCCTTTCTCGAAGCAAGAAACTTGAATAAAATTTATTTGTTCAAATTTAAATATCAGGACTATCATAATATTACATATTAGTGATTAAATATTAGTTATACCTTTTGTTTTTAGAACGTTTGCACATTATGGATACAGAGCAATGCATAGGGGCTCTGAACGGTCCCTGTGTGGTTTTTGACAATTGACTGACAACTTTAGATTGGACTAATGTGTTTTTGTTAAGATACACAGAGATTAATTCACATGTGATTAGGTGATGAAGGAGCTCATTGCATATGAGACATGACATGGAGTCATGTGATCAAGATGGAGAAGATCGAGATGATGCTTGACTCGATGGACCGGTTGGATGTGTGAAGGGCAAGTCAAGGTTTTGAAGCGATGGACCTAGGAGATGGTGAAGCTTGAGCAAGACTTGCTGCTGATGGACCGACTCAACAGTGAATAGCAAGTGAGGTCAAGATCGATGGACCAAGAAGGTTGCATGATGATATGAAGTGAATCATATCATTTGGTGATTGTGTCAGTGTATGTGTTGCATTGGCATATTGGAGGAAGATGGTGGAAATAGAAATATGCAAGGCAAAGATATAACCTAGGGCATTTTATTTCATCGGTCATGAGGAGTGTAGAGAAGTTGATGACCGGATTTAGGATTGATAGTCGTACTATCAAAAGAGGGGCAAACTTGTTTGGGTCATCTAGTGCCACTTGAGCGATCTAACATTGCGACATGCTAGGATTGAGTGGCGTAGAGAAAGAGAAAATCCTTTAAAAATGATTATGAAAATGCTAACACACATGCACATGGTGATGTACACTTAGTAGTGCTCGGCGGGATTCGACGCTTTTGAGAAAATGAGATGCATGTTTTCTATTGTGCCGGATGCAAAATGTTGATGGAATCATGTTAACTCTTGGTTTCAAGTTGGTATACTTGTTGGGTATCATGGTAGAGAAGATGGCGTGGAAGGAGGCTTGGAAACAGGTGTTTTCTTAGCTCCGGACGCTGGAGATGGTTGCGCCGGACGTTGGGCGTGCGTCCGATGCAGTGTCGGCTGGGCAGCGTTGTGTTGGCCGAGCATCGGACGCAGCCGACGATGCGTGCTAGACGCGACCTATCAGCGTCCGGAGGAGAGCTGGTTTGAACTGCTGTTTGCACGCGAATTTGGTGTACGCATCGGACGCCGGAGTCTGGAGCGCCGGATGCGTCCGGAGGCATCTGGACGCAACTCAGAGCCGACCACGTGGTTTGGCCGAGTGCAGGACGCCGGGCAGGCATGTCCGTCGGTGTGCGTCGAACGCGTCCAGAGCCCCAACAGTCAAGTTCGAGCTGGAGAGCTTTTCAATGGGCCGAACGCTGAACATTGCGTTGCCAGCGTCCAACGGTCTGCTGCAGATGTGTACGCCGCCTTCCCGTTTGAATCGAAGTTTTTCCTGCACAACATCTTGCACGCGACGGACGCATCCAAAGTGAGGCTACTGACGCATCCGGCGATAGCGATTTTTGCTGACTCAGCGAGCAACGGCTAGTTTAGCCCTTTGGGCTATAAATATGTGGTGTGGCCGGTCTTGCTCATTGCTGAGCACCTTGGGGACTTGGTGTCCACCTTGGAGAGTGCTTGGAGAGCTCTCTACTCACTTGTGCTTGATAGAGATCATCGGATCAAGTGAGAGAGCGATTCTAGTGTGTTGCATTGAGAGATATTCATCGAGTGGTACTAGGTGTTCATGTTGCAAGCCGGTGTCCTTGTTGCTCTTGGCGGTTGCCACCTCCTAGACGGCTTGGTGGCAAGAGACTCCGTCGAAGCACACAAGGAGATTGTGCGGTGCTTCGGAGAAGAGATTGTGAGGGGTTCTTGAGCCTTCCCCGCAGGAGTCGTAAATTGGCTACTCTAGTTGAGCTCGTGGCTTGGAGGATCCATATCTTGTGTTGGTTTCATCGCACCCGAGGCTGTGGGTTTGGTTGGGTGATGCCAATTAGCGAGTGAACTCCAAGTGGGTGTATCGCCACAAGAGGACTTGGCTTGGTGGCAACCAAGTAAACCTCGGTAAAAATCGCCGTGTCATCTTGTGTTCACTCTTCGCGGTGGTTTGTGATTCTCTTCACAAGCTTGTATTTACATTCTTTATATTTATATATATATCTTGTGTAGTTGCTCTAGTGATTAATTAGTTTGCTTGCGTAGCTTGCTAATCATCTTCTTGCTTGTGTTATCTAGAAGTAGAGTATCTTGCTTTGCTTATCTTGTGTAGTTAAGTGAAGTTGAGCTCTTGGGTTCGGCTTATGTAGCCTTGTGTTTGAGCATCTAATGAGCTTAGGTTGGCTTTGTGCTTTTGCTCATTAGAATTGTGTACGTGCTCCCTTGTTTGTGAAAGTACTAGCTGCTCAGGTTTGTGTGACCTTGCAAGCTAGAATTGTTTAGGAGAGCACTAGCTAGATTGACACCTTGCTTTCATGTTTAGGATCTTTTACAAGGTTCATCTAGAGTCTTAATTAGAGGGGTAAAGTCTTGGCTAGACCGATAGTTTTAATTCCACACTTGTTTCGATTAGCCGGTGCGTTTAAGTTTTAGAAATGACTATTCACCCCCTAGTCCACCATCTCAACCTTTCATGCTCTTATCGCTATAGCAACACAAGAAGGAACTCATGCCGCTAACAAGAAAATTGGGAAGCTTAGGGCCATATGTTCCACCTCAAGGCAGGCAGGAGCTTGATGCCACTAACTTATTTTAGATGCCTTAATTATTTTTGGAGCAAGAATGGGGATTGCGTTGTATAAGAAATCATGAGCTTTGATGAATGTAGCCAATTGCATCCTTGATGTTTCATATGCCTTGATTCACTATTGATGCACTAAGGAGCTAGAGACCAAATGAGTATGAGTATCTAGAAGAACTCGGTTCCTATGCAATCTACTGCCTGATTTTTTTTTAATTTTCTAACTGTTGAACAGTTTCAGAAACAATAGATGAATACTTTTCGTTGAGCAATATGGCCAAAGCTAAAAAAAATTAGAAGTGTTTAGCAGAGCAAACCCCTCTCCATTTTGTGAATCAAATATGAGAACACCTTCCTAATTATTGTTAATCTAAGACAAACTCGGGGTATAAATGCGTCAAAGATGAAATTCTAGATATGATAATGACCTTTAGTAAACAATTGTATGGGTTAATCTACAAATTGTAGGAGTACAACTTCAAGGCCATTTTGGTATACATATTCCTAGTTGCTTTGATGGATTATTATTGCACACATTTGTCTATTGAAAAATCTATACATATACTTCAAGATTGTTGTTTTCAAGCTGTAGATCTGCAAGAATGATTCTTCCATCTATTGATTGCTTCATTGGTGACTGAAGAGGGAACAAAAATGAAATATGTATCATAGGATGGAAAGAACTGATGTCACCTGGTGGCTGCTACTTATTTATACAAAGATCGTGCTGGTGGAGATGGAGGAGTACTGCCTGTTAATGCGCAACATATCATGTGCAAACTAACCTCTCCATGCAAACCAACTATGAGGGGTGGGAAGGGGATTTGTTGCAAATCCCCCTCCCACCTCTCTCCCAAGTTGGTTTTCATGGAGAGGTTGGTTTGCACTTGATATGTTCCCCTGTTAATGAACAATATCACCCGTAGTCCTCCTAGAGCTCAATGAGGGCAATGTCAAGTACCGGGTTGATAGGTTCGAATAGTTCTTGATCCTCTTGCTATCTGGTTATAGAGACATCCCCAAGTTTTAGAATAAAAGTGCTATAATCAGGAAGAAGCAACATGTTCCTATCACTGGTGTTGGCTACATCCCCATGCCTATGACCACACCAGTAGGTGTTGGATTAGCCATCATGCTTGAATCCAACGGGCATTAGAGGAAATCCAACACCAGTCCCATTGAATAATTGTCGAATTGGGCGGCCTGCAACACAAAGCAAATGAAAAGCTTGATGACCCAATGTCCATTCAATCTCAAGACCAGAAAAAGGCAAGACCAAGGAAGGAAATCTAGTGGAGAGGTTGAAGAAGATGAAACTACATGAGAAGAGGCTGCACATTCCACTCGGGCAAGGTTTACACTACACATATATGAACCATAGAACCCCGTTAAACCTCTAGCAAAGGAACCCACCTGACTGGTCAATTTTGTCCTGTAGAGCCAAGTGTGTCCCATCAATTTCAAAATGTTTGACAGCCATGTCATAGAGCACAATAGGTTCATGGAACAACTGAAATTGGATAGTGAAAGGTAGCAAAAGTTGCATGAGGATATTGAGATCAAGCAGATGAGGAAGGAGTGGTTTCTAAGAGAACATCTGATGTCAGACATTTTCACACCATTTGTGCAAACAAGGTCAGAAGCCTTAGATAGTTCCTATGGAGCCAAGATTTCACAGTAGGTAAAATTAGTGCATCCACGCATGCATGTGCATCCCAAAGGCCTAATGTGCACACCTTCAGTATAAGGCTATGAACAAATTAGAACCAAGAAATATTATGTTATGATCTTTTTTGAAAGGCCACAAATCAAATATCATATCACAACCTTTCAAGTAAATATCATAATATAAGATTTCCTAATGCTAATATATTGATGGTCCTTAGCTACTAAAGGCCTAAGAAAGCCTTTTGGATGTGTATGCCACATGAATGCGCTCACTTAACCTAGTGTGAAATCATAGCTCCCTAGGAATACTTGAGACTTCAATAACCTTGTTGGTGCAAATGGCCTAGAAAAGTGCAGAATCGGATGTGATCTAGGAAATTGCTCCTTCCTCGGTTACTTGATCTCAATCTCCTCATTCATCTTTCGTTCCTTGCTTTCCCTTTCTAATTAATTCAGTACTAATTGTAATTTGCACCATGGATTTTGAACTTGGCATGACTGGCAGCACTCACTTAGTTGTGCAACATGAGATCAATAGGTTACTTTGCTAAATATTTGGTGAGGATCTATGGTTTCTTCAGTGGGATACAAGGCCTCTCCTCTTGTAGCAGCATCTTCATCAATCTCTGCCTTAGATTTACTTTCTTGGTTTTTCCTCTTCGCTAGATCCTAAGATTTAATAGACATTGGGTCCTCACTCCTCACCCTGCTTCATGCTGGTCTAGGCCACCCTTGTTGCACAATTAAGCTCAGTTTAGCAAAAAATCATGCTAACTAGATTCCTTTGAATCTTATTAGTTGTACAAAAGCACCCCAAATCTTGGCCCATGGAGGATGGGAATTAAATGAGTCTTGGCTTCTTTGGCGACGGGGGTACTCGACCAGTGGCCGCAGCCTGACATTGGTATTGTTGACGGTCCTTAACACCCCATTTTATACCATCAACAATGCCTAAATTGGTCAAATAAATGACATAAACCATAGTCATAGGGTTTATTTCTAATCATTTCCACTAGTTGTGATGTCTCTATGAGTATAGGTACAAGGTGGCCAAATTCATGGTAAAATGACATCATCAAATGCTCATTTTGACTACACCATGTCAAAGAGCTCATTGAGATGCACGAAATGGTGGTTCACCTAATTCAGAGTTTGGACGACAAAGTTACGCCCTCCGGAAGTGTAGTAGAATCTTCTAAATCATATGTTCCACATGCATTATTATTTCCTGAACAGACTCCAAATAACCATGAATGTGTTTCATAAGACTTAAAAGATCTGTCGGGTAAATCCCGAATTATCCACGATTCTTCGAGCAGGATCAATCATTACAAAGAGACATTACAGTATTACAATAGTTTTATTCAAATAATATACATCAGAGTAAAATGGCGAAAGGATTACAACAACATAAGTTTACAAACCGTTTAGCTTAAACTTACAAACCATATATTTTTTATTATTACAACCATAGTAGCCGTGGAATAGTAATATAACTTATTACAAAACCCAGTCGGTGTGCTCTGCCCAAGAGCCAGACATCCTACTCGTCGTCACTTTCCGCAACGACTGTCATGAAGCAGGATGTAAAGCATTCCTGCTCATGGGGTTCACTTGCAACAAGGGTTCAACAAACCCTGAGTACAAAAGTACTCAAGAAGACTGACCCGCGAAAAAGAGGGGTGAAGACTCAGGAGATGCAGGCTAGAGGGACAAGGTAAGGCTTGCAGGAGATAAGAGACTTTTGCAGAAAAGCTTGAAAGAAAGAAAAGTTGTCTTGCTCTAGCTCAAGATTACCAACCAACTTTATTCTTAAACCATAGCCAACATTCAAGTTGTTACTACGATGATGAACACCGATCGAGTCTTCTTCTTCGAGAAGCAACGGTGATTCGAATCCATTTTCATACCCAGCTGGGACCTAGATCTCGATATGCATGAGGCTCCAACCAAAATGCATCCCAGACCAAAGATATACCGGGATAACAACCACAGCCATATATCACCACATGATACACGTGAGCACTTAGACCCAGTGTACCGATATACATGGGTACTTAAACCCACGGTATACCACACTATGACATATGTGGGGACTCTGGCCCACTATATATCACTCCATGACATACCTGGGCTCCAACCTTAGTATATCACTTCATGCATGTGGATTTCTAGTTCTCGATATCACCAGATCATCATCGACATGGGACCTAGGGCATCAACAGACGGAAACACTACAGAGGGGCTCCTTTCCCAATGCAAGTTAGCCGTCCGGACTCGATTTATTAACTATCATCATGATTCCAACAGATAAAGCCATCCTCATCTTTTTCATTATTTTACTTTTTGAAAACCTACTTATTAAGCAGGGCTAAGCATTACTACGCATCTTCCAGTAACAGGTAACAAGGAATATGGAAGTAAGACAGGTAATGCAATTGGTGGTTTTTCACTCAACTCCTATTACTTAATGCAACATTTTATGGCTGAAGCGATAAAACTTTTATAAAATAGAATAGGGTTCGAATGCATCCGGGGCTTGCCTTGGTATTCGGGGAAGACAGTCTCGAGCTCTGGATCAACTCCCAATTCCTGAATCTGCTCTTCCTTGGGATCTGGTGCGACAACGTTAAACTCTCCGTTAACGAAAACTATACGATAAAACGATATGCTTCGACATGATGGAATAGTAAATATGATGCTCGGTGGATGCATGACCAGATTAAGGGCTTGAGTACAATTTTCCTTCACGATAAAGTTGCAAGCCAACCAAAACTTACTTACTAAGTTCATTAGGGTTAACTACGTCATTTAAGTTCATTAAACACATAAAATAATGTTGATTAAACCCTAATGGCATGATCTAGGTAAGCACAAACAATTAAATAAAGTGCCAAAGGTCATTAGGGTTAATGACCCAACTCAATCCCAAAGTCAAACAAATCCTATAATGATTAAACCTAATTAAAGGGATTAATTAATTATTTAAAAGCATAAAATAAAGACATAAAATTAAAGTTGTCTAATTAAGCCTAAAATTTTATTTTGAAAAGCTCTTGGTCTAATTAGATAGTAAAACGATTTTCAGAAATAAAAACCAATTATTTTATTTATTAAAAATCATAGAATATGCATTTTTCAATTAAAAGAGCTAATTTTAACTTATACAAAAGTACTCAAATTTGGTATTTCATATTTTTTCTAGATAGATGACATCATAAAGAGCATACACAAAAATTTTCAAAATTTTTGGAGCTACACATGAATTATTATAAATTTATAAAAAAAGGCATTTAAATGATTTTCTGAAAAAGAAAAAGGAAAAAGGGAAATTCCTTCCCCAAGTTGACCGGCGGCGGGGCGACCTTGACTGGTGATTACTCGCCTGCGGTGAGGTCTCCGGCGATGAGCTTGGGCTCTACAGACTCAGCACAACAAGGCGATGCTTCTAGGCTAGTTAATGAAGCGGCGGACTTAGTGGAGCAGGGTCGCCGGCGGCGATGGCGACACGGCGGCGCGGCGGCCCGGCGGGAGAGCTCACCGGAGCTTCCTCTAGTGCGGCTAACTCAAGCAACTTGACCAGCGTGACTAGACGGACGCGAAGCGCGAGCTAATTTGGCTAAAACACGATCCTAACGACCTCGGCCTCGCACGCGGCGGCGCTGGCATGGCCGAGCTCGCCGGTGACACATGGACCAACGACGGCAGGACGACTCGAATGACAATAAGGACACAGGCGTGCTCAGAAGCTCACCCTAGAACTGATGTGCACGAAGATGACGGCGGTGAAGCGACAAAGGTAGGAGAGCGGCGGAGACAGTGCTAGCGGCGGCGGACTCCAGTGGTACGACGTCCGTCCTAGCGTCACCTGTAGAACAACGAGAGAACCAAAAGGAGCATCAGATGCGTGAGATAAAGGTGGGCATGTCTGCAAGATGAATTGTTGAGAGGACCAACGACGAGGACGAACGGTGGTGGCGAATCCACGGCGGCTCGACGACCGGTCGCGAGGAAGACGACGGCGAACTGACCGATTCCGATGGCGAGAGGCTAATTGAACTAGATGGGAAGACGCGTAAGGGAGATACGGAGCTGATGGTGTGCTTAGTGTGGCCAGAAACAACTCGACGATGGCAGCGGTGAGCGGCGGAGCTGGCGGCGGCGGAAGAGAAGCAAGAGAAGAAGAAGAGAAATAGCGGCCGACTCTGGTACTTATAGGAAGGAGGCGAAGCACGGGCGAGTGACACGCAGGCGAGGAGGTTTCCAGTGACGGCGCGCACTGGCGATGGCCGGCAAGCCGGGATGGGGACGGAGGCCACGGCGACGGCGGCGCCAGTGAGGGAAGAAGACGATGCTGATGTCATCAATACTGCAGCAACCGATGTCATACTGAATTTTTCAAATTACTCCAAAAATTACATAATAACTTGAAAATATCCAAAAATATAATTTGCATAATTTTTCAAGAGCTACCCTTTCATTTAATAAACATTTTCAAATTCTGCTTAGTTTTTGAAATATGAATTCAAATTCAAAAGGGGCATAAAACCCTAAAAAATATTTGAAATTACTTTTGATTTTTTAATAAAACTTGAAAATATTCAAATCTATGAAATGTTCCAATTTTCAAACCAAACATTTTTCATATATAAAGTTTTCCCAAATTATGCATAATTTCTGAATTATGGTTTTAAAATCAAAAGGGGACAATTGCTAGAAAACTGTAATTTCAAATTCATTTGAAATTCTTTTTGAAAACTTGAAAAACTTTGAATACCATCTTTGTAGCTCTTGTTAAGATCTACAAACTATATTTTTAGGATATCTCCAAATTCTATATATATTTTTATTTATAGAAAAGGGGATAAAACCAGTTTCTGAAATATAGGGTTTTTGAAACCGAATTCAAACTCGATTTGGTTTCTAAATTAATTGGTTGGTCATTAATGATCACAAACATCATCCAAGGACATTTTTAGGTCAATGACCCAATGACACCCTTGGTTGACCAAGTTGACTTTTAAAAAACATTTTATAGCTTTTCAATTTGAATTTAAATTTGAATTGCAAGACTTGGAAATAAGCTTTGAAATCCAAATTCAACTTCAAATATGAAGATAATTTTTAAGAGTTGGACTTAGATTTATATACTATGCTTGACACTAGTGTAAACATGGTTTACAACTCAAGTACATAGAATATAAACCAAGTATTTTAGATGACATTCGAAGGTAGGGTTTTATGATTTCATGTGACAAAAAATTCCAGAAACACAATCAACCTATGAATTGTAAACTTGTTTTAGTTGATGCATATCAAGGTTGACCTAAACATGAATGATTTGCAGTGCATATGATGACATGGAAGGTTTTAGTTAATATAACACCAGGGGTGTTACAGGAAGATTGCAAACAAGTTCATTAAGCAGCCCGGAGTAAAACGGGCATGACGAGCTCATCAGAACTCCATTTTTGGTGATCCACTAGGCCATGCGACGTTAATGAGGAGGGCTATCCAATTGGGCCAAGTACCATGGTGCCCGCCCTCACTTGAGGGTGCCCGCCCTGGTGAGGGTGCCCGTCCTCTTGTTGAAGGCACCCACCTCCGGGCCTTGGTCTGCCACATCACCGATCCATGTGACCGACTCATCACAGCTTTCACACCGTCCAACAAGGTCAGTTTGATTCAATGGTGGTCGATGGATGTCACATGGATCCTTGGGGCCACTGTCATTCACTTAGCGTACCAAAGTTGGTGCAAATTGACACCAAAACTGACTTGGCTTGCATGCAACCAACTTGGGGAAGCCATCCATCACCGTTGGATGTGAAGTTGGTGGAAGTGGACGGTATGCCAGGGGCGCCCGCCCCCACTCCCACGGTGCCCGGCCCCGAGGCCAGAGCTAACGACCTTCCTCATGCCTACAAGTACCCCCTGGTCATTTTACACTATAAATAGGACCCCCCATGGCTCATTTGTATTCATCGATCATTCCTTCATCATTCCCATGTAGTCCACTAGAGTAGCCACATTATTTCACTCTCCACTTGAGAGTAGTAGATATATAGCTCTCCTAGTGAGAAGTGGAAGATAGGGAGAGAGTGAAGAGAAGCTTGGAGAGGAGTCGGGCCTGTCAGCGACCTCTCCACTTGTAGCAAGGCAGATCCAACTCTTCTTCGAGTAATAGAGTTTGCCTCCTTCTTCTTCTATCGTCATGTGGTAACTTTGTTCTATTGCATTACTTAAGTATTACTTTACTTTATTGTTTTTACTTGTTCAACTCTGTCTTCTACGTAGTCCACCATGATATGTCTAGTTATTAACCTCGTAGAGCTCTAGGTGCTTCATGTCGGAACCATTTGCTATGGTGAGTTCTAAGCAAGTGCTCTCCATAGTAAATAACCTTAGTAAGGTCATCCTTAGTATTGCCTTGGTCAAAGAACCCACACATATTCTCTCTACACTTTTATCACCTATACTTGGATACACTTAGTTCTTCACTAGTTCACTTTACATTCCTCATGGAAATTCAATACCTTGGAATACTCCTTGGTGAAAACTACATTGACATCCATGTGCTTGCAGATTTATCTAGATGCTATATCCAGTGTCAACAGGTATCATGTGATTGGGCTCCTTATCCTGCTTCTCTTCTAGGTCACCGACTCAGTGTTCTACATGGAGTGGGTGATGTGTGGTGTCAGTACTAACACCATCAATGAGGTCGAGGATTGAGTGACATCCATCGCTGACACCATCGATGATGAGGTTGCTAGGGAGTGAGCGATCCTGATTGGTGGTAGATTTTTTAGCTTGAGGTCGAGTCAAAGTCTAGCTCATTGTTGGTGGCCTGCTGCAATGGCTGGCGAAGCAGAGGGGCTATGGCGGCCTGCCATGTAGAAGCTGACCACAAACACTGTTACTATGGGGTCATGGACATGGTAGGGAGTGAAGTGGTGGACATGGTGGGGAGTGTCGGATGTGTGGTTGGTGGAATAGAGGGGGTGTAGGACGATGTGGATTCTAGATTGCTATTGTAATGTCAATGACTTGCCTCACTTGGATGCCTTCCAATTGTTGGTCTGGTTAGAAATCCTTAGGAACAAGAAAGGGCACACAATCAAAGCCAGAGGTTGTCCAACGGTTGGAAGCTCTTCACCTTATTAGTGCTTAGTTGAGACGTAAATAGCAGCCCATTCTTTATGTCTTCTTTCTTCGTGATTCAAAACTCTACTAGTATACTTATAAAAGACATAATGGATTCATGCAAGCTACAACATTTCCATCCTTTCCCTTGTTGATGCCAACTCTGTTCTACCTTTTCTCCTCAACTGCTTCCATGCCAGATGTCTTCTTTGTTCCCTCCATATCTTGTTGTCTCCTATACTAGCGTGTCACTAGTAAGTAACAATTTCCTAATTACTTGCAACCATTGGCTCTTTCACATTCCTTTTATAATACTTGGGTCATGGAACGTCATTTGATCATGTGCACATTCTATTTTTTTGGCCTACAAAGTCATACCTCTACCACACTCACACTGGACTGACCAAGAATCTTCCTCTTTTCTAGGCATGCAAAGCCTGAACATCTATTTTTACCTCTCCCATGCTCACACTAGACCAAGCCTTCTTATAGGACCAAGAATCTTCCACTTGTCTTGCCATGCAGCTCCACGCTTATGCAAAACATCACGGTTTTGATAGTAGCTAGGACCCCCTAGGCAGATAAACCAGGGGGTTTCGACATGGTGGAACGTGGATAAAATGGATGATGATGATACAGTTGAAAGGCAAGGCAATACAAATATGAGGAAAGTTCCGACTGATGGGTGAAACTTAAGAGGACTAAAATAGAACGAGAAATGGATTTGCATGCAAAGAAAAATGAAGTTGCTTGGCCCAGCATGAATGTGGCTTCTCATAGGACCAAGCATCTTCCTCTTTTCTTGGCATGCAAAGCCTAACGATCTTTTTTTACCTCTTGGCGTTGTGGGATCAAGAGAAAATCCTTTGAAAATGATTATGAAAATGCTAGCACACAAGCACATGGTAATGTACACTTGGGTGGTGTTAGCACATTTGCAAAGGTGGTGGAGTTTGCAGGGTAGAGATGGGTTTGGGTACCGCTCTCCCTCCTGTCGAGCTTGCGAGTTGGGATTCAACGCTTTTGAGAAAATGAAGTGTCTATTTTCTATTGCGCCGGAGGAAAATTTGTTGATCAATGGAGGTGAAGTTGGCAAAGTGTTACTTGCTAAAAACATGAGCGTTGGACGCTAGTCTTGGTTGTGTCGGATGCTAGGGTGAGCGTCCGAGCAGGCCAGTTGGCGGCGTTGTGCTAGACTTGCATCAGACACGTACAACGGTCGGGTGTCTGATGCATGACATCAGCGTCCAATGTTGGTGAGGCCGACAGCGTGCGCATGAGGTGAGCGCATCGGACACTAGGCAGTGCGTCTGATGGTCGGACGTCTAGTGCCTCTGACGATGGCTCGATTTTGCAGCTTCTCTATACTGCATCCGATGGTGCAGAGCAGCATCCGGAGGGGGCGTCAGACGTGTCAGACGCTTGTGTTCTAAGCGCGTTTAGGATTTAGCCATTGGCAGCAACGGTTGAATTCAAATGGCCAGGACACATGGTAGTTTGTGGAGCATCAGACGCTGGGGAGCTACGTCCGACGGTGGGCGTCTGGCGTGTCCAACGCTCACGATTTGTGCCCAGTGAAGGGGCATGGCTATTTCAGCCCATGGGGTTATAAATAGAAGTGTTGGCTAGCTTTGGCTGGTGGTTGAGCACACCAGGCCTTGGTGGCTTGTGTGGTAGTGCTTGGGAGCCCTCTAACTCACATATGCTTGATAGAGATCATTTGATAGTGTGTGAGAGAGATTCTAGTGCAATTGCATTGAGAGATTGCATCGTGTGACACTAGGTGTTCTTGTTGCAAGCTTGTGGGCTTGTTACTCTGGAGATTGCCACCTCCTAGACAGCTTGGTGGTAAGGGACTTCGTGAGGCATACAAAGGATATTGTGCGGTGCTTCGAAGGAGGATTGGTGAGAGGTTTTACTCACCTTACGGGGATCGCAAAGAGTAGCTCTATTGGATTTCTCGTGTCATTGAGTTACCACACTTGTGCGTGTGGGTTCGCTTGTGGTGCTTTTGTGGAGGCATGCCTTGGGCCAAATACCAGAGGAACCACCCAAGGTGTTGGTCGACACAAGAGGACATAGCTTGTGGAAACCAAGTGAACCTCGTGAAAAATCGTCATGTCATCTTGTGTCCACACTTCGCGGTGGTTTAGAATCTTCTTCACAAGCTTGTATTTATATTTCATCATATATATAGCTTGTGTAGTTGCTCTTGTGATTAGATAGCTTGTGTAGCTCTCTAATTGCCTTCTTTCTTGTGTAGCTAGAAGTAATTCCATTGCTTTGCTTAGTTTGAGTAGCTTAAGTGATTTAAACTCTTGGGTTTGGCTTGTGTAGCCTTGTCCTTGAGTATCTAGTGAGCTTAGGTTGGCTTTGTGCTTTTTGCTCATTATAATTGTGTAGGAGCTCCCTTGTTTGCTAAAGTACTAGTTGCTTAGGTTTGTGTGACCTTGCAAGCTAGAATTGATTAGGAGTGCTCAAGCTAGATTGACACCTTGCTTTCTTTTTTAGGATCCTTTACAAGATGCATCTAGAGTCATAGTTAGAGGGGTGAAGTCTTGAATAGGCCAATAGATTTAATTTCGTACTCATATCGGTTAGTCGAAGCGATTAGTTTTAAAATGACCATTCACCCCCTAGTACGTCATCTCGACCTTACAGAGTTTGGGGTGCATGATCAACTTTGACTTCATTGGTGATCAAAATGAATTGCTGACCACCAGCACATTTCTCCTCTCAGTGAATGCCCTTTTGGGAGACCTGACTTCATCTTTATCTATAGGAAACACAACTAACAAAGAGGATGTTCAATCACTTGCATAATCGCATGATTGAAAAGTGGACAAACCAAAGAAATACTTCTTTCAACACTATGTGTAATAGGCATTATGCTGACGATGTCTGATAAAATGATTCATTGCAAATGGTCCTATTTCTGGAAAGGAAGAGGCGGCAGTCCACCCAATGAGATATTATATATGATGTGCTACAATTGCATCAAGTGATGGCATTGGTTCAGCCAGTAAACCTAACCAGTTTATTTCTACTGCCAGCCTAGCAACAATCAAGGAATTGTACATTGATGACCCTTTCTCCCATGCCATGATTTCCAATAGTCGTTCCTCAAGAGAATTCAGATGGCGCTTTAACTCTCTTGGGAGTGTATCTTCATGATGAACAAAACCCTCTATGACTTTACTCAACTCAAAGGCTGTAATGCCAGTTTTCTCCAACATAGTTGAGAACATCATAGTGATAGTCTTATGAGTTGCAAGAACTAACTCTGCAGAACATGCAATCATACATCGATGGAAACGTTCATTAGACAAGAGTGATGTAAGATTGTTCCCACTCAAGATCTGTGACTCTGCCATACACATAGGTTCCAAAACCCTATAATATAGCTTAAGGGATTCCATTTTTCTTTGCTCTGTCCAGATAGCATCCATCCTATTTGCACTTCACAAATTAGTACAGATCCGTTCACCAAAAGAACTGCTCGTGAATATGGCTCCAAGTATAATCCCAGCTCTGTGTACAATGTCATCTGTTAGATCCTTATCACATGCTGAGAAGAAGCGCAATAGTTCACCACAAGGTTTTGATGGAAGGGGAGATACCGTACTCCGAAGCCACTTGGTAGTTGTCATGGCTATGCTCACAGGAGTGACTGGAGCCATCTTTGAGTTGCAAAAGTTGTTCCTTTAGGAGATAGACAAAAACGTGGAGGAGACATTGCATTTGCGCTTGAAATTGATTTTGCATGCTCATCTGCACCAAGGCGCAACTTGCGCAACGTACCTCCTAGTCGCTCTCCTCCTCCAAGGCCTATTCACCAAGTCGACAGGGGGAAGAAAAACTTCGCGACGACTATGACAACACACCGTGGAGAATCTTTAGTCCTAGTCTTTTTGTAAGAGGGGTAGACACGGCAGGTGGGGGATGTGCAAAAGGGGTTTATAGGAAACCCGGGAGAGGTAAAAGTGTACCATCTCCTTTCTGCAACACAAAGGAAAATGAAACACCTCGATAAAAAGAAAAGGAGGACATGTAATGCTATGATTGTGTGCCATCTTTGAAAAAATGACACACCTCCCCCAGCTGACACACAACGAAACCCTCCTCAAGAACCGAATGGGTCACCTACTGGAGGAGGTTGGCAATCTCAAAAGGCGGTTGAGCGATACAGAGGTTCTGATTGGAAATCTCCAGTTCCAACTTGACCGCGCCGTCTTTAGTTTGGGGCGCATGATCAGCAGCGCCACGGGCAAGCCATTAAGGTGCTATTTCTATTAAATATGTGCTTGCCCCTTTGCACATTTTCTCTATTTTCCTAGAATAATTGTTGCAAGTTGTTTTCCTTTTCCTACATTTTATCGTATTATCTCTATTGAAATAAACAAAGTTGCAAAAGTAACAAATAAAAGTAGCAAGGTACCCGATCAATGCCACAGATCACCCAAATTGCAACATCAAGGACCAGTTCACCGAAATTGCAGCTTATATATCTCGTGGATCCATGAAGCATGGCATATGTATTTCACCGGCCAGCATGTAAATGAGCAAAATTCTCAATACCTAGTAATAAGTAGAGTATTACAAGGTGGAATACATGTATTAATTCTACATAAAGATCAGAATTCTATTACCTGACATGGCATGTCGGCGTCGCGGTACAATGTTAGTTGCAGTCACCTTCACTCTCGCGCTATCCTCCCGTTGCGCTGAATGCCAAAGTCTGTGGCTTATGTTTGTCACAACATGATCCATCAGAAAGGGGGCAAGCAATCTTACAAAATTTGGGCAAAATCATGAACAGATCTTAAGACACGTGGATGATCACCTTTGTATTGATTGGCAGTCGACAAATTAAATCAGTGCTTGAAGATCGTGATGCGTGCAAGATAACTAGATCAGTTCAGGTTCAGTACCTATAAACATGACCACACAGTAAGTCAGGTCGACAACTCGGTGCACGTGATGCTGGCGCCGCGCCAAAACCTGCAGTGTAATTCGATCATAATGTGAGTGCTGTAAAGGAGTTATTATTCACATATTCCTGTATGTATACGATGTTTCAGTTGGGAGGATGAAGAACAAAAGGAAGGGACCAGGAGACATAATCAATGTCTCATAATAACTTTTGTTCAAGTTATAACTATGACTTAATTAATTAAGATGCCATTTAATTATTCACATAATATGGTCCCCTTGTGCTAACCGGCTAATACAAATGATTTTTGAAGCACTCGACGGTACTTAGCAAGGCGATCGTGCATGTTGAATTGTCGCTAGCAGCTGAACAATGGAGGACGGTGAACGTCGACCGACCAGGCAGGAATAAACGATCGACGCCCTCAGCCCGGATTGGGTATGCAGAGCCGCAGAGATTTTTTTATAGTTAAGCCAGATGATGGTGAACCCTAATGTAATAATAATAAAACAAAAGATAGAGGCAATCGATCGACAGTACCTCAGATAGGAAGAGAAGCCATTGGCAGCCGTCTGTGTCGACGTCGTCCACAGTGGAAAGATGTAGGCAGCTGTGTTCTGCGTCCAGGGCGAGAGAAGTCGCCATTGGAATTGGAAAAAAAATAAGGGGAGAACGAAGATTTATCTCGCATCTTACCAGGGTGTGCTCGCTCGTCACTGACGGTTTGAAAGACCGGCGTGCGCCGGCCGGTACGGTTGAAGATCGACTCGACTGGATCCGAGAAGCCATCGCCGCGCTGATCGACCGGCTGATTCAGAGAGTTTGTGGTAGCCGGCGCCCGGTAGGCGGCGATTTTGGCAGCGCGTGGCGTCATCGTAGGGAGAAGAGCGATGATGCCAGGAGCCCAGGACTGGGTGTTGTGGACGGCGCTGAATTACCATTTTATCGTCCACAGGTTAAGAACGTAACCCGTGCGCTGCGTGCTAGACCCGCTCTTGAGGCGTTCGTTCCGCTAAAGTATTGACGTGAGATGCCGCATTCAGTTAAGAGCGGCCAAGAATTTTGTCCCTCCCCCATCTCTGTGGCTGCAAGTGCGGATAGCCTAGAACCCAGAGGATCTCGCCGCCAGTGCCGGTGACCCTTCGTATGCCGCTCCGGTGGATCGGAGCGTCATCCTCATCCCCGGCGTGTGCGGCCAGCCGATCGATAGAGCACGCTTTGACTACCTCGGCGGCTGGAGACGACAGCCCGGTGGGCCATTTTGGACCGACAGGCATACCAGAGCCGATAGAGCGCATCAACCTATTCGTGCGGCACGACAACCAATTTTATTTGTATATTCCACCGAAGAGAATTGCATTTTTCACGACAAGCAATTCGTGCGCGGGAAATAAAAACCTTACAGGACGAAATTGCGCATTCCACGACGTGCACTGCAGCGTCGTCGATCTGTCTACCGCCTTATACATAGTTATTATTACATGTCCTCGGCAAGATCGTCGGCCTGCTCGCCACCGCGGCCGAGGAGGGGCACGAACTTGAGCATGACGTCGACGGCGTTCTTGGCCGCGATGTCGAGGAACGTGGCGGCCTCGTTGCTGAGCGAGGAGCCGCCGCCGGCGAGGTCGGAGAGGGAGCGGATGGTGATGAAGGGGACGCCGTGCTGGTGCGCCACGAGGGCCACGGCGGCGCTCTCCATCTCCACGGGGGTGCACCCGAAGTGGGCGCGGATGAACCGCCGGTAGCTGGCGTTGTCGCTGTAGATGTTGGCGCTGCAGCCCCGGGGCACCCGCGTCACCCGGGGCGCACGGGGCAGGCACATCGTCGCGTTCACGCACCGCGGCAGCTCCAGTCCCTCCAGCTTTTCGGCGAGCTTGTAGTAGCGCTTGCTCACCGGCACCCAGAACGCGTGCTGCCGCTCCTCCGGCGTGCCGGAGATCGGGAAGATCTCCTCCGGCTGGTACCACACGCTGTTCAGCGTGTTCGCCGACAGCTCCGGGTTGCCCTGGCCGACGGTGTAGTCGGAGAAGTTGAGGAAGCCGTACTCCCTCGTGTAGTCGCCGGCGCCCTCCAGCGGCAGCTCGTTCTCCGGCCCGTCACCGCGCCTCTGCCAGTTCCAGAGGGACAGGTGCGCCCAGGACTCGGGGATGGTCACGTCGCCGATCTGGAGGTCCTCGTTGGCGTTGCCGGCGATGCCCCAGTGCACGATGCCTTTCACCCTGAACAGGCTCAGCAGCAGCTGGGTGGTGAGCCCTGCATTGAGCTGAAGTACGTGCACGCCACAGATCGACAAAAGAAGCATTGATCATCGGCTACTCTTTCCAAAATTTGACAATTACGATATCTATATATCAGTACTTAATTAATGTCTTCATCTCAAAACGTATTTTTATACTATGTGGTCGAATCAAATCTTTGGCTCTGTTGCCAGATTCGTTTTACAAAAACAGTGGTTAAATAAAATTTCACATGTATAGTTGAAAAATATGAATTTATACCATGCTCAGCCCAGTCATGACCATGACAACGTTTTGGCCTCCAACAGTTCCGAAGCGGAATCGTCGCCCTTCATAAAAAAATGCCAACAGTGATCATAAGAGCATTGTATTATATTATATTTATACACACACTGTATCTGTTAATTGATTATATATGCCATCAGAAAAAAGACCTACTCTCTCTCTCTTCTTTTCTTAATTAGGAAAGTTTACCGAAGATATATGTTTGTCTATCTAACTTTGTTTATCATTATCTAAAAAAAACGTTGTTTATACCACTAATAGAGGCTATAACTGTTGCCTTATCCAACTTTGTCTATAGCAACACACATGTTTCATCACTTGGCAGAGGTCTTACCAAACGCTTACTTAGGCCTCTAGCAACCAATTGATATATGCATAGCTAAAGAGGTACTCCTCGTATGGTATGTGTAGCATATTTTAAAGATTTTAAATATTATAAAAGTTGACTTTTTTTACGAAAGCAAGCTTTTAT
Organism: Bothriochloa decipiens; assembly: GCA_023333625.1. Taxonomy (NCBI): domain Eukaryota; kingdom Viridiplantae; phylum Streptophyta; class Magnoliopsida; order Poales; family Poaceae; genus Bothriochloa; species Bothriochloa decipiens. The sequence continues at coordinate 63,332,719 of CM041632.1, forward strand.
TAAATCCTCAGTAACAATACATCAAATTAATTATTGATACACAGCTAAAGAAGGCAACAACTTCCGACCTCTGTATAACATGAGGCACATAGCCAGACAAAGAGAAATCTAGCACAATTAAATGACTATCAATTTGTAAACTAGACCACCAATCATATGTGTTTGTATGGTTGTGTCTGCACACATGGTTTTAGAACTTGACAATAATAATATAAAAAATATAAATAATCGGTTTGAAAACCTTATACGAAGAATGGAACTGGCCGGACGGCTCTCTCCACCACTGTGGTGTTATTGTGTGCTTAGCTAGGTTACCTTGGACGTCTAGAATGGGGGTGTTATTGCTTGGCTTGAAGTTAGGGGAGTTGAGGACGGGGTCCATCTCGTAGGCGTTGGGAACCACCAGCCCCACGAAGGGCCCGTCGCGGTCCTCCCGCCGGATGGCCCTCCACGTCTTCATGGAGATGAAACCCTCCGCCGCCGTCGTCATGAGCACCACCACTGCGAGCACCGCCATGACCTGCTGAGCAGCACCAGCCATGGCTGCTGGTGGGTCTGATCGTCGTGTCTAGCTAGCTAGCTCTGTACGTGGTGCACAGTGGGTTCGCCCAGTGGAACGAGAGCCAGTTGTGTGCGGTGTGCCGTGTGCCGATGAGTGTGTATGTTGTTGTTGGTTGGTATATATACTACGTTTTGGGCTAGCTATATGTCCCACCGCACAAGCACATTGCAGGTGATGAGACAACGCCTGTGTGGCTGTGCATATATATTCCAATACTATAGAAACGATTTTCTAGAGACACACCATCTCCATTTCTTTCCCAGCTAGGGACATTTGGCATTAGAATGGGTTATAGAAATCCAATCAGAGGACCCAACAAACTAAGGCGCTGTTTGGATTCCTATAGATATATAGTAGCAATCTGCTAATAATTAGTATCTATTTGATTGGGATCTAAACAGGTATAGATAGTGGACTAATCTTATTACGTATTAGTTTGAGCTATAGGTAACAACTACTGTCTCATCACTAACTGAACAGATCGAGTCAGATAATAGCTAGGTATTAGCTTTTTTGGGGGGAAATAGAGTAGCTATTAGCTTGATAAGTATTATTAGATATAGTGAATCCAAACAAATTAAACCCTGCATGGCTCATCCATGAAAATCAGATTATAGGAAAATTGATATTACCGACCGCGTCGTCTCTGAAAACTCAACTTTTAGAGGTTGCCTCTGGAGGCCAGGCGTGTGCAGACACATCAGTAGCATACTGTATATATGTGATGTCTACACGTAGAGATGGAGACCCAGCAGCTAGGCGACACGAGGCGGATCACGCGGATATCTAGCCACGTGATCGATCATGTTCCAATTCGACACGCCGCGCGCGGACGCGACGTACAGTACAGGTCATGGCCACACACGCACCAGAGAGATTTTCCAGCGGATGGTGATGCATATGGCAAGGAAACGTACTACGAGAGAGATTTTTTTCCTGTGTTTATCTGTAAAATCAAATCTATTCCTATAAAATTACTGAGTTATTTCCGTGAAATCCTTGCATTGCAAACATACCTGTCCTTATTTCAAACATGTCCTTAAATTCTCAGCACATGTCTTGGTTAGTTGGTTGGTTGGTTGGTTGCTCTCAGCACATGTCTTTATATATACTTGTCACTAAATTCTAAACTCTATAGCCCTAGCTAGAGTGTGTTACTTTGTCTGTCGTTGGTTGTTCTCTCTTCACGCTGGTTTTTTATGAAAACGACAGAAGCGACACAAAAAATCCATTCAAATTTTAATGAGTTATACTACTAAATTTTAGCGTCCAAAGTATGTTGGTATGCACGTAAGGGGGCAGAGCATAAAATACGCCGCAGAGCGAAAAGCAACGCAAACACGACCATCCGAATATTATCCAAAATACGTGCGTGCATAGGTGGTACAACAAGCATTATTGTTGTCCACATACACCCTCTCACAAAAAAAATAACGCCATGATATTCGCTCTTGTCTAAAGCCCTGTTTGATTTCTCGAGGATTAGGATGACTAGAGACTAAATTTTAGTCATAATTATTTCCTAAATTACCAAATATATAGGCACTAAAAAAAGAGAAAATATTAGTCCCTAGTCTACTAGTCTCTCAAAACGTGTTAACTGAAACTAGCGTTTATTGTGTAGTCCTTAATCTCTAGTCCCAAGAACTAAACAAGTCCTAATTTTATATTCCGTAGAAAGCATTAGTATTATTTATATCTCTAGATAATTTATTGTGACTTAGTAATCCATAATATATCATAAATGCTAATATTTATATATATATATGTTTGGTCAAAATAAAAAAGAAATGTTTGACTCTTTTTTAAATTGAGAATGAACTGCTTTATGAGACGGAGGACCGACTATCTAAATTCCTCCCTCCTTACAAAAATGTAAGTGGTAACTATATTGAGCTCTGTATAAGACGCCTCACTCTCTGTATGTTGAGCGAGTCATGTCTCCCTTCTTTCCATGTGTTGGTCCAAGAACTTCATGGGCTTCAAAACCCATATTGCTAATTGGCCTAGTAGGGTGAATCTTTGTAACGCCTCACTCTGCATGCTTAGCGTGTCACGCCTATCACCATCTCACCTACTCTTTCGTCCTCGCTTTGTGTGAAAAGATTAATCCAAGAATGATGGGTTGGATTCTAGAAGCCTTATACGTTGGTTTATCCCACCTTTAACAATTAAAATGGGACTAAACTCCTCCAACATCTCATTAACATACACATGAGCCACTATGGGCCATATTTTAAACTGGGCATACCAAAATGGATAATAATTAAAGCATACGTGGCGTCTGCGTTGTACGGTGTAATCTAAAAAAAAATGCCTAGTTAGTAGGTAGTGACAAAGAGAATCAAACTTTCAACCACTCTTGAGCACCTTAGGCGGAGCTCGATAATTAACATTCTGAAAACTTGTTTCCTATGTTAGCCTTCATCCTAAAGAAGAATGTGATAATAAGTCAGTGCGTGCTTGTTATCCGATGGCCGATGCCATGTCAATTTAATTCCTGTTCTTTGTAGCAATAATTATATGGTGGTGTGTGTAGGGACCAGGTTTTCATATAATTGTACCAGCTTGTGATGCATATGTAATATTGTACTCCGTATATGATTAATGGATCTTTCCTTATCCAAAAAATTCAGTTCTTTCTTTCGTTACCCAGAGAGGAGCCAGTGGGCAGTAAGGGCAGCCGTGTTCACCCGCGCGCGTCTTGTCAAGGAGCGAAAGGAAGCTCATGTGACAGCGCGTTTTGTTGCAGAAATCTTGCGCGCCGACCAGAGGCTTCCGACCACCCGCGAGCTCACTGTACCATACGACGTTTTCGGCCCATGAGCGAGTCGTGGCCCACGAATTCTTTGAGGTGCGAGCATCCGCTTATTTCACGTGGTCCATACGCGTACTCTTTCACGTGCTCGTTTCTCTCATTTTTTTCTTTCTTTCTTTTTTGATTCTTTTTTCTTATGTATTTTCTATTTCTTTTCTTATATTTATTTTTTATTTTTATTTTTTATTTTTGGTTGCCTTTTATTAATGTTTCTTTATTTTTTAGTTTCCTTTCTTTGTTTTTATTTATTCCTATAATTTTAATTTTTTTATTTTCGTTTTGTCTATTTTTTTGTCCTATGCCGTTCTAGGTAGTACGTTGTCTTTCCATGTAGAAAAAAATTGTCCATTGTATTTATTCTTATGTCGTTCTATGGAGAAATTTTTATCTTTGTTCTTCCATAAAAAAGAATTATCCATTGTATTTATCCTTATGACGTTAAGTTTTATCTATTATTCTTCCATAAAAAAGAATTGTCCATTATATATTTGTCCTTGTGTCATTCTAGAGAGAAAGTTTTGTCTATTGTCCTTCCATAAAAAGGAATCATTATATTTGTTCTTGTCCATTGTATTTATGACTGTATTTGTTCATTATATGTTTAGAACATCACGAGAATACGTCAGAATATCAGAGAATATACGCCAGTGCTTTCCTAATTTTTTTACTTCTGTTTTCTCTTATTTCTACTTTCGATGACTCGATGCATTCATGACGTGATCGGTGCAAACGGTGGATCTTTTTCATCCGAAGCCTACGGAGCCCTCGGCCGCTGGCCCATACGGACCGGAGCAAAGTGTGGAGCAGTCCACGGTTGGACGCTAGCACGCCCCAGCCGGGACCCGTTGGCCCAGTAAGGTAACTAAAATCGGCCCACTACTACAGGCGCGCGTGCGACGAGAAAATAATCCTGGGTGGTCGGCGCGGCGCGGGATGCCACCCTGGTCGGCGTACAGCACGACCCGTTTTGTTGTGGCCTACCCCTACGCGCGGAGCCAAAGCGAAGCTGTTCTCTTGTTAATTTGGTCGGTACGACTACGAGGCTAGAGCAGCTTTGGGAGTCCGTGGAGAACTACACCAACGCACCCTTGACTCCCTTAAATTTTTTTTTTGTTACCAAGCAAGCCCTCGTATCGAGAGAATATTCCTTGATCATGTTTCTCAATGGAACATCAGACAAAGTGGAATATCTCATTATTTCGTCATTGTTATGTCTCCCAATCAAATCTATATTTATAACTATTTATTATTAAGATAAAACGGTAACCTTCGAACCACCATACTTTATTTCTCATAATGCCCCCTGGTGCATCTTTCAATCTTGTCCGTGATGAGTTAGAACGGATTATGAAGTCATTTTGAGCCGCATGTCATTGAAATGATCGACCTTCTAATAAGGCGTGTACGTACATATGACGTTGCACAACACAAGAATACTGTGCATATCTATGTAATGTAACCAACATGTCCTATTGCAATGCAGGAACATGTTCTGTTGTGATCAGTAATAATGGTCCGAACGAAAAGTAGCGCAACAACATATGTTATGTCCAGATGACCGAGTACTGCTCGCTCCGTTCCAAATTATAAATCACTTTTGACCTTTTTCGTTTATTTTACTATATATCTAAATAAATGTATAGCAAAATAGGTATGCTAGACTTATAATTTAGAATAGAGAAAATAATAATCATCGGAATGAACGAAGAAACGCTGTGCGGATTGTATGGATCCTCGCATGCATATGGAGATCTGCCATGACCTATATGCATGCTCATCGATCACCTCGGATTATTACCGACCAGTTCCTGTATGTCTATATATACATATATATACGTCTATATACGCACGTACCTTGGACGTCCAAGACGGGGTTGTCATAGCTGGGCTTGAAGCTGGATGACCCGAGGACGGGGTCCATCTCGTAGGCGTTGGGCACCACCAGCCCCACGAACGGCGCGCCGTCGCGGTTCGCCTGGCGGATGGCTCGCCACGTCTTGTCGGAGATGAACCCTTCCGCCGGCGTCGCCGCCGTGGCCATGAGCACCACCACCACCGCGAGACCCACCGCGGCGGTCGGCGGTGGCCTGTTGCGGCCTGCACCAGCTGCTGTTGCTGCCATCGTCGTGATCAATTATACTCTAGCTTGTTGTCTTTCTGTATAGCTAGCTAGAGGTCGGTTTTTAATTCTTCTGATCCCGGGCTGTGCGTGCGATCTCTCTGCCCGGTCATGAGCGCGCATATATAGAGAGAGAGACAGAGAGGCATAAGAGGTGTCAAGAAAGACAGGTACTCCTTCTGCCTATAAATATAATGTAAACATTTCTAACAATTGAAATTTGTTTAAAAACACAAACATTCCTTCTAATATATATAGGCATGTGTACCACCGTACCCTTTGATCCCCTGTTTAATCCATTAGTATGAATTACTCCGTTCTTTGACTTTTCTGTATATATTGCTTTAATTGTGTATCTAGATATAGCATATCTTTATTAAGTGTATAATAAAAATTATGTATTTAGAAAAGCTAAAACATTTAATAGTTCTGAACGAAGGAAATATCACTAGTAAATCAATCATTCAAAGAGACACTAATCTATCTGCAGACGGAGGGTAGCAAGCTGGCAGCTAGGCGGTTAACGTTATTGGCCCTCCAGGACGGCACGACCAGGTTGTCATATATGGCGATGAGTCGATGACCGTACATTTACACAATCATATAGAATAGTTATTAGGTAAAATTTGCGATCCAGATCAACTGGTAACCGCACCATCATGCATTATTGACTAAATATAATATGCAAGCAATTGTGGAAGGCGTGCAATCACCTTCTGTGTCCTATATGTGCTGGCTAGTTACTGTAAAAGAGAATGCCATCGTGCAAATCGTGGTGTATTATACAATAAAATCCAGGCAGAAAAAATGCATATTTTCAAGGAGCGAAAGAACATATCTAGTTTGGATTATTCCCTCTGTTCCAAATTAAAACGACCCCTAGAGTTATTCTAAGTCAAACTAATTTAAATTTTTAAAACTATGATTAAAATCAGAGAAACTTGACTTAGGTCAAAACCAAACTAAATTATAGTTTGGAACAGAGGGTGTAGCATATGCATGTGTGTTGACATAAGCGGATCACGCATATCATGCATTGTCACCACCCCGCTACACAGAATCTTGCTTTTTTTTATTGATCGATGTAGACCAGCTTGTATAATCTATATATGTCATTCTTATATAATATATGTAGGCCAGTTTAGTTCAACTTTTTGCCTTGTATGCCGGTTTATATCTAGGTCTCTAATTAAACGCCTCAGTTTATATAATCTAGAACCTATAAAGTAGACAACATAATTGGGTTAGGGAAGAATAAGTACGTGTCACGTAGATAACATAAATGATAAAAAAACACAGATAATTAAATAAAAATAAGGTGAACACATTAGGTGGAGTGGGAGGAGGGGACTACATGCACCCTACCTTGGAGCCACATTAACTTTTTCTGTCATGGAAGCACTGTTTAGAGGACCAAGTTGTCATAGATGACGACTGTACAATTATACTATTATTCAAATTGTACAATCCAGATCGGTTGGTGACCGCGCAACATCATGCATTATTGACTAAATCACAGTAAGCAATAATGAAAGGCGTGTCAACATCGCCTTTTGTCTCCTATACGGCTAGCTACTATAAATGGTAATGCCAACGTGCAACTCGTGGTGTATATAATAAAATTCAACTCGTGAAACATCAGCTTTTGTCTTCTATATATTATATGATAGTTATTAGGAATGATAATGCCATCATGCAAGTCGTGGTGTACATGAAAATAATCGAAGTGCGTACTGTAAGGCTAATCTAAAATGGAGTTTTGCAACCCAGTTTTCAGCACTCACTAGAAACATAGGCGCGGCTTTGCCGCGCCTTCCCAGTTCCCTTCTGATGATTTTGGGCCAGTGACAATAAGAATAGAGGCTTTGATGGTCATTCCATATATCGAGGTTCGATAGAAGTAGTATCTTCTTTAGTGATCCATGCATCGTTTTTTACAAAAGATAACGTGGAACTCTTATCATGCCAAGTTACCAAAAGAATTGTGCATCTTCAAGTAAGTTGTCAGTAGCTTTGGACATCAATACCTGCAAAATAAGGTATGAAATAATTAGTTACAAACACATAACAGTTATTGCTTGCATTTTACTCCAGATTACCTATTAAAGCAAAACAAAAAGAAGTTACAAACACATAATTTCTAGTGCTTGGATCTTATTTGGGAGGCTATATATTAGTCTAGATGGATGGGAGCATATTGTCTAGGGAGTTTGTCTAGGAAACAAAAAAAGCACCCAGTATTTGTGCATGTTCATATATTTTCTATCGAAGAATAACATTGAATGAGATATGAATATGTAGAGCTGAAAAAATGCTAGTGAAAACGACAAAGTTGGTTTGGTGATTTTGTGTGAAATCCAAGAGCTAAAAAATTTGGTGGAGAACATAGTATTTAAGCTTGGTCGTCTGATGACTACGAATGAGCTCAAATGTATCAAAATTAGTAAATGGTCTATAAACTTGGTTAAACTAAGCCGGAATGCAGTATACGATCAAAGTCATAGTTTTGAGGTATTGCGTTCTGCAAATTGAAAATAGGTTAAACATTATGTAGATATCTTAGCAGTGCCCACCACTACAGGGTTCGCTCTCTTTGCCGACTGCAATGCGCACTCGGCAAAGACAGAATAGCAGTCGGCAAAGGCTTTGCCGACTGCAATTCCACGTGGCAGTCGGCAAAGGGCTGTCGGCAAAGAAAACGTCGGCGAAGGCGGCTTTGCCGAGTGCCACGTGGCATGCAGTCGGCAAAGGCTTTGCCGAGTGCCACGTCAGCACTCGGCAAAGCCACGTGGTGCCGTCAGCCTGACGGCTGGCTTTGCCGAGTGCTGACGGCGAGGCACTCGGCAAAGAAAAAAATTATTTTTTTTGAAAATTTCTTTGCCGAGTGCCAGCTCGGCACTCGGTAAAGAAAAAAAATTTACGAAAATTCTTTGCCGAGTGCTGACACTCGGCAAAGGCATGACCCCTTTGCCGAGTGCCACGCTGGCACTCGGCAAAGCTGGGATTTTGTGGCCAGATTCCCCAGCTTTGCCGAGTGTCAGCACTCGGCAAAGCTGGGAAATTTTTTTTTCTTTTTTTTCCTGTTTTCTTGCATCAAACATTGCAAAATCACAATTTATATCACAATTTCACCAGGACCACAAGTAGCACCATTTATATCATAATTTCATCACATTTATCACCACCGTCACCATATATATCACAATAACACATATATCTCACAATAGCATCTCTTATCACCACCACAAATCCATTACAACCATGAAGCTCAACGCAACGAGTCGAACACCACAAGTCGAGGTCCATCACATGAAGTTCAACACAACAAGTCTAGGTCCATCACGAAGAGAAGAAATACATGACAGAGACTTCGACGATACTCAAGTCCAGGAGCATAAGACAAGCGACAAGTACCTAGCTCGTCGCGCCGTCCCCGGAGCCGTCAGGTTGTCCGTCCCCAGAGCCCCCAGGGTTTTCCCACGGAACCCACCCTGGATCACGCGGCGCCGACCAGTACGACCGCCCTCCGCCCACCGGCCACGAGTAAGGTGTAGGAGGGCCACGCGGGGGTGGATACGGTAGAGAAGGGCCACCCGGAGGTGGATACGGCATCATCTGAGGGCCGGCACCTCTAGGAGACGGGTTCGAACCCGCTGACTGTACCTGCACAAGTTAAAGGCCAAGTGATTTCATTAGTATCTGCAGGATGGACGCACAAGCTAAAGCAAGAGTCAATGTACTCACCGGGGTCCCAGCAGGAGTGACATGAGCAGGCACAGGAAAAGACGGTGGAGGAGGCGGTGGAGCGAATAATTCAGGTGGTGGAGGTGGCCCGGGGATCTGCAGGGATTGGAAGTAGCCGGCAAAGCCCTGCATTTGACTATTGTAGTGCTGCTGCATGGTTGTCAGGTGCTGCTGGTAAGCCATCTGTTGCGCCTGCATCTGCGCCTGCATCTGCGCCATCTGCTCCTGCAACTGGGCCTGCAATATTACATCCGCAGTGTTGATTGTAAGTATAGGTGTGAAACGAGTGAACGACGAACAAAACCACACTTACCTGGAACTGCGACATGCTCGGCTGCCGAGACGCTATGGGGATGTCGGTGGAGCTCGTGGGCCTGGATCGAACCTGGCTCAGCGTGGGAGCATCGGACGGGTCGACGGCGCTGTGGGCCATGTAGTACCGGCCGTGCTGCTTCCCTGGTCCCAACCTCTGCAGGAGGTCTGTGTCCAGGGGCTCGGCGGTGGGGTCGAACATCTCCCCGTAGCGCTGGCGAGCCGCGGCGGTGTACTCGGTCGCCTTCTCGTAGGCGGTGGGGTTGCTGTACGCCTCGGACCCGTCCTCCGGGTTGTAGACGTTGTCCGGCACTGTCGCCTTGTCCTTGTGGGAGAGGAGGTACCCGGTGAACTGGTTGATTTCCTGCCCACCGTGCGCCTGCGTCTGCATTGAAAACAGAAACATGGTTACAAGTAATGACAATTGAGGGCTACAAAAAAGAAATGAACGGATGCATACCCATCTTCTCATGTACGTTGGGAGGGGCTGGCTCCCTTGGTGGTGTGGCACCCCTCGCATCTGCAGGCGGCGGCCCGACGGTCGTTGCGCCTCGCGTACGCCTCGTCCGTTTGCCACATGCGCACAATCTCCTCCCAGCAGTCCCTGTGGTTGTCGCACCACCCCGGACAGAACTGCATGACATCAAGTATTTGACATGCGAGAAGATTAGTGTAATGTTTCACTGAAGGAGTCTGAACGAATGTTTTCCTACTTAATTACATGCACGTATTGAGCGAAGGTGAGGTCGGTCTCCCTCCAGTTCATGATCTGGCGGATTTTGGGCTTCTTGATGGACTCTGCATGCACGTCGACGTAGTAGTCGTGGATAGCCTGTATGCGCGCCTCATGGTACAGGTCCTTGAGATGATCTTTGCAGACCGCCTCCTGCACTCGCGCCGCCTGGTTCGCTTTACCCTCCTCGCACGTGAAGAAGTCCTGCACACAGACACATCATGTAGCATTGCATTGTTTTTAAGAAGTCCGACGAATGCGTACTATTTAGCAATGCGTTGCGATGAAAGACTCACCCAAAACTCCCTCTTTATCTTTGCCGCGAGGGTCTCGCCACCCACGTTGACGAGGTAGAAGTGAGCCCACCTCGTGGGCACCTTCAACTCGCCGTCCACGTTGACAAGGCCAGGGTAGTACTCCTTAATCAGGAGGCCCTGGATGCCATTGATATGGCGTGATTCACCTTCTCCGCTCACAAACGCCCAGGTACTGCACGAGTCATTAAGAACAATTGTTAGTCTGCAGTTCGATTTTCAACATGTCATATGAACAAGTAGTGAAATCAATAATGGTTACTTACGTCTGGCCCACGGGTGTAATCACCGGGCGTCTGTTGAATTGCGGCCGCACCAAGCTGCGTGGGCCCGCGCGAGTACACCTTGGCCATGCCTGACGAAGTCGAAGCCGTCTGGCCTGGTGTAGGCACGGCGTCGTCGTCGTCGGCGTCATCGGCGTCGTCGGCGTCGTCGTCGTCCTCGTCGTCCGTCGTCGTCCCCTCGTGCGAGGACGAGAACGGCAGCCTCCTCGTCGCCTGGCGACATCCACTGCGGGGTTGCGACCCCCTACTGGACGACCCGCCGGCCAACACCTCCTCCTCGTCGTCGTTGGCGGTCTCCTACGGGGGGACCTGGTACGCCGAGCGTACGGCTCGATGCGGCCGCTGTCGCCGTCCGCCTGGCATTTTGCCGAGTTCCTGCAATGACAAAGAACAAAAGAGTTAGCATAAATAAATGACAAGTACTTGTAAAGGAACATAATAATAACAATATAGTATTACATGGCCTCGTAATTATCTTTGCGAACGGCAATATGGCGGGCGTGGAGTCGTCATCACTATCACTATCATCGTCATTGCTATCAATATTGTCGAGCTCTCTTAATTCATCACTGTCATCATCATCCTCATCACCTCCATAGTCATCATCATGTTCATCCTCCTGGACAACTCCATCGCGCTGCATCTGCCATCGCTCAAGCATTCTTAAGTCCTTGGCATCCTGCACCTCCTCACCCTCGTCCTCATCGATTTCGTTGTCTACTTCCATGCCCATGAGCGAACCAATGTCTATCTCCAAAGTACCTTCTAGCCCCTCAGGTTGATAGAACTCATCTTGGTTCAGGTCAAAGTCGTAATCATCGTCGTTTGGGAGAGGCGGTTTGCCGCGCGGCGACACCAAATGCACAAGGCTCCAACCCACAAGCTTCTCATCTTTTTGGCACACCCATGGGAGGTAATAAACTTGCGTGGCGTCTCGGTTGGCCACAATGTAGACATCGTCTCCTTTATAGCTAGAGTCCTGTCGAATCTCGACTTGCCCTATCGTAAGGTCTTGCCTCGTGACATCGGGATCGAACCAATGGCATTTGAATACCACCGGCTTAAAAGTCTCAGCACCCGTAAAGTTGAGCTCGTATATCTCTTCGACTATGCCGTAGTAGTCCTTCTGATCCGTGCCGGCCGTACGAACTCCGCTGCACATGGTTTTTAGGTTGGGTCGACTCTCCTCGTGCCTTCTCGTGCGAAAGCGATAGCCATTCACATCATAAATGGTGAATGACTTCACCCTACGGGAGAAGCCACGGCCCACCTGTTTCAATTCATCACTCATTTCTATATCCGTTTGGGCCTGCAAGGGTGAGGACAGGTAGATCGTTACATTACTCGCTCCGGGGAGCAAAGTGGAATCATAAAGTCAGAAAGAGGTTAGTTGGTTGGTACCTTTGTACAGAACCAGGAGATGAAATCGGGCACACCGTGTCTAAGAAGATTGTCTTCTTCTTGCTCGGTAGGAGCCCTATTGCCTGTGCTTCTGATAAGGAATCACTTCATCAAGGTTGAGCAACAATGTGAACATGATAGTGTGCCACTCCTGATGGGTCAACTGCTTGTTGGTACCTGCGCTTCCACTTCCGAGATCCCCTTGGAAAAGGCTGAGGGTCGATGAGTTCTCGTCGGCGTTGTAACGAGGGGTTGGATTGTGCACGATGGGAAGATTTTCAGTATAGTACGCCTGTGTGAAGGTCGACACCTCCTCCAGAACGGAGGCCTCTCCCACGGATGCCCCAATCTTGGCTTTATTTCTACACCTTTTTCGAAGAAGCTTTAGACACCTCTCTATTGGATAGCACCAACGGGCCTGCACGGGACCCCCGAACCGTGCCTCGTGCGGTAGGTGCAAAATCAGATGCTGCATCGATAGGAAGAAGCCGGGTGGAAATATCATCCAACTTGCAGAGCAACAGAGGTGCAGCCTTCTCCAGTTCAACACAAACATCTCGAGACAACTCCTTGGCACAAAGCTGGCGGAAGAAAAAGCTCAACTCTGCCAGGACGCGCCACACTGGCTCTGGGAGGTATCCCCGGGTCATCGCAGGAAGGATCCGCTGAATCCATATGTGGAAGTCATGACTCTTCATCCCTAAGACTTTCATAGTCTGCAAGTTCACGCCCCTGCTTAGATTCGCCGCATACCCATCAGGGAACTGTAACGTCTTGATCCACTGCAGTACTTCCTTCCTATCGGCCCTTTTCAGGATGTAATCGGCCGGGCCTCTTTTCCATTTCTTGCCGGGCGCAGGGGTCTTCATCACCAGGTTTGGTCTATCACAAATCATCTCCAAGTCCAGTCTAGCCTTGATGTTGTCCTTCGACTTTTTACCAACGTCCATGAGTGTTGCCCAGAGTGCCTCGGCCACATTCTTTTCTGTGTGCATTACATCGATGTTGTGTGGAAGAAGAAGGTCCTTGAAGTAGGGGAGCCTAGTCAAGCCCGATATATGAGTCCATAGGGCTCTTAACCTGCGGAATGGGGCCGGTGACTTGAACACCTTTCATGAAGTGCTTTACATCAAGCCTGAATTCATGGTTCTTAGGCAGGAATTGGCGATGCTTGTCGAAAGAAGAATACTTCCCACCCTTGGCCAGCCAGGTGAACATCACATCTGCCTTGCATGTCGGGCAAGGGAACTTCCCATGAACACACCACCCGCTAAATAAGCCATACGCCAGGAAGTCATGCATTGAATACTGGTACCACACATGCATTCTGAAGTTCCTCTTTATAGCTCGGTCGTACGTGAGTACCCCCTCTTCCCAAGCAAGTTGTAATTCATCCCACACCGGCTGCATGAACACACCCATATTGTCGCCCGGGTGTCCAGGTATTATCAGCGTCAAGATCACGTTCCTAGGTTCAAACATGACGCCGGGGGGAGATTGAGGGGGATCACAAACACGGGCCAACAAGTGTACGGGGCCGCCATCATTCCAAACGGGTTGAACCCATCTGTTGCCAGCGCTACGCGTACATTTCGAGCCTCCATAGCCTTGACAGGATTCATGTTATCGAAGTGCTTCCATGCATCACCATCCGCCGGGTGTACCATCTTGTCAGGATGGTATCTTTTGCCATTCTTGTGCCACGTCATTTGTTTCACGGACTCCTCTGTCATGTACAGCCGCTGAAGCCTCGGTAGGAAAGGAAGGTGCCGTACGACCATCTCGGGGACCTTAGACTGTTTCATGCTGCCATCAGAGCCTTGTACCAACACGAACCTAGAGGCTTTGCACTTTGGACAGATTTTTGCTTCCTCGAGGTCTCCCCTGAACAGGACGCACCCCTTCGAACAAGCTTGGATCCCCTCATACGGCATCTTAAGTGCACGAAGGAGCTTCTGTGTAGTGTAGATGTTCTTCGGCAGGACATGATCTGCCGGAAGCAGTGTGCCAACAATGCTCAACACAAGATCGAAGCCGTCTCGACTAATGCCCAGTTGCGACTTCAACCCTATTAGGCGTGAGACGGCATCCAGTTGTGTAACCCTTGTCTTCTCGTGAAGGGGCTTCTGTGCCGCCTCCATCATGTCGTAGAACGCCTTCGCGGTTTCCTCCGGATCTTCCTCCACATCCATTCCTTCGTCGAACCGTGCTTCGTGGAAGTCTGCCATCATGTCTGCCATCCCGGCATCGGCATCATACTCCTCGAGGATGGGTCCCACCACCTCGTCCCTAATAGGATGGTGTTCACCATGGTGGCGCCAACGGGTATAGTTTGGAACGAATCCGTTCTTGAACAGATCTTTCCCCACCGCAACCTTTACTTTCCTTTTCTTGTTCTTGCACTGGCTGCAGGGACACGGCATCCGAATCAACCCTTTCGCAGCTGGGCCAAATGCTTGCTCTAGGAACTCATTTGTCCCCCTAATCCATTCATTGCTCTTACTTGCGAAGCCCGAGTACATCCACTCACGGTCACCCAAGCTCTGTCATGCAGCACTGTTAACATGTGATAAAACTAGCAAGTGCATCTACAACGCGCTCCAACCATCTAATAGGTGAAGGATAGGTCCTAATCCCACCCAAGGATGCGCAGACGAGGTTAGCTTCCATAATCCGCTCCCGTCTGAGACGGAATTTCGGCAGCACCTCCCCCTGTTCTCCCGATACACGTCCCG
>CM041632.1:63353171-63404807 GCA_023333625.1 Bothriochloa decipiens
AAAAAATCATTATAGAAAAATATTTACTACATGTTCAGCACCATATACATATCCTGGACCTCTACAAACATAAAAATAAAAAAGATAACAGATGTATTGAGTTTCGACAATTCAAAATTCATTGGGTGTTATTGTTTCTTTGGTGGTTCTAACAAGGAAACAAAATGTGCAAGTTAAAGTTATCAGAGTCTGTAGAGTAGATAAAATAGTAAAATCCAGTCTGCAAGATCTTCACAATGCCCAGTTATGCTGAATTGCTGATAGCATCACAGGATGCATGACTATGAATGCATGAGTAACTGCATATTCGACGAAACATAAGACTAACGACGGAAACATAAATTGGAACATGGATGAACATATAAGAAAAATGCAACACATAACTTAGCAAAGGGTCAAGTGTTTGATTTGTGGGAGCAGGATACATAAGGACAAAAAACATCTTCGACAGTTACCAGTACCAGAAAATCAGGTGGACGATTTTGTGGAAGCACAATACAAAACAACAAAAAGTCTTTGACAGTTGCCAATACCTTATCACGCTTTAAGACATAAAAGTAAATGACAAGTCAGCAGGTAGGCTTACAGTTAGTGCAAGAAGTTGAACTTTTGGATTCTTGTGGCAAATCCGTTTCTTCAGTGCCTTGACGACATCTTTTGATTGCCTGTTACAAGCATGGATATGGACAATCAATAACCGATAACCAAACGACAGCAGAGCAAATTAAATGGGCTTCTGTTCAGGGGAAATGAAATGAACATGAGAAACCTAGTGCAAGCATTTGAATTCAGTAGAATGTATTGACATTTAGTCCCAATTCTCGGCCATGAATCAAATTAAATCAAAGTGAATTCATTAGTCTGAACTAATTGGCAGCAGAATCAGGAGCTCAAATGTATTGTCATAAGTTGAATCAAAACATTTGGATTGAAAATATGGAGACAGTTCACAGTATCTTCCCTGTATCCCCACTGGTCTAGCTCACTGCTGAATTGCCATTTGTAAAATCATTTGTGGATATTTTTTCCACAATATATGCAGCACGCGGTGATTGATCCGGAAAATTACGTTACAGCACCTAGTAGTTAGGATACAGCAAGAGCCCATCTCCTGTAGCATTCCCTTTTGCCGCACGGCCTAATCAACAAATGGAGCATGGGGCACTGATGGCCAAACCGGGGCTTGCCCAATTATGATAAATGATGAGTGAATGAAGCCCCCTATACTGTACGATCGGGAGACTGCTTTGTTTTTTAACCTATAAGATAAAGACATGAGAGTGCAAACGGAGCAAGGCAGATAAATTGCAGAGCCAGAAACGACGATCCTAGCAGACACACCCGCGGCGGATAGTTCAGAATTCGAACAGCACGGAGCGCCTCTAGCTGGAACCTAACTCCGAGAAGGGCGCGCGTCGGGGATGACACGGCATAAAACCACATTTGATCGCAGGCGCGATCGAGACGACCTCTATCGGCTGTGAGCATGGAATCTCGCGGGAGGGAATCCGGTGGCGGAGCACGCATCTGGGGACGGATCAGGGCAGGGGGAGAGGGGGTCCGTACCCGGGGTCGCGGTTGCAGATGTCGCAGATCTCCATGTTCTTAGCCCAGTCCGGGCCGATAAGCATATCGCGGGTGGCGCGGTCCACCATGGAGCCCGCCATGGCCGGCGGGCGGGGCGGGGCGGGGCGGCCGCGGCTGGCCGGAATCGGGATCGGCAGCAAGCGGGTGGCGCTCGCCCGTGCTCGAAACCACCCGCACCACGCAGGTTGGCCGCGCACCCTCTCTCTCTCCCTCTTTTTTCCACCTTCCTTCCTTTTCTGCCCCCGCCTTCCCTGGCTTTTGTGCAGCGAAAATTAGGTAGCTGCACTGCACGCGCACAGTGGCCCGCTCGCTCGCTGACGCGCCGGAGAGATGGAGAACGTGCCTGCGGCTCTAGCGGATAGGAGATAGAGATCAATGGAGTGGCGGGCGTGGATGGATGGATGCTTGGTTGGAACCGAACCGACGGATCTGGCTGGCTGCGAAAGCGGTGGCGTGCGTGAGCTGTCCAGTGAGTCCAACGCGGACGCGGCGGAGGATTCCCTCCCTCCCCTTTCCAGGGGGGATCGGTCGGGTTCGTCCGTGCCGTGCCGTGCCTGCCACCGAATCTGAACCAGACGCCGGTGCGGTGCTCGTGGGAAGGACGACGCCGCGACGGCGACCAGGCACCCAGCCCACCAAATCCCACCCGGCCCAACCCCCCAAAAGTGCCAGCAAATAGGCCCACTCCTGCAAGCCTCACTACGGCCCACGTAGCAAGCAGCCCGCAAAAACCCCATCTATCTATCTCTTACACAGACAACCAGAAACATCTCCTCCTCCGTCCCACCCCGCGCCGCCGCTCCCCGAACCCTAACCCCTCCCCACACACCCAACCATGGCGGCCGCCCCCTACGACCGCGAGGACGGCCTGCCGCCGTTGGGGCCGCCGCACGGGGCGGTGGACGCGTACGACCCCAACTACGTGCCGGACTCCGTCAAGACGTTCGTGGTGCACCTGTACCGCCACATCCGGGACAAGAACGTGTACGAGATCCACCAGATGTACGAGGGCGGATTCCAGCGCCTCTCCGACCGCCTCTTCCGCGACGCGCCCTGGCCGTCGGCGGAGGCCGTCGCGCCCTACTGCGACGGCGACCACGTCTTCCTCCTCCTCTACCGCGAGCTCTGGTACCGCCACGCCCACGCACGCCTCTCCCCGCTCACCGCCGCGCACCGCGCCGAGTCCTGGAGCAACTACTGCGACCTCTTCAGCGTCGTCCTCCACGGCGTCGTCAACATGCAGCTGCCCAACCAGTGGCTCTGGGACATGGTTGATGAGTTCGTCTACCAGTTCCAGAGCTTCTGCCAGTACCGCGCCAAGCTCAAGACCAAGACGGAGGACGAGCTCAACCAGCTCAAGCAGTTCGACAAGGTTTGCTATTGCTTACTTCGCTTGTCTTCTCTTTTCTTGTCAGCTGCTTGGCAGCCCAAGAACAAGTGTCAGTGACTGACTGCTGTGCTGCACAGGCGTGGAACGTGTACGGGGTGCTCAACTACCTGCAGGCGCTGGTGGAGAAGTCCATGATCACGCAGATCCTCGAGAGGGAGAAGGAGGGCCTGGAGCAGTTCACCGCCACCGATGGCTACGACTACGAGGGCGGCAGCAACGTGCTCAAGGTGCTCGGCTACTACAGCATGATTGGCCTCCTCAGGATACACTGCCTCCTCGGGGATTACCACACTGGCCTCAAGTGCCTCGCGCCCATCGACCTCAACCAGCAAGGGGTCTACACCATTGTCATCGGGAGCCACATCTCCACCATCTACCACTATGGCTTCGCAAACCTTATGATGCGCAGGTGCAGCATGCCTCTGTTTTTGTCACTATATGCTTCGCCTATGGATGTTGGAACCTAATGCTTTGAGATTTGAGTATTTGACACATATAGCTTAATTTAAGAGGATTGGTGTTACACATCATAAGGTTGCAACACTTTGAGGGTTTATATTACATTCTGGGACTTGGAGCAATAAAATCATCAGCTCATTTATTACATCTGCTAATTTACTACCTAAGCAATGCTAAATGATTTATTTATGACCATAGCTACAATTGTCCATCTAGGCAGCTAGACATTTGCACTAGTAAATTTAATTGCCCCCAAGATTTATACATGCTTTCTCGTGTTGGAAATCAGACATCTGCAGTTGTTTTAGATCTTCTCTGCCATGAAAATACCCAAGATGTTAATTCTTTTTCCTCATGTATGCAATGTTCATTTTTGGGGGTAAATCTAGGTATGTTGAGGCCACTCGTGAATTCAACAAGATTCTTCTGTATATCCTCAAGTACAAGCAGTACCATCAGAAGTCCCCTCAATATGATCAGATACTGAAGAAAAATGAGCAGATGTATGCATTGTTGGCAATTTGCCTATCTTTGTGCCCACAGAACAAGCTCATTGATGAAAATGTCAGCACCCAGCTGAAAGAAAAGTATAATGACAAGATGACAAAGATGCAGAGGTTTGATGATGAAGCATACTCTGCTTATGATGAGCTATTTTCGTATGCTTGCCCCAAGTTCATTACACCGTCACCTCCAGTTCTGGACCAGCCGCTAACAAACTATAACCAGGTAAGTTTGCCTCATAATGTTGCTGTATGTTTGCCTCATCAGTATAATTTTTGTTTTATATAGTGTCTTTCTGGTTCATTGCCAGACAGTAAATTTACTCATGGCCTACTGCAGTTGTTATATTATTATACTCTTATTTTACAGGTTGATCTATCTATGCCTGTTAGCTTTTTACCAGTTCAATAGTATTACCGTTTTATGTTCTTTCCTTCATATCTAGGCTCTAGCCTACCCCAAGGTTCTAAAATCTTTGGTTGCTGCAACAGGATGCATACCGTCTTCAGCTGAAGTTGTTTCTCTATGAAGTAAAGCAGCAGCAGTTGCTTTCTGGGATCCGGAGTTATCTGAAGCTATACTCAACAATAACCATTAGCAAACTTGCCCAATATATGGAAATGGATGAAGCAACTCTAAGGTCAGTACAGTTAATTTACACTTCTGATGATGATTCCTTTGGTGGTTTACTGTATGATAAATTAGCTCAAATACTTGGACAGGTCAATCCTGATGACATACAAGCATAAAATGCATGCAGTTGACAGTAATGGAAAGATAGTATCAAGTGCAGACTTTGACTTCTACGTTGTTGAGGTAATGCTGCTTGAGTACTCTTTGCTCACATCACTTTTCTTTATGCACTTAGAAAACTTGTGTTTATATGTGGGCATATTTTGTCTTCAGGATCTTAGCCTCTTATGCTGTTTCAATTGTAGTCTTTGGGATTAATCTGCACTGAATAACTAATTAGTTGAACTAGTGCCTTGAGACTTCTGTGAGCTAGATGCACTTGAGCGCCACCCATGACTCCAGCTTGTTCTTGTTATATCTAATAATGTAATAATTGCTACTTATTATACGATGTGCAATTATGCAGGATGTTATTCATGTTGTGGAGTCCAAACCTACCAAGCGTCATGGTGATTACTTTTTGAGACAAATTTTGAAGGTATTCACACATTGTAGTTTGTCAGATTCCTCCTCTAGCAGACCAATCCCTTTTGAATATGTTCTTTGTCGCTGCTGTCGAATCTGACTTGTTTCCCCTTTGCGGCAGTTTGAGGAAATGATTGGTGAACTGGAGAAAGTACAGCTTGACTGAACCTGATGGGGAGAAATGCCGCTGCTTCCTTTTTGCTAATATAGGAAGAGGTGTTTGTGATGGATATCATTAGCAAGTTATGTTTGTGCCTTTTGTACTCCATGCGACTTAGTTGAGAACCCATAATTTTTCCCCTTTTGCTGAAGTCGACTTTGAAGCTTGTTGAGGCCATTAGCTGAGTCGTGATACTTTTTTGGGTTGCCCAGTTACCTGAATGGCATGCAAATTGAGTTGTCCCAGCATATCCTATGCCAAGGTGAACAAAGTTCTACCAATGGGAACTTGGATGCGTCTCTCGTCAGCACAACACTGACTCGTCCACTCAAAGTCCTCCAGCCAATTTTTTGTCGTGATGAAATTTTAAAGCATTCAACAAATCTTGTGAATTGCAAGAATCGAGTCTCAAACTCGTGATGAAATGTGAATTTTTTTTTCAACATATAAATCTTGTAAAAGGCCAGAATCGAGTCATTGTCTCTAATACATGATCAAACGTCGGGTTGGGTGACCATGGACAGGCCTAATTGTCTCAAAATTTGTAAGTTAGTCACAGGAAGCTACATGCATCAAGAAAATATACTTTTGTTAACCTTCAATCAAATATACTCCGTACAAAACAAAGTGAAATGGCCCAGTGCAAAATGTATGTTCTCTGAAAACCAACAAAGTGAAATGGCCGAGTGCAAAATGTATGTACTATGAAAACCGCGAGTGCATTATGGGACTGCTCTGCGCGCTGGACTTCGGAGCCCACGTCACCATCACCATGTTTCATGTACAAATGAAATGCCAGGAGACATCTCAAGTGTAAACAATTAATCAAAAATAATTTTAATTGCATGATAGGCAGAGAAGTTTCAACAGTTCACTGATACTGCTATCTTTTGGAAGCTAGTTTCTGGGCTGAGACTGTACGGTGTACGCTGACATAATGGTAAAAATACAAGTAACGAAAGAACAACGCGAGCTAGGAACATATACATGTACATACGGCTAATGTATAATTATACCATATCTGCTGTATCTCTCAAAACTCTACCTATCGGAAACTTCTCAGGTTGGGGGAGGGAAGAATGGGTGAGCTAACAGATCTCCCAAGACAGCTGACAAGTCTCTTATCTGCTGTTCTTGCAGGCGTGGAAGATTCGTCGAAATCCAGGACTCGCGCCTCGGCCTGCAATATTAACTGGAATTAGAATGCATGATTTTTAAAAATTAAACATCATATTTGCAATCCCACCACTAAGGCTTGAAATTTCTTATCACATTTGTGATTGGATAATTCAGAATAGCTATGCACATTAAAATGGAAATTGCTAAAAATGACAAACAGTAAACTATGGTTTCCAAGAAATATTGTTTCCTGCTAGTGAAATAACTAAACTATAACCAGTTGATGCTACGCACCATGATTTTAGTCTGTGATTTTCTTGTCACCGGCTCCTTGCCATCTGTATTATCCTTGTTTTCCTTATTAGAAGTCATGTTGCCACTTTCTAGCACCTCACAAGCCTCCACTGCAGCTGCAGCACTGTGCTTACTTAAATGCTTCACTAATCCTAACGCGTCGTAAGTTCTGTCTGCTGGGCTGACAAAGCCCTGGAAGGAGCATAAGGATACAAATAAAGATGTTAACCAAAACAGGCCAAAAAAAAAAAGCAGTTGCTAGTCGCTAATCACAAAAGATGCTTCTCTTGCACAGTTCAAAACTAAGAAACATAGGACCTTATAGGATTTACTGTTTGAACAAAACCTAGAGATATGGATCAAATTGACAAATTCCCATATCCAATCAAGCCCTTAGAATTAATAACATGTTACCCCAGTAAAAGGTTTTATCTATTTATGAGATATAATGGCTGCAAGAAAATCAAAAAGAATGTCAAGGAATGAATTTACCTGAAAGTGCATGTGCATATCAATATACCAAGGAGACTTCCATGCAGATGGAGATTCGAGTCCTCTTTTGACACCTGGGGTATCAGCCAATCTAGCAAAAGCAGCAATTCAGAAGAAAATTTGACAGAAAGAACCTGCCACAGCTTAGTTTCATATACATTGAAGCCTGAACTGATTAACTAACAGAACGAAGACCAGTATCTTACAAGTTCACATATTCATAATCCGTGTTGATACATGGTGATGATTTTTCAACAAGTAGTTGTGTAGGCTTTGATTTTGAACAAATTACTTCCTTACAGGATGGCTTTGCACCATGATCGGAGGAAATAAGGTTATTGCTGCTGTGCTCGACAAGAATTCGTACAGGTTGCTGCATTAATAAAATATCTGTAAGAAGAAATCAAATTGAAAAAGTACTTAGCCAGTTGGCATGTCATCAATGCATTTCTGGAGGCCCCAATCTATGCAAAACTCAGAAAGCATGGCTACAATATTTTGTTTTATAGGAGCATTACTACGAATTGGTTGAGTATCACCAAATAATTTCTTTAAATGTACTTACTGTATTGTGTTGCAGATCAGTGTCAGGATTCGCAGCATTTGGTGACGAATGTTTCTCATCCACGAGTTGTTTATTCCCTGCATTTTGTGCATCTTTGGTCTGTTCAGATGCTCCATCCGAGCTTTCCTTGTTAAAATCAGACAACTCAAGTTTCTTCTCTAGATGTTTAAAAGAAGGTTGCTCAGCACACACAACTGACTCAGTAACAATGTCTTCATCATTGGTTGCACTCATGGAACATGTGGCCGTGATCATATAGGAGATGTCTGACACCTCCTTTGCAATCCCAGATTTCTTCTCAATTCGTTTATCTGGAGTAGGGGACAACAGACCTCTCTGTCTTTTCTTCATTATTGATGGTGTGCATGGGAAGCATTCAGCAGCACTCTTTAGCATATCTGAGCTTTCATCATGTGTTGGAGATCCCCATAATCTTAAAGGACTGGGGAGATTCATGGTCGACCGCATCAACTGCCTAATCCCAAGGGGACTAAATTCTTGCAGATCAGCAGAAGTTACAAGATCGCAACTGATAAATGGGACATCCAAACTAGGGAATCGAGGAGGTTCATAGAATAAAGCTCCCTCACCCCTCTTTTCATCTGGCACAGTCCCAATGTCTTTCGACAACTGTTCTTTTGCTGTACTGGCCACAGGTTCTTCGGCATCTGTCGACTGTTGACCCCTGCAGTTTTTAATGCTCTCAGTCATCGTGAAAGCCTCTGGCCTGTCATCACTGCTGACAGGTTTAGCAGATTGCTCGGCATCACCCAAAGAATTGTTTGAGCATGTGACTATCTCTGCTTCACAGTCTGGCATTTCTCTTGGCTCAGATCTATTTTCAGACGCGACAGACAAATCATCTGAACATATAAAAGAGGGAGAGATTGTCGCCAACGCCATCGTTTCATACACAGTTTCCATCAGACAGGACGAATTTGATGTGTGTAATGGGTATGCCTGTGCCAAAAAATTGGTGTCCATCTTAGAAGAATCCAGGTGATTTAATCTAGAAGAAGCATCAGGGTCAACTGTATCTCCTGAAATAAGAGTTTGCAAAGAAACATCTTTCCAAAGTTCAGATTTCAAACTTTCAGCATCAGAGATTAAGTGCAATTTCTGCTCAGCGTAAGAAACACTAGATAGCACAGAGACAGGCATTTCCTGTGCAACAACAAATGGCACCACAGACTTTTCTTGATTTGATGTGCTACAAAGAGTTTGATTGTCTGCAAACATAGAATTTCCTGATCCTTCATCCATATCCATCTGCATGTCCATTCTTTCAGAAAAAGATGAAGGAACATGGTGGTGCTCATCAGGTAAAACAAATCCTACAGCCTCTGTGGAAGGATAGCATGCCCCTTGACACAAGGACGAGTGAGAGTCCTGTGCTTCTATCTTGTTGGCATCCACATTTACTTGTAAATCAGAGCTCAAGGCCATGCTGGTGTTCTGAGCATTGCAACCACTATCTCCGTTGTTTTGCTGGTCCATAGCCGATAAAGAGTCGCATTGTGCAGGACATTCCATCAGAGGGAGGCATGGGACTTGTGAAAGTAAGCCAGAAGATAAGTACGAATCAACCTTTTTCTTTACTGAACTGTTCCAGTGATTTTTAATTGCATTATCCGTCCTGTAGGGGAAATAGAAATTACAAATTCAATGATTTTTGTTATCTAAAGTAGTCCATTGACTAACAAGTAACAAAAAGAGTGATTTACGCAATAGTAACATGTAGCTCAACTATAATTGGTTGTAAACTGAGAACACCTTTATGTTATCAATTGGCAGTAAAGCATAAGCAGATAATAGTGGTCCACTTTGCTCACTGCAGAAGTTCACCATTATTACTTGATACAGAAGAATATGGGTTGATTCCAGTTTTAAAGAACACATATTGGTTTCAAATTTGCCACTGTACAGTATGACATTTATCTGAGGTAAAATTGTTCCTGGAAAAAACAGGTATAGTTTTACAATCATATGTTTTTTTGAGGGAAACTTTTTACAATAAGATGTAAAGCTTTGCCAGTGGATATTAGGAAAACATATAGTTACCTTCCAGGTAAAAATTTTGTCAGTTCAGCCCATTTATTTCCATACATCCGATGAGCATGAATAAGAGTAATCTCCTCTTCTTGCGTCCATGCCTCCTTGTTTATGGCTGGGTTAAGATGATTGTGCCACCTGAATCAGACAAGCTAGTCCATGGTTAAAGCAACTACAGTTATCAGCATCAACAGAGGTATGTAGATACATATCTATAGTACCATAATTGAGTGAATTTACAAAGGCATACTATATGGTGTCTTTGTAATATCAAAAGCTGACACGGTTAAATAAGAATTCATTTTTATACACGGTTTAAAAGGTTAAAGTCTAGTAATGCTTCTAGTGTGGCGCTGCTACTATTGGCTTGCAAAACAGCTGGTGCCAATAATCCTGTGAAAAAGCGTCAGAGGTCAAAGCAGCACCGATGAGTTAACGTTTTCCATTTCTTTATTGAACACAAAGTGTAGACTACAGTTGAAAGCCGGGGGGGGGGCTTTTCATAGATGCAAACTTGATGAAACTTAAAGTAAACAGGAAACTTGATGTGGCATACCGTTCCCGGCATTGCTTTCCTATGCGTCCAGGCAAAGCTTGAGCAATGGCCGACCATTTCTTTGGCCCATATTTGTTTACCATCTGAACTATGATTTCGTCTTCCTATAAACAGAAAGAGAACAGCTTCATATTAATACATTGTGTTGAATAGTGATCATAAGATCTAATCAACAAAGACTAAGCCATTTTATCCAAAGCAAGATACGGTAGGTTAATTCTTCATCAATGTTAATAAGAAATAAAAACGAAATAGAAAATCCAATATGATGCTTACTTCTTTGGACCATGGCCCTTTAACCAATTCAGGATTCAGAACCTTTTGCCATCTGTGCAAACATTGTACATCCGTTCTGTCTGGAAAACATTCCGCTGAAAAAGTAACGGGAACAGAAGATCAATAGAAGTGGAAATGATGAAACACAAGGCATGACAGAGTTGATTTGAAATTTTCGAAACGAAGAGTCGATATGAAAGTGAGTAAAGCAAATATGCATCATCTACACATAGCATCTATTCATAAATAGTACCTATCTTTTTCCAGTTTTTCCCTTGGTATGTCTGAACAGCGCGGGATAATATAGCATCCTGCATTTAAATAACAAAATGAATCATACTAGACATTCAGTAAATATACCAAGCAAAAATAATTTGAATACACAGCATTAAGGTTTGTTTGGCATACCTCTTCAGGTGACCAATTTCCTTTGGTCGAACGCCGGGTCGGACCAGTGGTCCTCCTGAATGAAGGTAAAGGACAGACAGTCATAAGAAAAATTCAGTAAAACATACTGTGATTGATTATTTATATATCTTTTAGAAAAACTATGAGGCATACCCGTTGAGCGACCGTTGTCTCTGCGGCTCATGGCTAATTTCCCCTTCACAAGGAGCTGGCGGGATTCCAGGATCCTCCCCACCCTTCTTTGGAGCTTTTGCTCTGGCACTCGGCATGATTACTACAAGAACGTTGCATTTGCACACGAAATAATTTACCATCATACTGTGGAATATCACACATAACAACAGAAGCCAAATAATCCGTAGATTGACAAGATATCCAAAGCCAGGCATCCTGAACCTAATCCTGCATTTCTAAAACATGCTACCCACCCACCATTCCTCGTCTCCCCTCCTATCCCCTGAGATATGCAACCTCGAGATCCATCTCTTAAAATCTAAGGCCATCATCATATTTGCGGGATCTCCCTTGAGATCTGACAAATCCGGGATCCCGTCGACCCACCTAACGCTCAGCGGCAGCGCCGATGAGCAAGCCATCCGACGAATTCACGCCCCGCCCTCCCTCCCTCTCCCAAGCAAAAGAACCATCCCCAGATCATCCTTCATCCTACCAAGAGAGAAATAAAGGGAAACGCCGCGGGATGGGATCTCACCTCACCTCACCCACCGTCCCGGCGTCGCCGACGCGACCAGCAAGCAACTCAGTCGGCCGAAGCCGGAGCCGCATCCAACCCCGCGCCCGGAGAGCGCACGCCCAAGTGCAACCCCCGCGGCGCGCCGCGCGCGGGGAGAGGCGACGGAGCGGGAGGCGGCGGCGCGGTGGCCCACTTGCCCAGACGGCCGTCTCGACCACTGACGCGACGGCGCCTTCGCCTCGCGTCCGCCTCAGAGGTTTCAAATTTTGGGGAGGCGGCCGGAGGCGATTGAGAATGGATGCTTCGAGTTGCTGCAGCCCTCGTGCCGCTTGCTTGCCGTGTTGGTGTGGGTGGGTGGGAGGGGATGGGGTGTCAGGATGGACGGCGGAAGATGGCCACTGGGAGGAGCGGACGCATCGGGGCCGTCCGTACCGCTGACTCGCCTGCCGCTTGGGCAATATTTGAATGCCAACGGGTGGGATACCGGCTGGGGCGGGTGGGCTGCCCACGTGGCAGTGGCATTTAACTGGCGTTACCGGTTCTTTTGAATTTTGTAAATGGGTTTAAAACTGTGTTTATGGTGCGGTAAATAAATATATATATAGCTTTATTATATTTATAAAATTGTATAATCTTTATATTTATATCTATATCTATCTATCTATCTGCTTTTACGCTACCCACTTCATGTAAATACATACAGGACACCTACTAAAATCCAACCCACCTCATGTGCAGATTGAGGTAGATATGATGGTATTCAAACGAAGACTTCTGCATACGTATAGAATGATATGGTAGATGATGGACAGGTCTAAATTAGTATGGTTGTCAGACGGGTCTAGTTGTGATGTACGGAAATCATCTAACTATATGTGACGATGTTTTATTCAATCCGTAATTTCTTTTTTTGAAAATCTCCATACATCTTCTACGAACAAAGTTCATACCAACATTTTTTATGGTTTCCTTGCAAGGATCCGTAGATTATATCATGGAAATTCTTTATATATGTCATTATTATATTATTTGTCATCAAATTTTATTTTCTAATAGTGTTACTATCTATAAGTTTAATTCTCTTTCGTGTTTTATGTATCGTACTCCGATAAATTTGCCTAGCAGACATCACTAAACCAATTTACCCATCCTCCCGGTCGGACACGAATTTAGTTGCTCCATTTTATGCCCACCAACTAGACATATGCTATATTATTGTGCTATAGTATGCGATCTTAACTTTGGAATGATCGATTCACTTGATACCTAGTTCTGGCATGCATGAAAGGTAATCAACTTTTTTTACAACTTAACACTAATGACATGTGTTAGAATCATGATGCGTTATAGATGATAGCTAAGGGATTGAGGTTTATGGCAATAGCATGTAAGAAATTTTTCCTTATACTATGTAAGCGGCACCGTCTATTAACTTTGCAAACCTAGTTCATCGATATATAGTTATGTTATTCATTTGGCAAAACTATTGCATACTCCCTTCCCTCCATTTCAAATTATAGTTCACTTTGACTTGTTGGTGTATGAATTTTGTTATGTATTTAGACATATAGTTCATCTAAGTACATAGCAAAATGAATGCACCAGAAAAATCAAACTGAATTATAATTTAAAACGGAGGGAGTATTTCAGGAATATGATTATCGTAGCAGAAACCACAGGCTACTCGAGAAATTAACAGGGAGAGTGAGCATGCGCGCTCACTAAGAAAAGTACTTGGGATTGCCATTACGCATTCGGAAGTTGAGAAGAATTGAAGTGCAACCTCTTATAGACAAAATTGGTGCAAGGCTGCCAGGCTAGAAGGGCAATTTTCTATCTACAACAGGGAGAGAAACTCTAGTCAAAACCGTTCTCTCATCACAACCAATCTATCACATGACCGCTTTTCCGGAACACAAATGGTTAATAAAAAAGATTGATAGAATCAGAAGAAGCTTTCTATGGAGAGGGGAAACGCTGGACAAAGTATATGGTGGTCATTCCCTAGTGAACTGGCCTACGACATGCCGTCCAAAAATTAAAGGGGGACTAGGAATTTTAGACCTAGAAAGGTTTTCAAGAGCTCTACGTTTGAGGTGGCTATGGTTCCAGTGAAAACATAAAGAAAGAGCATGGAATCAGTTGGATCTTCCCTGCGATCAACGGGACCGGGATTTATTTGCTGCGTCAACGGTGGTAACCATAGGCAACGGGAAGACAACAAGCTTCTGGTCATCGTCATGGGTAGATGGGAACACACCACGTAACATGGCCCCTAGTTTGTTCAACAAAGCAAAGAGAAAGAAAATAACCGTTTCCAAGGCCATGCAAGATAATCGATGGATAAGTCACATTTTACCGCCACACTCAGAGCAAGAGATCCATGAATATGTGGCGTTATGGGAGCACATCAGTGTAATCCAATTTGATGCAAATAGAGAGGACACAATTAGGTGGAAATGGACTAATGACGGGGAATACTCATCACAGAGTGCATATCGTATTCAATTTGAGAGTAGCTATACCAAGCTTAAAATATCTCCAATTTGGAAAGCGAAGGCTGAACCGAAATGTTGCTTTTTCGCTTGGACGCTCCTACACCAAAAAGTTCTTACCGCCAACAACCTGATCAAGCGAAATTGGCCTAGCGACCCAACCTGTAAGCTTTGTGGGAGTGATCCGGAGACGCCCAACCACTTATGCCTGCACTGCCCGTATGCCAAACAAGTTTGGGCCGACCTGAAGCGCTGGTTAAACTTGACCGTGATCGACGTCGTACCAATAACAGGAACCATTTATGGCTACTGGCGCAAGTGCCGGGCCAAGGTAGACAAAAGACAAAGACGAAAATTTGATGAAATTATTATCTACTTTTGGTGGAATCTATGGAAGTAACGTAATAGAAGAACTTTTCAACATCAATCTTTGCAACCACATCAAGTAGCCATGCTTTCAAAGGACGAGATCACACAGGTACAATGGGCAACCCAAGAACAAGCTCAAGAGCAACCAAATGAGGGCTAGTTGGCGGCAGCATGCTGGCCTGAATTGTGCCTGTAACCAAGTAGGTTGTATGCAGGGTGTGTCGTTTTTAGTTTGTTTCTGTTTTCGCGGTGTGAGTAGACCTGAACACTTTCAGGTGGTGAGTTTCCCTGCCAGCGTTTGTAGTAGTGTTCAGTCGGGTTGCGTTCAATCGGGTTGCTTGCTGTAACTTTTTTCTTTTCTTTCTTTCCTTCGTCTAATAAAATTTCGACAAAGCTCTTGCCGTCTTTTTTAAAAAAAAACTTTCACCGTGAAACATCTTGGATTTTGAATTTTGCGCGCCTAAGAGCATCTCCAACAGCTCCCCTTTACCATCCCCTATCCCCATAAACCTATCATATTGGGGGAGATGAGTGAAAAATAGTGCTCCAACTGCTCCCATTTTTTATTCCTATTTTATGGTGATCACTCATATCTTCTTCATCTTCTCTCAAATAAAGGGGAAGATGGATCTCCCCAATACAGTGGGACCCACGCTAACTATCACTTTTTGCTCTCTCCACAGCCATGGCGCTTGAGAAATTCGAGCGGGGGCATGGCTGGGGGCAGCGTGGTGGTGGTCGGTGCCACTGCTGGGCGACACGGTGTCCGGATTGGAGCTATTTGCCGGCGGCCGAAGGTAGAAGCTTGCTCGGAGATGGTTTGCCGGCAGCACGAGGTCACGCACGCGGCCCTGGCTCAGCCATCATTTCGGGGAGATAAAGAACGGCGGTCACCTGCACGGCCACTACCTATGCGTTGGTCCTGCTTGCCGGTGTGGTATCTAGCTTGCTTGCCGATGTGCTTCTAGGCAATAGTGGATGCCTCCAATGCGGGGGCCAATGCTTGATCTGGCAGAGTAGAGAAAGAGGTGACGATGGGATGAACTGTGAAGAAAGAGGCAGCGGGAAAGAGAGAAGACCAAGGACAGAAGAATCTGACAGTGAGGCCCCATATATTGAGGAGGTTTTTAATGATCTGTTAGAGCAACTCATCCAATAATCTAAAAAAATAAGTACCGATGATCATCAATATCATTCTACTGGAAACTACCGGGAATGAAGTATTAGTGAGCTGTTGAAGATGCTCCAAAGAGAAGCATACTGCCATACACGTGCATCATGGGAGGCTCGTGATCTGATATTCTTACGGACTGAGATAGGAATATATTTATTGGACGCGTTCTCAGATTCGAGAGATGATGATAGTAAAATTTATTATAGAAAAAAAACATGGAATTCATGGGCGGTCCCAGTCGCAGTGAGCACAGGTTGGCGATGGCGCCGGCGGCCCACCCGGTGACGGCCTGACGGGTGCTCTCGCCTGTCGGCCGCCTGCCTCGTACATCAGCGATGGATCGGATCTCCATGGGCCCGCTATCCTTGCGTGCTGGATTTTCACCTGGGCCGAAACTGGGCCTGGGCTGGATAGTAGTCTCCGTTCAAGAAGAAACACAACATGCAGGACAGTAGTATTTCTAAAAAAAATGCAGGACAGTAGTATTAATAATATTCTGGTGTAGCAATAATTTTAATTGTTTCTCAAGAAGTCAATCAAATGATTTAAGGATTAGCCAAAGCTATAAAAAACTTATAAAATACAAAATAAGTATCATTAAATTGATTATAATAAATACATTTTTTCATAGTGAATGAACCTGATTAAGGAACATAAATGTTAATACGTTCACTGTAAACTGAATCCAACATAAGCTAGTTTGATTTGGCACGTATCTTGATCTTATTCTTATAGTTATTTTTTAGTAGTACAGACTACAGAGGGACAGAACCTACTACTATATACTTACCCCTGCAGCGCCCGCCAATAATATTGTTTGTCAAATCAATCAAACAAAAGATTAAACTTGAGATCGAGGAGATAGAGGAGGGAGCGACGTGCTTGCATGTACTCCGTAGTTGCAAGTATATTACTATGTGCATCATGCTTGTGTCGTGGCCTCTGGACTGGACGTGCTTGAGAGGAGGGAGCGAGCTAGGGGCATGTGGACTCGTGGCCTCTCCGATCCGGAATTGGTGGGCAAACTGGCAACCACCACAGCACATGCATGGTCACTTGATCGATCGTTCAATTCGGTCTGACCAGCAGACCTACTCTTTCTACGACAGACAGACAACATCAACGTGCTGCGTGCTGTGCGTACGTGTGCGCGGGATCGATACACAAGCAAACGAAGAAACGAAAACGTGCTTGCTGGTGTCTGTCTCTTTCCCAATTCTTCGATCACTCACTGTTAGCTTGATGATTGATGACGACAAAAGGCCGGGTCGCTACGTACTCGATGGATAGGAACCCCGGCCGGATATCGCTAAAAGTCAGTCAGCACCGACACACGACGATACTATCGATCTTGAAAATACTAGCTACTCCACAGGCAGTCATCAGTCGGCAACATTAGATTTCACAGGGGGGTCGGTACATTTACCTTAGTTGCATTGGCAAAATAAGCACAAGGGACATAAATTTTTCCTCAGATTTTCAGCACACATTGTACACTGAAAGCTCATTTTTTTAGATGAATCAATGTTAATTTTCTTTCTCCTATATATTATATCAACGTTTATGTCCCTGTTTAGATTCTCAGTCGCAACAAGTGTGTAAACCTCAAACAATCAGTTAGCAAAGTCTGTAGATCATGATAAACACGGATAGACACCCACTAAAAACACACAAAAGGCAGGCAAGAATTTAATGAAGGTCGTCTTCGGAAGTGGAAATGCGGAATGCACTCAATATGGCATACTGCTGTCGTTGCAGAACATCCATATCTATAATATGGTGCCGGCTTTCAACTCGGTTTTATTTGAATCGGAGCTCCGAAGGCAAATACTTGTGACCTGCGAGTAGAGTATCAGTGCTGGGGCTCGGAAAAGAAATTGGAAGATAAAGTTTGACTAGAACCTGAGCTAGGGAGCTTATATGTGTCTCTTTCTCATACTGTGTGTTGCGTTGCGTTGCGTTGCGTTGCGTTGCATTGCATGATGCGTTATCTTACCTGGCTAGTACATCAGCGGGGTACGTCCGCTAGCTTGGATTGGGGGTCATGGATCTGGATTGCTACTGTGCTGCTAGCGTGGAGCTGAGCGGCTGAAGAGCCATGGAGTCTAACTTGGGCCTTGCTTAGATTGTGAAAAAAAATAAACCCGATGAATAGCACCATTTTCGTCTTATTTGATAAATATTGTCCGATCGTGGACCAACTAGGCTCAAAAGATTCATCTCGTGATTTTGAACTAAACTATATAATTAGTTATTTTTTTACCTACATTTAATGCTCTATACAAACAGCTAAATATTAATGTGATGGAGAGAGAGTGAAAAAATTGTAACTTTTGAATGAATCTAAACGTGGCCTTGGTGGCAAAACTTTGACGCCGACCATATGTTCCTACTGCAACGCATCGGTAAACGCAGACTGTGTAGAAAATTGTTATTTTGCCCCAAAATGCCCGCGAAGATTGCACACGCGGGTACGTACGGTCCGAACTGAAGATGGATCCCTCGTCTTTGCTTTGCTTCCCGTGGTCCGCCCTGCCGTACTTGTGTCGCCATTATTATACGATGAGTTCATCATCGGATACAATACAATGGCATTCGCCACCGCTACAGGATGACACCTGGTCCCCACGCACAGGCCTGGGACCGAGACGCGTCTTCTTCATCATCATATCATCATCATCACTACAGTATGCCTGTTGGCTGTTGGCTGGTCAAAGCAATCAACTCACACTCATACCGAAGGAGGCCGGACGCGGCTGAGCTTTCGCGGCCGCTGTTACTGTGCAAGTGGCGCCAGCTCCCAGAGGTAAAGGCAAAGCGAGCCTCCCAGTTTCCTATACCTGTACAGACTACACACTAGTCCTATGTGTGTCGCGAAGGAGGCCACATCCAGATGCAGTTGCAGTACCAGTAGACTAGCAATAGCTCTCCACCTCTCCGTGTCTCTCTACTCCTTCCATTCCTTGCCCATTGGCCTGCTTCTCCCACCCACAGATCTTGGCTTCCTTCTCCTACCTGCAGCACAGGCACAAGCACTTGCATCTTCAGGCAGCCAGCAACCTCGGACTCGAAGGGAGGGAGAGAGGGAGGCAGCCGGCGAGAGCGCGCGCTTCAGGCGGCTTCAGTTCAGTTCAGTCCCGCCAGTAGGCAAAAGGTGCCATTCTTTTCCTTTTTACTTCTGCTTAGAATTTTTGCAGTTTTGGGGCGGGAACCCACAAGCAGGCCTGCGCTTTTCCTCAGTTCTTGACCCCTTTCCCTTCCCGCCGTTTCGGTGATTTCTCTCTTGTCCACTGTCACCACATCTCCTCAGCTCTGGGATTCTTCAGTTGGGGCATGTAAAGGGATAGTGCGCGAGGAGGCATTGTTCTGCTCATCCAGGCTTCAGGTTCAGAGGGGCCAAGAAATGTGCGGTTTGGTTTTGATTTTAGGTCGTCTCCTGTTTAGTTTGATTGTGATTCAAAGCCGTCTCCTTCCTGTCGCTAGTTGGTCGTCCTGTCCCAGGTATACT
Organism: Bothriochloa decipiens; assembly: GCA_023333625.1. NCBI lineage: Eukaryota > Viridiplantae > Streptophyta > Magnoliopsida > Poales > Poaceae > Bothriochloa > Bothriochloa decipiens. The sequence continues at coordinate 63,372,432 of CM041632.1, forward strand.
GGCGCAGTTGGAGTTCATGGCAGGAGAGCTTGCTGCAACTTGGTGAAATTTGGGGAGGGTGGTGGACCGGCTGTGTTAGTTAGGTTCAGGATCTTGTCCCAATCCAATCTGATAGCAGCAGCAGCAGCTGACAGGGCCCGCCCTTCATTTCTTTGCCTGCCTAGTTTCAAGGAGATCAATCAATGGTCTCTAACCACCACCCTCCTTACTCCTTCCTGCTGCATCCTCTTGGTAAAGTAGTGCTCGTGAGCAACTGCTCATCTTTGAGACTCTAACATGCCCCTTGTGAAAACCCAGCAATCATAGTCATGGTGGCTACTGAATGCACAGATGCTTCCTGTCCTATCCTCGCCTGCTTATTTATTCAGCGGTCAGCGGTCTTGCTGTTCCTTGCAAATGTCATGAATTCGCAAGATAGTATGTTTGTTAGCGTACGACATCAGAATTTATTTTTATACCAACTGGTTGCTTCACCCTCTGATTTTTCCTTTTTAGAATAAGAATTGTCTAGCCTTATCTACTAACTCTGATACTAATGTTTGATCTCTTGACTTGGTGTAATTTTCTCAAATCTTCAGAGCCCAGACAGACATCATCTCCTGAAGCAAACAAGCTTCTAAGTAAATTGTCTTGTCTGAAGATAATGTAAGTTTCTACTACCTCCTTATTTGACCAGAATATCATTAATTTAATTCCATTTCCCCTCGCCTGAAAAGACAGGATCATGTTTTCCTTGCATGGAATATTTGAGTGTTCACTAGTATCTGACTATTTCAGTTTGTCTATTCTGTTTGGTCCAGAAAGTACAACAATGCATCAAGACAGTTTCAGATCGGTGGTTTGCAGATCCCTTTCAAAGAGCCTTCCACCACCCAGAAACAAAGATGGCAGCTGTCCTGAAACAATGCAGTGTGCCGTCCCTTGTATTGTCACACTGCAACCTTCGGTTTGTCGGAACTGCCAAGGCAGGGAGCAGAGCGTGTCACAAAGCTACAGGGAGGAAAGATCCATGTTGTTCCATGGGGACTACCTTATGGCACCCTCGGTATCCAAGCATTTTGCTGAGGACCTCTTGAGAGGTACCATGGACCTCCAGGAGTCCCTTGTGATGCTTGAGAGATTCCAGGCTGCATCACAGAGCATGAGGCTACCCAACAAGAAGAGAAGACCAGAAACTGGCGAAAAGTCTCCTGAAATAGACACCATTATCCGTGAAGTCCTCCTGAGACCATCAAATGCCAAGCAGGTACTACCTGTAAGTGCTAACGATGGATTAAAACAGCAGTTAAGAAATTCTACCGATGAGTTGAAGAATGTGGTCAAGGATAATTTCTACAGGAAGAACCACTTACCTGTGCTCAACAATGACCAGGCCTCTTTGAGCCAGTCAGCTCGGTGCTTGCAGAACAATTATCTCATGCCCAAGCCTACTCAGCAGAAGAAAGTGGTGCCCAGGTCATTGCCATCTTGTGCAGCAGTGCAACCTGACAAGTCTAAAGGTCCAAGCTTGGTAGCCAAGCTCATGGGTCTTGATGGATTGCCCTCACCGAAAGGTAACTCAACCATGAAAGACGATAAGATTAAGACAGCGAGTTCACCAAGAGCATTGTTTGATATTGAGAGGCCCAAGTCAAAAAGGCCAGTGACACAATTATTTAGAGTGGAGTCTGGTTTTGATATGGAGATGCCTAGGTTAGAAAAGCTGCCACCAGAACAATTTAATGTTCAAAAGAATTCTACTAGTTCACAGGAGGGCATCGGCATTTCATATAATACACGAGTGATTAATGAGATTGCATCAGTGAAGTCAATTCACAGAGAGAGAAATGTTGAACAAGCTCGGCCAAAATCCCCGAAAGAAATCAAGATAGTCTATCCTACAAGCAGAAAGCAACAGGCAAATGAGAACGTTGAGATTAATAGGAGGTCCATGGAGAAACAAAAACCTTATTTAAGTGGAAGAAACAGACAAGGGAGGAATGTCACAAAGGCAAAAGCAGGATCGGTATCTCGTAATGCGGAAGTAGTGAAACGGCATGATAGGAAATCAGTTCCACCAAGAAGCAGTCGTACTTGTGACTCAGTGAAGCCCAACATATCGAAACCATCTAATAATTCCAGAGTAAAGAGAGTGCCCATGAGAAATGTTAAAAGCTCCACCATTGACGAATTAGTGGTATGCATCCTTTGTTATAAGTTTACAGCACTGCTTGGAGATTTTCATTCAGTAACACCTCTATATAGCATGTCAAATAATCAGTCACAAGCTAAGAAGTTATTGAAACTGAAATAACTGCTTTTGTCCATATATTCAGAAAACTAAGTAATTGACCTTATTCTTAGCTTTAGAAGTTTTTATCCAAATCATTTGAACATTAGTGTAGATGAAATCATCCAGCCAGTGATTTGCATGCAAGTTAATATATGTGCATATTTTGTTTAATTTATTCCCTTGGTCATTCTTTTGCTCATAATGTAGGATTACGAGATAGAAAGAGAGATCTTTCATGCCCTGGGCCAAATTGACAGTTCATCAACAGAACATAGCGCAACACCTAGTAATGAAGGATGCCCAAGTGCTGAAGCATCTTCTGTGGGTGGTAAGGAACTGCAGATTTGCACTGTTCTAAACACATTGTCATCCTTATTTCCACCTTTTTTAAAGCTCGACATTTTGGCACTAAACAACCTTTCTGTTACAGACATCTTGAAAGATTCTGGTGAACCCAATGAAACTTTGCTATCTGCTATCCATGATTACAGAATCAGTTCAGCTGATGGAGATGCTATTCACCCATCCATAGACAGAACCCCAACAAAGGTAGCTGAAATAAAAGATGAGATCAGTTTGCTTCTCCTAAGTGATAATTCATTCCTTGGCAGAGCAGCTAAATTCATAGGCATTGATGTGTATGGGGATCTGAATGAACAATGCAGTAGGATTTCCAAGGTTGAACTGAAAAACCATAAGCTCTATTTGGACGCAGCAAGAGAGCAACTGGAACTAAAACACTTCCAGCAAAACAGTCTGTGTTACACTGGATTGCAGAGCCAGAAATGCAGATCATCAGCATACTTCTCATTGGAGGAGTTGCTGAGAGAGATGAGCAATGGGATTAGAAATCTGAATGGATATTGCATTGAAGACGCTCGTGGCACCAAAGATAGCCTAGACATGAAACTAGAGAGGGATCTCAGCTGCTCAGATGCATGGATCAATAGTGTTTGGGACATGGGTTGGCAAGGTTTGATTTGCATGGAAGAGACAGACTGCTTCGTCAGAGATGCTGGGGAAGACATTCTGTCCTTGCTCATTGAGGAAGCTGCTTTAGACATGTGTTTACACTGACATATAAACATACAGCAATATGTTGCCAAGATCTAGCTTGTAATTCTCAAAAAAAAAAAATCTAGCTTGTAGCTTCAGTTTGAACATCATCGGCACAACTCAGTGCTTGTAGTTATATTTTGTGTTAGGTTTGAAGTAGCGTTCGGCCATGTAATCATCCGGGTGGTAGTATAAGAACCACTGAAGTTCATCGCGACATGATTGTAATATGTGCAAAACTGCACTGGAAATCAAAAGTAACAAAGAACATATTTGCACAGTTGATGAATCTTGAGCACAGTTGAGCACGACACTTGAGCCTGAAAAAGACTCACTTGCTTGTTCTTCTGCACCATGAACATTCAGAGCTATGTTAGCATTGCTTTGCTGCATATTCTATAAGTTTATCAGTAAGTGAAGCTAGACGAGCTAAATCACATATGCTTATAATTCATTCAGGGTTGTGGCACCATTGGATCTGGCCCAGTTTTGACATTTCAATTCCTCAGATGCTCCAGAGCTAACAACAAACAGTTCTGAAAGATAGCCTGTTCTAGTTGTGACATCGTTTAACAACCAGGCTCTACTAACGGCTACAGCCACTCTTTATTCTACGTCTCTGAATTTCACCATCAGAGTGAGGTTACGTATGCCTTCTGCCGGTTAATTTTCACAAAAGATCTGAGTTTATGGGTGGCTGACCTCAGTTCAGCAGCGATATCTAAGCCTTGTTTAGATATATTTAAAGTTTTAAGTTTTTTCGTTCTCTCTTCGTCACATCAATCTTTAGCTATTTGTATAGGGCGTTAAACATAGATAAAAAAATTAATCATAAATCATAAGACTAATCTTTTAAGTCTAATTAGTTTATGATTAAACAACAATTACCACGAACAAACAAAAGTACCGCAGTATCACACGTTCCAAAAACTTACAATCTAAACGAGGCCCTGCTTCTTTGGCCGAGTGTCCTGCATCAGGCGCCACCTGCATCAGTTCTACTTCTACAGCGGCTCCATCGTCCTGCGCGGCGGCGCCGGCATCGGCAGCGCCCGGGGCCGGACTTTGGGCTGCTCTACCAGAACCTCTCTTCCGTGCGGAGGCGACGCGGCAGAGAAAAGAGCAAAATCATATCACTCATGAGCCAGGGACCCGGGTGTCATTGGTCCATGGTGACAGCCTGACAGGTAAGTGCCGTTGTTGTTAGCAAGGCTCTCACCACTCTTGATCTCTGATTAGCCAGTGTGCATTTGTTAGTACTTTGAGGCTTTTGACATCAAACGCTTCACCTACTAACATATAGGCCACTCTGAATCTCTGATTAGCGTGTGGATTAGGTAGTACTTCACATACCGAAAGTCCGCAACTGAATCATCTAAGAAGCCACACCAAAAATAACCCCAGTACCTTTGGCATGATTCCGGCGGGTCTTTTGGTCAATCTAAAAAACAGTTTCCTACGGACAAAAGAGCCCAGAGCCATTTTTGTACTTGAGAACGAGAGAGAAAACAATCTTTTTTGTATTTCTTCCTCATAAATTCAACATAAATAAATTATTATAAAACTATCACTGGAGCTGTTTTTTCTAAATATTTTTAAAAATAGTTTTAGCTCCACACCCTTTTAGGAAATGTTCTTAAGTCATACCAAAAGAACAATTACTTGTACTCCATTTTGCAAAAATATAACAATTTTTTTTGTTTCATTGTAGCACCATATGGTGTGGCCAAAAAGGTGAAGCCGGAGCTGACTCAAGCCGTGCCAAGTGGCCGGCTGCCGGCCGGAATCTGGATCTAGTGAATACCGACAAAGGCACGTCTTGTTCGGCCCTAAAATAAAGTCGTTATGGCATTTGTACTGGTATAAAAATAAAATTGATTAGATTTAAAAAATATTAACCGTATTTATATCTTTAAATAAATTTATTATAAAATATATTTAATGATCCATGTAATAATAAAATAAAATTAAATATTTTTTATACGTTTGATTTGATCCAAGTTATAAATTTTGTTTGGGGAAAAAGCGAGAATGACCCGGATCGAATTCGAGCCTCGTTTTGATTACGAAAATTTTTTAACTTTGTTTTTATTTGTATTTGATAAATATTATACAATTACGGATTAACTAGGCTTAAAAGATTCGTCTCATAATTTATAACTAAACTGTATAATTAATTATTTTTATTTATATTTAATATTTTATATATACATATAAAGATTAAAGATTAATGTGACGGAGAGAGAGAGCGCGAAAAATCTGATGACATCAAAGAAGGCCCTGCTTATATCCATCTTCCACCACACACGTCCACAGACACACCAAACCTCCGTCCTGTCTCCCGTCTCTCCCATCTCCGCCTGCCGCCGCCGCCTCCACCTCCTCCTCCTCCAGCGCCCGCCGCGCCGATGGAGTCCCTGGGCGTGCTGCTGCTCCACCCGGTGAACGCGTACCTGGAGCAGGAGCTGGACCGCCGCTGCCGCCTGTACCGCTTCTGGGAGTCGCCCCGGGAGGAGTTCCTCCGCGCGCACGCGGGCGCCGTCCGCGCCGTCGTCGGCAACGCCAACTACGGCGCCGACGCGGCCCTCATCGACGCGCTTCCCGCGCTCGAGATCGTCGCGTCCTTCTCCGTCGGCATCGACCGCGTCGACCTCGCCAAGTGCCGCGAGCGTGGGATCCGGGTCACCAACACCCCCGACGTCCTCACCGACGACGTCGCCGACCTCGCCGTCGGGCTCGCCATCGCCGTGCTCCGCAGGATCCCGCAGGCCGACTGGTACGTCCGCGCGGGGCTGTGGAAGTCCAGGGGCGACTACAAACTCACCACGCGGGTGCGTCGGTTTGTTTTCCCTGCTCCCCTCTTTCTTCTCCTTCGCCTCCTCCTCATTATTTTTTTATGATATATAAATTGGTACTTTGGCAGTTTGAAGAACCTTATCAGTTCCATAATCTGTATACTATTAGCAGTGTACTTTTGATAGATTATTAGTTATAAACTAAGGATAGTACTCTTTTGAGGACGAGGTTTATTGGCAGCACAAGAGAGGTGAGTTATGACCAAATAAAAAGAGGGAACTATCCATCAATAGGGTTGATGAACTGGAGCGCAAGTTCTAGGGCAATCAAAGAAAAAATGATTTTGTTTCATATCATATGTTGGCTTTCTCAAATTTGGTTGTCTCATTTGAACATTTCTCGTATACCATGTGAAAGAAAAACATAGATTGGCAGCACCTAAGTGGAGGGCGCTTTCGGCAGATTGAACGGTCACATTTTCGGAACTAACTAGCCCTGGGGGACGGTAAAATTGCATTCTATCTTACTGAAATTAAAAGGGGCTGTTGGGCTTCTTGAAGCCACAGATATTGCTTGTTGGGATCACGTGCTTTCAAGTGCAAAGCTTAGATGGGGAGGACCACATCCTTTTGATTTTGATGGTTGTAGGTTGAGAATTTTCTGGGGTCTAGAGACGCTTATCGCATCTGCACATGAAAACATTGCATTCTGTGGCTCTTATCACCTATCACTACGAGATGGCTATCACATCCCCTTTTTTTTTGCCATTGTTCCTGATAGCGTGCAAGGTTCGGTAGGTTGCTTGTTTGGATCTGCATTGCTTTTGTCACTTGAACTATGCTTACGCTTGCTGAGGTAATAATCCGATCAGTGAATAATCTGCCCCATCATCTGAAACTACATTTTAGGCCATACCAATCTGTCCCGAGTTGCTTGACACACTGGACGCTGTTACTCTCTTCAGTAGCGTCAGGATATATGCATAGACTGAAGTAACGTTTGGTAGAAACAGAAAAGGAAATGACTCTTGTTATCTTCCTGCAGTTCAGTGGCAAGAGAGTTGCTATTCTGGGGCTTGGCAGGATAGGCTTAGCCATAGCGAAAAGAGCCGAGGCATTCGGTTGTTCCATAAGCTATTCCTCAAGATCAGAGAAGCCTTTCCCAAACTACAAGTTTTATGCGAATGTTGTCGAGCTGGCAGCCAACTGCGATGTGCTCATTGTGGCATGCTCGCTTAATGCCGAGACCCACCACATTGTGAACCGTCAGGTCATCGATGCGCTGGGTCCAGAGGGCGTGCTCATAAACGTTGGCCGTGGAGCGCATGTGGATGAGCCCGAGCTCGTGTCCACGCTCGTCGAGAGACGCTTGGGTGGAGCAGGCCTCGACGTGTACGAGCACGAGCCCTTGGTTCCGGAGCAGCTTTTGAGTTTGGGTAATGTCGTCGTAGTGCCTCATGTGGGCAGCGACACTGAAGAAACATGCAGGGCAATGGCTGACCTAGTGCTAGGAAATTTAGAGGCGCACGCGTCAGATAAGCCTCTGCTCACTCCAGTGATCTGATTGTTGCTGGTAGGCACTTGGTCGGAGGTTAGTAGTAGAAGAACATGACGCTGTGGTTTGTAACTCTGCACTCTGCTATTTTTTGGTTTGCCATTCAGCAGGTTGTTACTCAGATCAGACATGATTAATAAGAGTAGGTATCTATGGAGATACTCTCACATTGACATATGATTGTTGGTAGCACTTGGTCGGTCAGAGATTAGTTGAAGGACATGACACTACGATTTGTAATCCCGACTCTGCACTCTGCTATTTTTCGTTTGCTACTCGACTAGTGAGCCTGCTATCACCAGGGGCTTGATTAATAAGAGCATCAATGAAGATAAATAGTCATTTTTTGTTATCTTTTGCTGTGTGGCGTGGCCGGAGCAATGAGCGTGAAGATGCATTCTTCACTTTTCTGTTTCCCTGTCTCTTTCTGTTGCTGACTTGTTGATTATTATTAAAGCAATGCACATAAGCATTGACATATTCAGCTATGATTTCCTGACCCAAAGAATCCGTGTCACTGACACTGCATTGCAGTTCAGCGGGAAGAGAGTTGGCATCATCGGGCTGGGCAGGATCGGTCAGGCGGTGGCGACGCGCGTGGAAGCCTTCGACTGCCCGGTGAGCTACCACCAGCGGACAGAGCAGGCGTCGCTCTACCCAAACTACACCTACTACCCGTCGGTGGTGGAGCTGGCGTCCAACTGCGACGTGCTGGTGGTGGCATGCCCGCTGAACGCCTCGACGCGGCACATCGTGAGCCGCGAGGTGATGGACGCGCTGGGCCCGAAGGGAGTCCTGATCAACGTCGGCCGCGGCCCCCACGTCGACGAGCCCGAGATGGTGAAGGCGCTCGCCGAGGGCCGGCTCGGCGGCGCCGGGCTCGACGTGTTCGAGGACGAGCCCAACGTCCCCGAGGCGCTGCTGGCGATGGACAACGTCGTGCTCGTGCCGCATGTTGGGAGCGCCACCAGCGAGACGCGCAAGGCCATGGCGGATCTCGTGCTCGGGAACCTCGAGGCCCACGTGCTCAGCAAGCCGCTGCTGACTCCGGTGGTCTGATGAGTTTTGAGTTGTGTAGGGCAGGGGAATGGAATGGATGATGGTTTCCGTTGCTGTTCCAGGGGATGGAACTGGGGAGGAAGGAGATGGGTTTGTTGCGGTTTCCTTGTTATTATGAATGAATAACAGCGGGATGCGGCGCAGCGTGCCAGCGCCTGGTGATGATGAACTCTCAGCTAGTGGGGATTGAAAATTGGAATGTTTGTGTCCAAATAAATGATCTCCGCTTGTGAAATGTTGTTGATTCTTCGTGACAAAAAATAAAATGTACTAGTAACGACTGACGAGAGCGTAGCCAGTGCACATGACTCGCTTACACGCAGCCGGTGTCTTCCACGGGCGGCCAAAGCAAGACAGTCCCAGCACCACTGACGTGTGGGGTAGCACAAGCCGAGCAGGAAGGGACGGGAACCTACGACCACGTCCTATCGCTTGCTGAATGATCCGACGATCCAAAGTCCGTCGCCGAGTCAATTCTTAGCTCGTTCAACGAAGACGCAAATTTGTCGGACTTGTTCGTTCCGGATTGATTCAATTCCATCTCCAAACCAAACACGTCGTTAGCTGCTAGTATCTCCTCTCACCTCGCCTCCAGTCGGTGTGTCACTCTCTGCATGACCCCTGGCCTCACCTGACCCTGCGTGCTCCCCCCTCCATTCCATTCCATTCATCCGGGATCTCGCGGCGACCAAGACGCACCAGAGAGATCAATGAGATCTAGACGACGACGAGGAAGAACACAGGAGAGCGAGGTATGTAAGCAAGCACTCCATGGATCCACATTTTCCACATCCATCTTCCTTCTCTTCTCCGTCGTCGCGCGCTCTGTCGCTGGATGATCCTGAGTCCGTGCCCGGGGTCACGGTGCTTCGCATCTGATCCACACCGTGCGCCATCACCGGAGGGAGCCCGGCGGGGCGATCGTTTGGTTCTTCTTTGGCCTTGGCGCATTGCATTATTCCAAGCTTGACTCATCGATCACTGCATGTCTTCTGATCCTCCTATCTTTTTTTGCCATCATCTTGTCTTGGCGTAGGCCTTTTTAGGTTTCAGATTTCACTTCTAAATTTTACTATAGAAAAAGAAGATTTCTCGTCATATTAAAATATCGATACATGTATGGAATACTAAATATAGATAAAATAAAAAACTAATTATATACTTTACGAGACGAATATTTTAAACCTAATTAATCAATATTTAGATAATTATTATTAAATAAAAATAAAATTACTATAGTGTTTAACAGAATTTATTATGCAAAATTAGTATATCAACTTTGGTTAAACAAGGCCTTACATTACACATTTGACAGTACGTATATGTACGGACGTGCACCCGAAACATGTATATATATTAATCTAGTCTAGACCTTCTGTTGTGCTCCACGGACACAAGTTCCTCGAGGATTGGAAACGTCCGTTCCTCGTGTGCCGACACGAGTCCGCTTGCCACCTGTGCTCCTCTCCTCTCCAGTGCACTGCACTGCTCCCCAGTGACTGACACGTGCCTTTCTGCCCTAGCCCACCTATGCAACAGGCTACAGTGTACCAGTGGTAATAAGATTTTACGGATCACCCTTTTCATCCATTCATTGATTGCAAATTTGCAATGCCTAGTGTTTGTCCCAAAAGGATCTATATCTCTCTTTTTTTTTTGGCAATGCAAGTCCAAACAAAGCTCTTCTTCACCACTAGCATCTTTCATTCTTTCTTTATTTTTATTCTTTTTTACTCTCTTCGTACATAATATAGTGCGTTCAAGCATTTAAAATTTAGAAAAACCCAATTTTGTATTGAATACTTTGTATTTATCAACAAATCACCATTAATTATGTTTGATTAGTAAATAAAATGAGATTACATGCGTCTCTTGTTTGTTTTAAAGTTTCTAAAATACATTATATTACCGGCCGATATAGTGTGGAATACAGAGTTTCTCTTTCAAAGCGGAGTGGGATTGTGGTTTGGTTTCTATGTAGGAGCCTTATAATCTCTTCATCTCTTGGATGGACTTGATATCTTTACCTGCACACACCACAATGCCTTGCTTGCCCAGTTTCTATCTATAGCTTGTGCACAGTTGCAGGCATAATGCATACTATGCAATTCCCAACAAAACACAAGCTGAAAAGAAAAGGCAGTAATAGCATTGCCTCACCAATCTGGTATACCTTCTTCCACAGTGGCTCCAAAATGCCAGCTGGCTACCTTCCTTCCTTTGTTCTTTCAGAATTCAGAATTTCAGAGAGCAGATGCAAAACTGTAGTAAATCTTCAGAGCTCATCGCATTTTTTCCCCCAATTTTACATTGCAGGTTGGTAGTCTCATTCTCAGCGTGAAGCCAAGAACGAACCGCGCGTCCGCCCGTCCACCTACGCCGGCGCGCGCGATGAAGCGCGGGGCGTCGGAGTCGTCGGACGCGACGAGCCAGGCGACGACGACGCCGCCGCGGACGCCCAAGACACCGAACAAGCATCGGCCGGCGTACTACGTGCAGAGCCAGTCCCGCGACGGCGGCGGCGGCAAGTCGTCGACGACGACGACAACGGCGGACACCACGCCGGTGTACAGCAGCCCGCTCGAGTCGCCGTCGCACTCGAACCCTTCCTCCACGGGCCGCCACTCCAGGGTCTCCTCGTCCGTCACTCGCTTCTCGGGCACGCTGCTCCGGTCCTCCGCCTCGCTCGCCACCAGCAGGTCCACCGCCGGCGCTGGCGCCGAGCGGAAGCAGCACGGCGGCGGCGGCGGCTCCGGCCACAAGAAGAAGAAAAAGAAGAAGAAGAAGAGCAAGTGGCAGGAGGTGGTGGGCGGCGTCATTGACGAGGAGGCGGCGGACGAGGACGACGACGAGACCGACGACGAGGAGGACGAGGATGAGGAGCTCGAGATCCCCGGGTGGTGCGCGGCGATCTTGTGCGCACTGATCCTCGTGTTCGTCATCGCCAGCCTCATCGTCTGGGGCATCGCTCGCAGCTACAAACCCACCGTCGTCGTCAAGGTACATTACATGGCCGGATTCCCAATCTCATCTGAACTGAAACTTGTTCATTCCTCGTGCTGTCGCGTTCCCACTTCCCACCTGTTGGTGTTCCATTCCATGCATGTGTGGTGCAGAGCCTGACAGTGCACAACTTCTACGCCGGGGAAGGCACGGACCTCACCGGGGTGCCGACGACGATGATCACGCTCAACTGCTCGCTGGCCATGTCCGTCCACAACCCTTCCACCATGTTCGGCATCCACGTCTCCTCGAAGTCCATCCAGTTCATGTACTCGGAGATCGCCATCGCCACCGGTCAGGTACCTCGATCTGTGTTCTGCAGTCAGTCAGACACACCACACCATCATACCAACCCCTGAATATAATGCATGTCGTTTCCTCTGCATGCAGCTCGACAAGTTTTACCAGCCGAAGAAGAGCCGTCGCGACGCCACCGCGGTGCTGCACGGCGAGAAGACGCCGCTGTACGGAGCCGGCGCCACGCTCGTGGTGGCTGCTAACGACGCCGCCGCAGCCGGAGGCAAAGGGAAGAAGCAGGTGCCGCTGACGCTGGAGCTGGCAGTCTGGACCAGAGGGCACGTGATCAGGGTGACGCACACCGTGGACGTGAAGTGCCCCGTCGCCATCGACCCCGGCAGCTCCAGGCCGGTCAAGTTCCGTCCGAGCGATTGCAGTTACAAGCGACGATGAGCTAGCTAGCTGATCACTTTGCAGCGGTCTTCATCAGCAAGAGAACACAAGGAACTAGATGCGATGCATGGATCGATCACCACCTTGCTTCTTATTTAATTTGTTCGTCGTCGTGGCGTACGTCATTGGCTTGGCTGTCATCTTGTTTCTAGTAGATAGTTTCGGCTATATAGGATGTTCTGTTCATAACTCTGATGATGGAGGATCGCCTAATAACCACAGAGAAATAATTTCGGCAGCTTTTATTTCCGAGATAACTTGTGATTTGTGATTCGTGCATCATTGCAGAATTTGGGGTGAGCTAGCTAGCTAGGATCGATGGACCGTGGAGGCAGAGAGGAATTTGGGGTGAGCTAGCTAGCTAGGTCCGTCATCGTTGTAGCCCTGCGCATGCACCGAGAACACATAATCGAGCTTCGAGCAGGAGGACGATTTGAATAAACTCGAGATGCCGGCCTTCATACAGGAAGACAATTTGGACGAGCTTGAGCGGTGGAACTTGGTAAAGGACGTACCCAGTGTCGTAGGTTCTTGTACTGTGGGGACTGGAGAAGAAAAAATAGCTAGCAGCCATCCCTGTATAAATGTGCAGAGGCTGGGGCTTAAACCCTGGACCTCTTGGTCACAAGCGGTAAAGCTCTACCGCTTGCACCAGGGCCGCCCTTCAGTGGTGGAACTTCATACATTTTCAAAAATCATCCTACATGTTATAGTGCCCAGTTCGGTGAAATATAGAGAATGACCTTAGAAAAAATTACAACAGGTTCCAAATTAAAAAATTTATTCTATGATTTTTAACATTAAATTAGATTATCGTATTTTCAAATGCATATTTGTTATAGAAAGAATATTAGGATGCTTCTTGAAAATTTGTTCAGCGACGGAGAAGCAAAGCACACAACGAGAGAGAGAGAGAGTCCCTGGGCGGCTCGGGGGCGACTCGCCTGCCCAACCACAAACCCGCCGCCGCCGCCGGCCATCCCCGCCGCCGCCGCTGCTCCGGCCAGCGGTGGCCCGTCGCGGGGAACTCAAAAAGGCCCGCCGCTGCAACGCCTCCTCCTTTCCCCTCGTCTCCGCTCTCTCTCCCCCCTCCCCAAAATCTGAAAGAAAATGACGGTGGTGGTGGCTGCCGGCGTGGTTGGGCGACGGATCCGGGCCTCCAGTGGCTGGATCTGGTGCCCCAACCCCCGGATCTGCCGAGTGGAGGTGCGGGCGCTACTACGTCGACCAGCGACCGCCCACTTTCCGCTCGCGATGACCCGTGTGTGCGCTTGGGAGCGGCTGCTCCGAGGTGCCATGGCCGAGGATGACGAAGACCCTGTCCTGGCACGGGCCTCTCCGTCTCCTGCGCCACAAGCGCCCTGTTCATCGCATCGGGGGCGACGAGGTTGGCCGGCGGCCGGCCTGACCGCGGCAGCATGGTTCGGTCCTGCGACGGCCTAGGCGGCTGCTCCCAGGGCGCCATGACCGAGAGCTGATTCCCTGCCCTACATGGCTCGTCAACGCCGTCTTCCTGACAGGTTCAGCCGGAATCCCCTGTACCGGAGAGGAGGCCATGGGCATGCAGTTCGGCCATGGGCTTGTTGGCGGTGGGGCAGCTTGCCTGTGCTTCTCAGTGTTTCCTTTGCAGGGGGCAGCAATGATACTGGCGTGTAGTTTGGCCGTGGGTTCACGGGCGGTGGGGCTGCACGTCGTGGAGCATCGGCTGGGGGAGGCCTGCAACAGGGCGAGCAGGGCAGCATCCCTAGGGATGAAAATCCCTTGAGTGTTCTCACAATGACGGTGGCGTTTGATGACTCCATCCCCTTCTTGAAGGCGTCATTGGAGTGCTCAAAGCCGCCTTGCCTCATTAGTCCCGGTTGCCGCTCTTTCCCCAACCTCAGTTCGTCGTCTACAGGTCTCAGGGCGAAAGCCCTTGCGAGTATGGTGCTATAATCATCGATGTTGGCGCCCGTGGGCGTCATTTCCTTCCTGAAGGCATCGAAACAATGCATGCCTGCACTCCGTCGTGCCCTGGCTCTTTGGATACCCCTCCGTCCCTTTGTTCCCTTCTTGATCCTTTTTGTCCAGGGTGAGGCTGGCACTGGCTATCAGTCGTACCGGTGTACCATTGAGTGTCCTCCACTGGCACCTCTGCTCCGTCGACGCTCTCCTTGATGGTGCTTAGAAAATCTTATGTCGGGTAGGGCCTAGATGTGTTGTATGTCTCACCATCAGCATAATGGAGGTCGCCGTGTACGGTGATCTTGGGCTTGCGTGTTTGGCACCACTCTTAGTCCCCGTTCCATTGTTCGTTCTGTTCCACACTTCGCGCCTCCGGTGGAGGGCAGCAACGGAGCGGCGTAGTTACGAGGAGTGGTGCTAGGCGCAAAGGCTCCGGTGAAAACAGCGAGTATGTGGCTTGGTGGAGGCGCAAATCGGTGATCGGTTGCGGCTCTCGACTGTTGTCTAGACTTAACCTTGGGTCTTTTTGTTGTTTCTCCTTCTCCTGCTAGTTTGTTGATGGTGTCATTGTATTGTTGTAATCCCTCTCTTCCCATTTGTATTTCTCTGATATCCATGTAAACATTAGGTGCTTGACACCCTCCGTTACACCGGCTTGCCGGAATCAATGAAAAATTATTCAGGAGAGGCTCTCCCCCCTCCGGAGAATGTTTCAAAAAAATTTGTTCGGCCAACATGTGGAGCCGCAGCAAGTAGCAGCCGACCCCATCGTGCTCTCCTTCACTAAGGAGCAAAACAAGGAGGATGTTATACTTACCGCATACGTCCAGCCTTTGTAACGGATGGTCCACCGGGCTGGGGTCGACGCTTCTCGTCTAATGGGTGCAACGGTGCTGGGTGCCATGGGAAAGCCACGTAGACACATTTTTTCCTCTTAAGGGCATATGCCCCCATCCCCCTCCTGCAATGCAACCATCTGGGGCATATTTAACCTTCCCAACAACACTTCTTTCAGCGTGGGTGATCCGGAAGAAAATGCTATATGAACGATTCATTATGCCGTGGTGTTCCGATCCTCCGTCTGCTCCTACAACCACAGAGTGCAGCCTTTGTGGGGTTGGGGTCGACGCTTTCCGTCTAGTGGGTGCAACGGTGATGGGTGCCATGTGATAGACATATTTTTTTTCCTCTTAAGGGCATAAACCTAGATAAATAATGTGTCAACCAAAAAAAAGTCAAAATAAACTGTAATTTTGAAAGGAGGGCCGGGAGTACTATTTATCAAACATGATTTTTTTATTTGCCTCGTAATCCATATATCCAAGCAGTCCAGAGGAGGGAGACGCCTTGTGAAGTTTCCACGCCTATCCAGTTATAAAAGCTGCTCCGTGGAGGGCCAAACATGATTTGTTCTTTGTTGTTACAACTGATTAGGCCCAGAGAAGTTTTGCTGTGTGTTGAATAAAGTACTACAGTGCATGGTTCTGTGTCCTCCTCTCTGGTCTCTGCATGGTGACAAGAGAAGACCGTGTGGAGCCTTCCATTTCCACTGTCTGCTCCTGCTGCAATAACACCATTTGGTGTTGATGAGGCCAACGATAGTGCAGCAATCGGTTAGTTTAGGGCTTCTTCAACGCGCTTATGTGGCGTACTGTCCCGTTCTTCACATCCTCACCGCGTCTATCATGTCACCGAGATGGTCGCTCTGCAGGGTGTCAGTGGATCCTGCAGAAGAGGCGATGGTCTCGTCTGACGAAAAGCGGAGGAGACCATCGGAGTGAGCGTTGCAACAACGGGGCAGCACGCAGCAGCTCCGGCCGCGGGACCACTCTCGATTCCCGCGATATGTACCGCAAGTAGCGAGGCAGCACGGCATTCGCAGCCCGCGTTGAGAATTTTGGCAGCCTAAATACGTGACATGGACCTTTATGGGTGAGGCATACACCAGGTGTGGCCTGCGTTAGGGATGCCCTTATTTGCTGGGTAGTGGGATCCTGGAACTGATGTGGTGAATATCTGTAGAGTTGACACAAGGGTACGAGTTGACAGAAGGGTACCGGCAGTGTTTGGTTGATGTGTCTCACGTGGCTTCCTGTACAGTGATTAGGTCCACGCAACTTGGATTGGAGCCCTGGCAGTCGATTTGCTACGCCTGCTCACAGGCAACCCCTGTCAGCACCTACCATAATCAAAATCGTGATAATAATTGATCCGTCAAAGCCCGTGCACAAGTTGGCATGTCTATAGTAAATAAATAAATTTTAATTTTAAATTAATAAATTAATTAACAAAAACTGATAACAGTTTGATTGTGTAGTTGGCAATCGGCATGTAGCCTATATTTTATATATGAAGAAGAGTGGTCTTATTCTGTTAAATATCAATATGGTACTATTTTTATTTCGTTTCATACAGTTTTTCTTAAGATTAGGACATAGCATGGAATGATTCTAAAATCGGTCTAGGCCCAATTTAATTCTCAACATCTTGTTTTTATCGGTCAATCAATTTCGAGTTCAATAAAATATATTAAAAATGACATATTTCTAGTGTGTACTATTAGATTAATTATGAGGTTTATTATAATAAATGTATTTATTTAAATGTATAAATATCCATACTATTTCTCTAATTACATTTGTAACGTGATGGGTAACACATGACTTAAAACTCATGTTTGCTTAAGTGTAGCTTTGTTAATGTCGGGCTATTCAAACTTGTTACCGCTGGCACTCGACTGTGGATTATTATCATTGCTTTTTTTTTTTAAAATTACACAGTATAACATAGACGTTCACAATATGCACGCACACTCACCCCTATAAATACACGTACGCAAAACCTACCCTTATCCTTATGATCGAGCACTCTGTAGGACTTAGCATGCGACAGATCTGGAGATTTCCGAAGTCACCACTGGCGCCTCGTTGTCGACAGGAACGTCGCTTACCACTTAACGCATAACGCCGGTAAATCCTAAGAAAATCCCAGAAAAGATGTGAGCACCAGGATTTGAACCCTGATGGGTAGCGTCACACTGGACCGTTGCATTTTACGTCACGAGTTTGTTTGGTTCCTAGCCTTTTTAAACAAAAGCACATCCTTTTTAAGATAATAACGAACAAGATCATATTAAAAAGCATGAAAAGCACGGATCATGAGGATTCAGACCTCCTCTTAAATTCGAATAAATTCTAAATAAAGTAACCTATCATCCATGAGGCGCCGTGAATCACAGATTGCTTCACAATAGACGTCCATTAGCGAGCATCTCTTTTACTCTCTCTTTTTTTTTTGGCGAAAAGCATCTCTTCTACAATTTTACCAACCGAACAAAATCACTGCATTTGTAATTATTTCTTTCTTGGTAGTTTTATACTGCTAGAGTGGGACCCCACGCGAAGTTTTATACTACTAGAG
Organism: Bothriochloa decipiens; assembly: GCA_023333625.1. NCBI lineage: Eukaryota > Viridiplantae > Streptophyta > Magnoliopsida > Poales > Poaceae > Bothriochloa > Bothriochloa decipiens. The sequence goes on from CM041632.1 coordinate 63,390,226, forward strand.
TGGGACCCCACGCTTCGCGTGGGACGGAGGAAAGAATGCGGACCTATTTGTGAACAGTGACGGGTCTCGGGAATGCGGAGGGAAGAAAAGAGAAAATAGCTTAACGGGCCCTGATGAACAATAACGGATCCGTTTGTGAACACTGGCGTGTCTCGGGTAACACTAGTGAACCCATGGATCCGTTTGTGAACACTGCGGGTCTGAAGAAAGTCTTCATAGATTCATGTATAACATAATAAATATCTTGTCCAGAAAAATGTCACCACTTTGCACGTGTTTTCTTCTTTCTTTCACATTTGGTGGTTGAGAAAAATGCTTTCTTAGTACTAAAAAAAATATATGTGATTTTTAGTCCAAGTTACCAAAAGTAGAAGGGAATTTGTTGGCCTTTTTGAAAGTACAAGATAGAACTCCGCCTGTATTCCGTACTGCTTTAGTTGTATTTCTTTTCTATTTTCTGATTGACCACAACTAAAATAAGGTCTGCTTCACCAGCACCTGATACAGCAGAGCGCAGACGAACGTTTTCTCCAATGCTGCGTATTCAGAGCATGCCAAAGCATCTTCAGCTTACCAACAACATTGCTCAGAGAATCACTTCGAGGTCCAACGTACTTCTCACACGAAAGTTAACACATCAGCAAAACAGGTACTTCACTTAACAGAGCAATTCAGCAACCGTTTCCTCCCGTCAAAGATTAAAAAGAATTCTCTACAATGACATCAATGTTCAGCTTTGCTGGCATCACAATTTTTCTTAAACAGTTGCTGCCAGATTTCTCATTTTTACCATTATCTTCCTGGACCAACCAGAGTTTACATGTATTGATCCAGACAAAGGATCATACATGACTCAAAGTAGCCAAATCAAACCTTACTCTTCTGGTCTTCGATTTTCTGGAATGACGTGAACCACTGTTTCCAGGAAGCGTCTCCCTGCTGCTCAATCCATGACAAGAAGCAACTGTCCAAGAGACAGAACAAGTTCTCATACAGGAGCTGGTACCGCACGGGGATGAAGCGGAAGTTTGCGATTTGCACAGCAGGCCAGATGGTTCCACCTAACACCAGAGCGGGAATGAAGTCCCTTTTCACATTTTCCATCATCTGCTCTACGCTCCTTCCTTGACCGAGACCAACATATGAGAAGAACAGGAGGAGGTCTATTGGTCCAAAGAGGAAACCATCTGCAGCAACTTTTGAGGCAACAAATTTGAAAGTATTAGGCTGAAATCTCCTCCGGATGAAGCGGTCCAGATATTCATACCTATACAAAACCAAAGCATTAGTGAGATATTGATGCAAGCAACATCTCATATATTGTATTTTTTTCTCCTAAAAATAAGGAGATAACTGCTTTCATCTGCAAATCACTAAGGGGCTGTTTGGTTTCAGGCCACAGCTTGCCATGCCGCAGGTTCGGCAGCGCCACAGGTCTGTGGCGGAAGAAATAGCCGCCACACGCCACACCTCGCCACAGAGCAAAACGACAAGGAAATGTGGAAAACGACAGCTGTGGCAACCACCAGTTAGGCAGCAACCAAGCAGTGACCAAACTGTGGCAGCTTTTGCAAACACCCCCTAAATTATAAAGCACCCATACCACAAAATCTTAACTACCTTTTGCAAATGAACAACAAAGAGTAGCAGATAAGAGAGGAGATTGTGGAATGAACATTCATCACAAATGAATAAGTCAAGGTGGGAATGAATAGGACTGCAGGGGTTTGTTCCCACAGCAGATATTCTTATTAGATTATTTCTCTGTCCAAGAGTGAAAACCTGTATGATCAAATCTCTATCTGCATTTCATATAGCAGAACACAGTCCAGTGGTGAACTACTAACTCTCTGAAATAGCATCGTTACAGTACATGACATGGTGGAAATCAAATCCATGATGAAGTGGGCTGCGGAGCATACAAATGAACGAATAAGGATGTTACATCTGTGAAGTGCAGCCCAAGATACATCTACTCTTAATTAAAGTTGATACTTGCCCCTTGTGAAGGGCGGCCCTGGTGCTAAGCGGTAGAGCTTTACCGTCTGTGACCAAGAGGTTCAGGATTCAAGCCCCAGCCTCTGCACATTTGTGCAGGGATGGCTGTTGGCTATTTCCCCTTCCCCAGACCCCGCAGTGCGGGAGCCTATGGCACTGGGTACGCCCTTTTTTACTTGCCCCTTGTGGAAAGTCAACTGCCTGACCACATAACTAGATAGAGGGGCAAAATTTGGTGAGACGAGAACCACTTGTGCACTGTGTTTGTTCTGTATTTCATCTGTGATGTGTGGTGACTGTGTGAGACTGAGAGCATAGGATTATGGTCACAACTTGCCAATAATTGGAAGACATGAAACTACGATTCTAAAAAAAATATACATATAAACAGGTAGACGTAACAACATGTGATAAAATATAGGGCACTAACCAGTAATGTCCAACTGGACCAACAAAAGCAAATCCGAAGGAGCTTGTGATGCCCACCCTCCTCCAATCAACTTTAAACTCTTTATTGTCTTTATTATCTTTATCCTGTAAATGGAAAATGTTTAGTTGAATGGGGTAACAATGAAGTTGAAGAATGAAGAAATTAGGGCTAGACTGCCAAACAAAGAACAATTGATAGACTGCCCATGGAGGCACAGATAGTTTATATGGGGTCCCCAAGACCAAACGAAATGCCAGTCAGGACTCCTTGAATTTCCAATCTCGTATCTGAACAAATGCACCATGAACAGCAATAAATATCTTGTTTCGACTAACTGGCCAATACATAGCAAAACATAATAAGCCCTTCAGCTGCACTGCACTGACTTTATTTATAGAATAAAACTAACAAATGAACTCTAGCTGCAAGTAATTCAAAGGCTGGTTCGCTGCTTAGAAAGAAGCCAAGCATGTTATGTAAAAAAAAAAATATTAATGATAAATCAAGCTCACAATGCTGGCAATGCTCATAGTTGAAAGAAGAAAAAAAGCACATCTGAAGTTAAGACAACCAGAAAAATGACTACTGATTACTATCAAAGAGAATGAAAAGTGTAACTCTATCTCTATTAGTACATACAAGGAAGCTCGCCCCAACTCTATTTTGCCATACCCATCAAAATGGACAGCAAACTCGCCCTGAAGGTCACAGTAACCAAAGGTAGACAATAAATCACATGGACGGCACGGAACATTAACCCAATTTTCAGAATAAGCAATTTAGCAGGCAAACCTCCGTCTTTTGAAAGGGGGGAGGCGGTGGCGGTGGCTTCAACATCTCATTACAGTACGCATTTACTCTTTAAGTCACAAAACAAAGGCTCCTCCAATACTACCCTAAATTTTGTGACATCAGACATCACTGCCAATTCAGACCTCCTATCCATGTCTGATGTATTGCTACACAAGAGGACTATCAATCAGTTCATATAAGCTGTCACTGACAGCACCACAGAAGTCTATAGAAATCTACAAGAATAGATAGATTTGACAAGATTGTTGGCACTAGAAACGAAGAATCTTTAACATATCAAGGTGTTCCACACCAAACCACTAGTTTCTTGGCTGGTAACCACACACAAGGCGAAGAAACAACGCACAAATCCAGGCATTATCCGCAGCATTCAGAGCTCGACACTGATTGAGGTTACCGATCAAACCCACAGCTCCTCCGAATCGACAATAAAACATCACATCCCTTAGGCATCAACAGCGGGTTATATGCTATATATGCTAGGTCACAACAGCACGCAAAAGTTCAAGGAGCCACCAGGTCCGGGGCAAGAATAGGAACAGCTCGCCAATCCCGGGACGAGGGCGACCCGGTTCAGGAAGTGGCGGAAGGAATACGCGTATGACGAGCACGGACGGGGAAGGGAGCGGTAACAAGGTGGGTGATTGGGGGCTTGGGGCTGTTGCTGCTGCTCCTACCTCAGGTGGGGTGCTGGCGTGGTCGGGGCGGGCGGAGTGGTGGGTGACGGCCTGGGCGCCGATGTCGCCGAGGCCCCAGAGGATGCCGGAGCTGACGATCTGCGTGCGCACCGGGTGCGTGGCCAGGCACTGCTGGTACCACCGCCATAGCCGCCGCATCCCCACCGGCCAAGCGAAGAGAGACTGCCGCGGGGAAGGAGATGAAAGGAAGGAAGTGTGCCCGTTCCCCCACTTTCCTCTTTTGCGATTGCACCTCCCCCCGCCCCCCCCCCAACGAGTTAGGGTTAGGTGGTTTTTAGGTACCTGATGAGACGAAGCCAGCCCAACCAGACGAAGAGAATATTAAAAGTTTTAAAAGAAAGGTGCAAAAGGCTCAGCCATTTGATCGTGTGATTGGTTGGTGACATTTTTAGACAAAATATTTTATATTTATTTGTGTAGTATAGATGTAAAAAAACCATCGTTTTTAGTCGGTTAGTAAAAGCGATCACTCGTGGACATCTATTGTCAAGCAAGATATAGATATCACTCCTAAACAAATTTAGATGGAGGTTTTAGTCATCATGATCATTGTTTTCATGTTTTGTAATATGATTTATTCATTATTATTTTAAAGAGGATGTACCTTTTTGTTTAAAAAGGATAGAAATTTGATGCCACTTCTGTCCAAAAAATGTATTTAGAAAAAATAGTATGATATTCTATCTTTAAATAGATTATATTATACAAAAAATATCATAGTTGATCTATTAATGTTTGTTAAACACCAAAAATATCATTCTAACATGTTTTATCAAACTTGAGATTGAATGACACACAAAAAACGAGAATTGTATTTTTAGTACGTTCCAAATTATCAAGTTATGCACGTTACGTTATTCAAACTAGTTAACGTTCCCATGAGCAACTTTCAGAGTTTCAGTTCAATCCAACAAAATCTATTTTATTTTATTTTTCAAATTTTCAAACAAAACTTCAGAAATGTAAATTGAATTACAAAAATGATGACGGTTTGTGGCAATTGTTCCATTTTGGTAGAATGATTGATCGAAAAAATAATGATTCCTTTTCTTTTGCAAATTTTCGAACAAAATTCAAACATTTAACCTAGAACCAAGATGTTAGAAATCATGATTTGAATTGAAGAGAAATTCTGCCAAACGGTTTTTCTAAAATAAACTAAGGGGAAGTGAAAGAAGTAGTTTAGTGGATAATCACTCCCTGAACATTATCAATTTATGCATAGAGTCAACCTTAGAAAATCACTTTATCTCATAGAATCACTTATATTCACTTTCCACAGAAGATGAAGAGCAGGAGGAACTCAACCAAGCAGTAGAAGATACTTGTTCTTGTTTTTCTGATTCTTGGATAATAAAGTTGAAGAGGTGGAGTAGCATGGGAGCCGTTTGCTTGTGCCATGAGCCAATGACAGATTCTTCTTCCTTTTCTAACGTCACTTGGATTCTATTTATTTTATTCTGTTCGTTGGATATAACAGAATGGAGATAAGGATAAGAGTGTAAGCTGGGAAGGTTTGGACAGTTGGATGCAATAATTCCAGAGAAGCCGCCGCCTTCGTCGATTTTGTGTGCACCGCCATGCTACCTGCAATCATAATCTTCCACTAACCTACAATCAAAGCTGGATGGATCATGCTAAACTCTTAACTTCCGATGAACCTATTTCTCAAAAAAAAAAAACTTCCGATGAACCTGCTTTGTGATGTTCCTTCTCAAAGTCCCTCAAAGTACTGAAAATTTTAGTATACCATTCCATTTTGAAACGGTGTCTCTTAGTTGCCATCTTAGACTTTATTAGGGTGGTGATGAGGTCAAAGCTTGGGTGATGGTGATGTACTCTAAAGACTGGACTGATAGCTGATAGATTTTTGCCTGTTTTTATTTTCGGATGAGTGACGAACAAACTCTGGATTATTAGCTCATCAAGTTTCCTCCCCATGTTCTTATTTCTTTTTCATATATTTCTTATAACTTTTTTTTTGAAAACCTATATATTCCTTATAACTTCTGAACACTGGACGACACTGGTCAGTGGTCACGTCCATCGACGAACGGCGATAGACCCACCGCGGCAACGAGATGCTCTACGGACGTTTGAATTAGGCTTCTAATTGTAGTATTTGGCACCCTGTAAAAGGAAGATTCTTCGTCACATTAAAATGTCGTCATATGTATGGAGTATTAAATATAAATAAAATTAAAATCTAATTACATAGTTTGGTTGTACTTTGCTAGATGAATATTTTGAGCCTAATTAGTTAAAGTTTGGATAATTTTTATCAAATACAAACGAAATATTATAGGAATTCTGCTACAGGAATTCTGGTTTTAATTCAGGGAACTAAACAAGGCCTTAGTTACGTGTTAGAATTCGAACTCCCGTAGCATTTTCGTTTGTATTTGATAAATATTATCTAATCATAAACTAACTAGACTTAAAAGATTTCTCTTATGATTTAAAAATAAACTGTGTAATTAGTTATTTTTTAACTATATTTACTACTCTATGCATATGTTCCTATATTGATATGATGAAGAGAGGGAAAAAAAAGTTAAAACTTTTGATGTAACTAAACAAGGCCCTAATCTGGCTCACATGTCAGGGACCCCACACCTTTGACGACGAACGGCGCGGCCATGGCCATCAGGACTAGGGAGCCTCTGTTTTCAAGCCAAATCTCGGTTTTTTCTCGAACACGCTCAGGCCAATTCTCTTATATAGGGGCTCAAAAAATGACTCAATTGAGTTAGGAAAATATGTAGACACGTCAAGTGCCTAGAGTCTGTTAGGTTCGACTCACCGTGGGTGCGACTTAAAAAGATCTAAAAGAATAAAAAAATAGATTAGGTTCCTACTAACTTCGGTAAAAAAAAAGTTGCCTAGAGTCCGTTTATATTCAAGTGAACTGTTTGCGTTGACACGTTCTCACGTGAGCTGCCGTGACCCAATAAAGTGATAGAAGAAGATTAATTTTGTCTTTAAATTATATATTTTTATAAAATATTTAAATTATACTTCGTATTATATAGGTATATGTCTTTCTATGCGAATTAACAATACAAACACTCACAATACATGCATACCCACCCGTATTGACACTCAAATTGGGCCATAATTAGCTTTAGCCCAATATAAAAAAACTCCATAAAACAGCATAATAATAGTATAACATTGTTTTTCCAACAAAATAAGACCGCTCGTACTCCCTACAAAATAAGGGGTATATGGATGATTAAAGTATTCAACAATCCAATTATCTTTTACATCTACAATAAAAAAATTTCCTTATATCATCTTCTAAACCCACATTGCTATTCCTCTTGACACGACGGCCGGATGGAAGCACGTATGCAAATCTTACTTCTATGAGCATCTGACAAGACTAGACTAACCCTCTCGCAGGTATCTTCTTGCTATTAATGATTAGATACTCCAAAAGTCAAGTGAGATCAATCCGGAAAGAACGGGACAACGGCAATGGACTCCAAAAGTCTTTTGTTGGAAACCCACCAGACGTATATTAAAAAACAGTAATCTAAAGCCATTGCCGGGATCAATCCTGGCATAGAGATTTTGGATTAGGGCACATCCATCATAGCCAAGCATGACCAAAGGGTTAGCGAAGGAGGATGAAGGCGTCCTAGAACGGTCACAAGAGAGAGGAGGGGACAGAGGGGTAAAGTGAAATGGAAAGGCATAAGATTATCTCTTCACAGGGGTGTGAACACTAGCAGCCTAACCAAGCCAAAATGACCAGTTTTGGCAAAGTTAGTCCATTTGTTGTATTGCAGCGGGGGCTCCCCTCCCCTTCGTGCCTCCGTACCTTGAGAGCAGAGCATGCGCACGGGCATTCGGCAGGCCTCAGCAACGTTGATGGAATGATCCAAGGCGTCCAACTATCTTATTACAATATCAAGTAACATGTGAAAGGGGGAATTCTAGAAAGGCAAGCCTCAACCCGTCAATTTCTTTCAGCACCGGATCACAGATGGACCTTTGTGCTGCCATTGGTGGACGAACTCCAAGCTGTCAGTTGTAATCCCATCTGAATAGGCATCTGCAGTCCATGTCTACACCCATCGCTTCCAATGTGCAGACATCAAAGCCTGTTTCGTACCAAATAGCTTTTTGCCGCCTGGAAAGCTCCCTAGTCGTCCCCAGCCTGACACCAGAGGCTTCTATCTTTGCGTTGGGGTTACTCTTCCTCTCTGCATGGGCTCATGCCTGCCATAGATAAGTTTCACCCCGTAGCCATTCTTGCCTGGACCCAGAAACCTTTGACAATTGTGCAATCTAACAACACGTCCATTCAAACGTGCAATCTAACAACACAGGTCTGATGGACAACAATTGTATGAAGATTTAGGAAAATCTCATTTGAATGTGCGACAATAGAGAGTGGCAATAAATTAAATATCCCTCCTTTATAGGATGGAGGGAGTAATGAAAGACACTAATTGGACACGTTAACGATGAAGCAAAAGCAAAATGACCAAGTACACACTGCCAAAGTGGTATTGATACAAATGCTGAGAATTGAGGGTTCTAACATAATGATAAAAACGGTTAGAATTGAGGGTTCGTATCCCTGCAAAACCTACTAGGAGCAGCACCAAATGCATAAAATGCTGAACACTGTTAGAACTGTCGGTTCAACATAATTATAAACACAGTTAGAATTGAGGGTTCGTATCCCTGCAAAACCTACTAGGAACAGCACCAAATGCACGTTGTCTTGTTGCAGCAAGAGCAGACATAGAAACACTCGATGCTGATGCTGATAGGACATGGTGACTCCTTACCATCTTCTTGTATTTTCTTCCACTTCCAGACCCCCCATGCCAACAACAGCGCTGTTCCCATGGCACCTAGCACGGATCCAGCCACGATCTTGCCTGGCAAATGACGAGGCGCAGGTGCTGGCCCCAATGACAGCCCCAGCGGGCCACTGGTGCAGAGGCTGGACACAACAATCCTGTAGACGCCGTCTTTGGCGAGTACAATGCCTTTCCTGTTTTGGTCCTCAGCAAAGGAGATGATGATGGGGTTTGGCAGGGAATTGGGGGTGCTCCTGGAGCAAGCCATGGCCATTTTGGTACGGTGTAGCGACCACTGTTTGGCTGTGACTCTACAGTGGCCGACCAAAATGCAGTGTTGTAAGCATAGATGTACCTGCATTGCATCCACAGAAAGGGTCGTCATCATCACTAAAGATGCAATCTTAGGTGAAAATTACAGAATAGAGGTACTGATAATGTGACTCAAACTCTCCCAAATATTCTCAATAGAGGTATTGATAACTCAATTAGAGTTCTCTCAAGTATGGTGGACTCCTGTATCTGCCATGCCTAAAGTGAAAGAGGTGGCTTTCTGTACCAGACGAAGCTCTAAGTGTCAAGAGGAGCAAGCTCAAGATGGATCAGAACAAGGCAATGAAAGAAAGGGCTACTACAACCAAAGGTATAACATCTCCCCCTCTCCCTTCCCCATCTAAATCTCCCAACTCCGAGATACTAGCTAAGTCTTGTGGTTTTACTCTGGGTCATGATGAGTCTGTGAAGTTGGCAAATATTTCTGATACAAGCAAAAGAAGATTCTATGACAGCTCTGTTGAAAAAAAAAGACAGAAAATGAATTTGAGTTCTGATTCTAATAGAGATATGAATAGCACCGATACAGATGTTCCTGAGAGTTCTTCTACCAAACAGACTTCCTCTTTAGAGTTTGAGGAGTCATTGGTGCATAATGAAGTCAGCTCCACTTTAGTTGATAAAGGATGAAGAAACATCAGAGGTTTGGGCAATGCAGGCAGAAGAAAGCTGTTCATAGAGGTAGTTAACAAATATGCCTTTGATTGTATCTGTCTACAGGAAATAATAAGAACTTCTTTCAGACAATGTGAGCTGGACAGATTTTCTGGTAATAGAGATATGCATTGGGCTTGGGTCCCCAGCGCTAGACACTCAGGTGGTCTGTTAATGGGTGTTAGCAAATATCTAGCAGATATTCTGGACACTTAGGTGAAAATTACAGAATATATATCGACTGTGTATGTACCTTCCGCTTAGGGAGGCGTCAGCTGAACCATGATACTGTAGACCCCACACAATGGACCCTGGCGCCATTGGGTGTGTGAGGTCGAGGATGACGACGGAACTGGCTGACGATGAGTTGTTATCATAGATTAAGTACACCAGCTCTCTTATGCCTGCAGATCAATAGTCGTTTTGTTTATTATGTATATGCAGTATGTACATACTATGTATATATGTGTACATACCTCATTGATGTTTGCGCAGAACAGGCTGCCAGAAGAATCCAAGGCACACCCCCTTGGGATGTTGAGGCCAGAGAAGTAGACCTCATCAGTTCCTGAAATTCATAGAGATTATAGGTGTCTTTTCACTTATTCATCACAAGCTAATCAAATATATTTACAGGAATGGATTGGTTTTATCAAAATTTATAAGATAAACTTATGATTAGATAGCATGAGTTGGTTCCTCAAAACAAACACACCTATATTCATCAGGATTTAGGGGAACTAGAACTTGCTTCAGAATCAGAAATCATTTGGTGTTTACTACTAGTTGTAATTATGGCCTTAGTGTATATGTTATATACAGTCCTATATACACAGTTAAGTATATGGGAAGAAGTAAAGTTGCGGTGCTTACCAGGCATGTTGTGGTCCACATGGAGCCGGAGGATTTTCCCTAGCAATGAGCTCTTGTTTGATGATACGAAATCAGCTGAAACACCATGGCCAGTAACAAGGTAAAGGGATGGATCGTCGGGACGGAAGAAGATTTGGCCTCCACAGTCAAGAAGTGAAAACCCAGCCTGGGCCGCAGGTAAGTCCATGGAGAACACTGTGGTAGCCTGATTGAGACAGATATGAAAGCAGGCAGGCAGGATGAGCAAAAATTAAAGAAAATTCTAATGAGTGTACTACTAGTAGTCACTACGCCAGATGCCTCGTTCGCCGAGTGCAAAAAACACTCGGTGAAGAGCACATAGCACTCGGCAAATATTTCCCCGAGCGTTTGCACTCGGCGAAGAACACTCGGCAAAGTTGACTCGGCGAAAAGACTTTGCCGAGTGTTTTTTATCGGGCACTCGGCGAACGTTTGCCGAGTGCCGCGGTGACACTCGGCAAACATATTCGACCTGACGGCGCGCCCGGACGGCGTCAGGCCGTTCCGTCATGCCGTATTTGCCGAGTGTGTCGAGGGCACTCGGCAAACGTCACGTGTTCGCCGAGTGTCTGCCTCGAAGGCACTCGGCGAAGAATGGCAATTTCGCCGAGTGTCTTGAGCGCAGCACTCGGCGAATGATGGCATTTTTCCCGAGTGTCAGAATTTGCACTCGGCGAATAATGGCATTTTTCCCGAGTGTCTCTCTTTGCACTCGGCGAAACTTATTTCCAGATCCATCTTTTTTTGTTTTTCCCAGCATTTTAATTGTCAACAAACAATATATATTCATACATCATCACAGGCAGTTGATATATATCATTCGACAATAGAATAGCATCAAATAGAGCTCACAATTCATTCAACATCCACAAATGTCCATAAATATCCATCACAAGTCCAGAAATCACAAATATCCATCACAAGTCCACAAATAGTCCAAGTTCCACAAATAGTTCAAGTTATGCATTACAAACATCAGAAATGTACTACGAAGGAGGGAATAGAGGACCGCGAGGAGCCTGAGGTTGCGACAGATCTTGGTCGTCTTGGGGCAGATCATTCGACGCCGCCGATCCAGGAGTAGTCTGGAAGGAAAAAGATAGTTGCTTTCTAAGTTTGTATAACTATGTATGTTTCTCTAGGCTGTCTAAATTTCTACGTCTAAATTTCTATGTTTTTCTAGGTTTCTAAGTTTTGCTAAGTTTCTCTAAGTACTGAGATGGAAGTATTCGGTTGTGAAGAGACTTACAGGAGATAAACCAAATGGTGGCCGTGCTGGCACCAATGGCGGCATACTTGGCGGGACCCAGGGGACCGGTTGAGGCATCGGCAGCGGGTTCTGTGTTGAAAGGCTTGCCATGTACGCATACATCTGTGACATCTGCTCCTGGTTGTGCCTCTGCTGATCCAGCAATATTTGTTGCACCCGCATCTCTTGCGCTTGTTGGTTTTCTCGCAAGTGATGCACCTCCATCTCCAGCTCCTCTCGTCTCCTCTTCTCTGCTTCTAACCGTGCCTGCAAGCAATATTCAATGCAATATTAACCTGAAGTCACCAAGTAGCAATATGAGGATGTTTATGCGATGAATGTAACAGAAATTACCTGCACGGATGAGTATGACTGGGACGGCCGTGGGAGTATGCCTGGGTCACCGCCAGTGCTCCGTGCCCGGATCTGGGAGAGGCTAGGAGTAGTGGACGAGTCGATCACACCGTCCCCGAGATAGTACCGCCCGTGTTTCTTGCCTCCTCCTACCCTCATGACAACCTCTCCATCGAGGTCGTGTGCGCTCGGGTCATACTCTGGCCCATAGACCTGCCTTGCCATTTCTGAGTACGAACTGAGGCGGCTGTGGATAGAGGGATTACTGTATGCCTCGGCCGGGTCCTCCGGGTTGAAGCGGATGGCGGCCGTCGCCTTGCCCTTGTGCGCCAGAGCATAGGCTTGGTATGTGTTGATGTCCTCGCCAGGATGAGTCGACATCTGAAAAAAGCAACAATATGATTAGAAAATAACAATTGAGCCTTAGCATAAAGAATTTGAGCATATACATACGTATCTCTCTTGATACTCGACGAGGCTGCTACTGCCCTGATGGTGGGAAGCACCTTGCATCAGCAAACGCCGTTCCCGTTGTAGATTGTGCTTCTGGGCGTATGCGTCGCTCAGCCACTCATCCACAAACTCTGCCCAGCAGTCCTCATCACACCACTCCGGCACCACCTACATTATAACAAGTATATAGCATATAGGAATTTCAACGAAGTAGTAAAATCTGAAATTTGTGTTATTCGTATTACCTTCAAGTACCTTCAAGTACCCATGACATTCTTTGTTTGTCGTCTACCGTTTCCACAAACTGCACATGGACACCAAGTTCGCCGAGGCTTCCCTTTAATATTTGCAAATGCTTTCTTCAAGAAAGCATTCGACTTGTCAATCCACTCCTTAGTCATCTCCTTCTTACTTGGGCGGCCCGTGTACATCCAGTCACGGTCATCCATCCTCAAACACTTGAACGAGTAATAAAACAGTCAATTACATCTACCGAATCCCTAAACATTGTAATGGGGGAAGATAGGTCCTAATCCCACCCGAGGATGTGTAGACACGGCTAGTTTTCATGGTTCACTCCGATCCGAGACAGAATTTCGGCAGCACCTCCCCGCTGTTCTCCAAATACACGTCCTAAAAGGAGATTGTGTATCCGGAGAACAACGGGTAGGTGCTGTCGAAACTCCATCTCGAACCGGAGTAGAGCATGGAAACTAGCCGCGTCTACACATCCTCGGGCTGTCCAAAAAACCGTGGACAATTCGAAACAGATACGGTAATCGATATGCAAATGAATGCATATCTCGAACCGTATCTCTTTCGAACGGAAGACGTCTAACTAGGTTACGTCACTACCTCTAACTTATTTGGCAATTGCATTTGATAGCAAAAAGGCTGGGTTGGAGGTCTACCTGGACGAAAGGCAAGAGACGGACACGACGCCGGTGGTCGAGGATGCCGCAATAGCCGCTGCCTCTACCTGCAACAAAAAAAAATGACAGGTGTGTCAACATTGTCAATTTCGGCAGCACCTCCCCTTGACGGGGAGGTTTCCAAGACCTGCAAGAAAGTTACAGCACGATGGCCGACATCCACATCCAATTCAAACTACCATACTGTTGAGCAAGTATATATGGCAGTGGATAGCAAGTTGAGCAAGTTGTTGTATGGCATGATGAATATTGACGAGTCAGGAGATAATAGCAAAATTCTTGTAGAGTATGTATTCTTTTTTATAGGTCCCATGCTTCAAATGATAACCCAAGCCCTAGTGTCAATCGAATACTTATTGAATATGTGCTTTTGATTGAAGTTTGAACCATGCCTGAAGGTTCAGTAATTTTATGCGTGTGTAAAGAATAAATCATTTTATCATCAAACAATCATAATTCTGCAATCTGTTAGGCTTTGCTGTCATATATGAAAAGTATTCAGGCAATCTGATAATCTTAGGGCTGCCGCTCATTTTATCTGATGGAACAATGTATCAGTTGATTTACTAAGGTTTAGTTCTTGTTTTAGGCACAAATTTTGGAAATGAACAAAGTTGACAGTATGCATTGTCAAGGAACTAACCACTACTTGTACCTTGTCATCTAGAGTCCTCTGGGCATGGTGCAGTCTGATGCGTGCCAATGTTGAAAAGGGAAAAAAAATTTCAGAGCTTGGTCATTACCTCGGTGGCGGCCGGCCGGGCGGCTGGGGACGACGGCGGGGCCGGCGGCGGCCGCGCGGGGAGGCCGGCAGCGTCGCGGGGAGGCAGGCCGGCGGCGGCGCGGGCAGGCCGGCGGTGGCGCGGGCAGGCCGGCGGCGGCGCGGGCAGGCCGGCGGCGGCTTGGGTGGTGAGAAGAGCAAGAGAGTGAGAAGAAAACGGTTAAGTATGGGCC
>CM041632.1:63404907-63416341 GCA_023333625.1 Bothriochloa decipiens
ATATATATATATATATATATATATATATTTTAGGTTTGGAAAGAGTCATAGAAACTTATTCCATGCATGGTGAATGATCTAATTACTCATGGACGATGTATTGTAACTAGTAATACTTTTTGTATGTATTTGGTGAAAGAGGTTGAGATAGATTTACAAGGTAGCTGTAATTGCATCTTTTCGGACGAAGAGAGTAAGCTACAATTGCATCGTAAATAGTAATATACATATCGATTTATAAGATTAGGTACGACACGTACACTAAACTGTTGGATTCTTTTTTTAGAGGAAGTAAAATGAATGTCCAAAGTTACTGATGGATGTATTTGGAATTGAGCTGGCTTAGCTCCTGTTCCTGATTTTGATGCCTACGAACTGTAGCTTTGTGGCACTCTATCTACCAGATTGGCTAGTAAGCTAGGTATGTTCTGACATTCTTTTAGAGTCAGATGGAAGTTCCATTTCATCATAATTAAAGCCCTGATTCAAAACAGACAAATGCCGGTAGCATAGCTAGGTCCTGGGACTCTGAAAAGCTTCAAAACCCTCCCTCCTCGTCTGATATGGACAGTGCGCGGCTTTGCTAAAGCTATACCTTTGCTAATCGGCCTATATATCATCTGACGGATGCTAAAGTCGACCAAATAAAGTGTGCGTGTCAAAATTCCCATTTTCAGGTCACCTTTATTTGCACGTGCCTGTGCATCTCCAACACACACACACGTACCTGCAACAGTGCAGTACAAGAAAGTCTTATCACTTGCACTTACATTGTGTTGTTGCATGGAGTTCCCCCCGTTGCATTGGCCCAAGTAAGGGAAGCTGAGAGCCTGCATGGGCAGTATAAATAAAAAATACAATATATGTACTTGTTAATTGGCATCATGTATAACAATCGGTTAAGCACTTGGCATTAGCATTATCAGAGATCGACAGTAGATGTATAGACAAATGAATAGGGCCTGAATGAACCGAAACAGGTCAGCACACGACGACATCACCGCAGAACAAGACAGCACTATGCCCTACCGTGCCTGAATGATGCATGCGCGCGCTTTAACGGCGTGCTCTTACACACACACACGCGTACTATAACGTTGTCTTTTTGTTTTACCTACTCTACTCACATCAGTTCATCCCACAACCACAGTGTAATTGAAAACATTGCTAACTTTCTCTAAATTCTTGTTAATAATAAGTTTACCATGGACGACACTGGTTTAGCTAAATCACGGATACTTTGATTCGTTATCATCTGTCGCTTTAAGACCGACCGATCGTAACTTAAGAACTGGATATAGAGAGAGAGAGGGAGAGGGAGAGATCGCAATGAAAATAAATAAATATTAAACAGAGATCAGATTAATGAAAAGGGTTGGAAATATATATTAGAGACCTCAATTTGACTCAGGAGGAATCTAATATAGCCGATAGTCTCCTGTAGGACGGAGGCAGTGTCGGTCTGCAAAAACCAACACATGTATGTCAGGGACTTGCTTTGTTTTCACTGTCACTGGGACTCCTAAAGCGAAAGAAACTGCAGCCTGAAAAAGTCTCCTGAAAAGAAAGGGAGCTAGAGGGAGAAATGAATGAATGGCAGCAGAATGCATGGGCATGCAAAAAGCACTGTATATATGCATGTATGACAGCAGTGACAGTAGGACATGCATGCATAGTCGGTCGATCTGCTAGAGAATATATATATATATATATGTGTGTATATATATATATATACATGCGCATCATTTGTTGATATTCTGATATATACATGCACCTCTGTACTACATTGCTGTATAATACAGCTAGCTAGTTAAGCAGAGCTAGCTGTGTCTGTGTGTACCTTGCCAAATGGGGATACTATCTGGTGAAGTGCTGTGATTCTATCCCCAAGCCTCTCCTTCCTTACCTGATGAAAACAAACAACAAGGGCTGCTTCTCATTACTATTACTAACTGTACATGTTTTGTGTGTAAACTGTGTGTGTAGCTGGAAACACACGATGATGGTATTGGTAGGTCGATATTAATTTGTATGTAGTATATATATTATACAGTATATACTGAATAGAATCTATTTTGATCAACACAAAATATCCATCTGAAACTAGAGAAGTACTAAGCACATGTAAAGGCTTATATATATTGTGGGTGCAGTGGGATTTCGCGCATGGCTATTTATATGTCTCCAATGGTGATCTATCGCTGAGAGAAACCTCGATGGATCAGAGAACCGGGTTTTTTTCAAGAATGCATGAACAAAGAAACCTTTAGGGTAGACTGTGCTGAAGAAGAGGTCTGAACCCTAGCCTTCTTTGGAGCCGAACCACTTGCAGCGCTGTTACCCTGAAGCAAAAGAAGAAGAAGAAGATTAAATGAAGCATGCAGAACTAACAATTATTCATGAAGTCAGTTTCCCATCCATGGAACATTATGAAAAAAAATTAATAAGGTGAGCTATGCCGTATGACTTGAAAGTGGAATTTATTACACCGCTTCCGTGTGAGATCAAGAAGCAAGCAAGAAGATGCAAGGTCCAAAAAAATATGAAAAAAAAGGGAACATGGGTTTCAGAAAAGGAAGAAGGTAAATTGGAGAGTATTTTTCATGATGCGGTGCCGGCACGGTGTCGTCGTTAACTTCTTATAAGGTTTTATTGCTCACCTCAGAAGAGTTATCAGAGTGATTCTTCAGCTCCGGTGCCGGCACGGTGGTGTTTGAGAAGTCCAGCATGTTGCTGCCGAGGCTTGTGGTGATGCAGGACCTAGGAGAGGACGACGCCAAGAGCGTCTGGCTCACCTGATGAGACTCACTGTTGGTCCCCGATGTCTGGATCTCCTCACCACCATGTCCATGCCCATAGAAATTGTAAGCTGATGAAGGCCTCCCCTCTAATCCTTTTGACAGTAAAGCTGTGGCAGCGTTGTATCTCTCGTGATCTCCGACTAATCCCCCACTGTTCAATTTTGTGGTTGCAGACATAATTAGCAGTGATTTTGTATAAAAGAAAAGAATTGCATGCTGATAAGAAAAAAGAATCGCATGAATTCAAAGACTCACATGCATATATACAGCATTAAACCATATGGCAAAACCAAACTAAAGAGAACTGAGAGCATGGTATAGCTAGGGATAGATAGAGAGGGATGTAGTATTTACAGCAGCAGCTGGCTCCATGACTCCGGCATGTTGCTTTCCCGCCCATCATGCAGATCAGACGTAGCAGAGCTGTGGTTCAGAACCTCAGTAGGCTGAGGCAGAGGCAGGCCAGATGAGATTTGAAGGAGGTGCTGGGGGAGGAGCATGGAAGGAGAAGATAAGGGGTGCATCTTCTTGGAGCCCTCTTCTTCTTGCTCCTCGGCACAAGGCATCAAACTACTCATCATATTCTTGCTGTCTGTACCACCACTACTCCACACCATCTGTTGCAGCAAAGAGCTTCTGAATTCTCCTCCACCCATATCATGCTTGGCTTGAGAGCACATCACAATAGAAATACTAGACTAGCTAGCTAGGATCCAGCTTCCAGCAGCCACCATCTTTCAAATAAATTCCC
Source organism: Bothriochloa decipiens (assembly GCA_023333625.1). Classification (NCBI taxonomy): domain Eukaryota; kingdom Viridiplantae; phylum Streptophyta; class Magnoliopsida; order Poales; family Poaceae; genus Bothriochloa; species Bothriochloa decipiens. Next base: position 63,408,460 of record CM041632.1, read on the forward strand.
TTACTTATTATGCAATCTCATCTCATCAGGTCAGGTCAATCTTTAGGGCTATAGCTGCTGTCTGGCCGGTAGCTTTAATTTGCTTGTCCTCCTCCTCCTCCTTTCCTGCTTTCTCTTTCTAGAGATGGAGGTCTCTAGAGGGAGAAAACAACAGAAAGAGGGACCTGTTTGGAGAGGAATCTGAGCTTTTGTTTTGTTTTGTAGTATTCCCTGGCCTGCAGGTTCCTTTCGTTTCACTCCTTTATTCATTTCTGAATGAACTTTCCACCCCTTGCAGTTTTTCTCCATCTCTTTATTTAACTAGCTGCTAGTACTGCATGGATGTTTCATTTTTTTTTGTAGTCTTTGATTTTTCTCTCCTCATCACCCTACTTTTGCTTTATCAAATTATAAAGTGATGGCGGAAAGGCACCTTGTGTGACACACATTTTGGGGCTAAAAGGAGTGGTTTGTGGAGAGAGTGGTATTTCTTAATTCGACCTCTTATATGCTAGCTAACTTTCATCTACAATAAATTAAGTACAGTTGATTGCTACCAGTGAAGACAATCTTAGTTTATTTCCAAATATACCCCTATCGATGTTATTTAATTAGATTTATTAATCTCAGTGGACATATTGTGTTCATGCGTGATATATAACTAATTACTTCATCCAAAATGTATATTAAATTTCTCTAACTTTAACCATGTTTATTTGATCGATGCTGGGAGCGTCGATCAAATTGGAGACATATTTTCACTCAGGATAATCAAATTAAAATGGCCTAAATTTTGGAGCGGGCTTTTTTAAAAAAATAAGGCTCCGTATTGTAGCTTCCCTACAACAGATTAACTTAACGCAGGAACGAGATGTGTTTGTTTGGGGCTTAAAGCCTTCGAGGGCCTTCACAGTCAAGTCTACGTATGCTCAATGGAGAGCGAGTTTCGTAAGATATTTGGCAAACAAAGTTACCAATGAAAATAAAGATTTTCATGTGGTACTTGAAGAGAGGAGTGACTCTAACGAAAGACAACTTAGCTAGAAGAATTTGGCATGGAGACAAATCTTGTTGCCTCTGTCATTCTTGGGAGTCAATTCAACACCTTTTTTTGATTGCTTTTATGCCAAGTTTTTGTGGCGCTCTATACACATACCTTTTGGGATCTTACCTCCCACCAGCATCAATGATTTATTTGAGAATTGGGCAAACTTGGGTAATAAAAACTATAATACATTGTTATTAACAGCAGCATCAGCTTTATTATGGGCAATATGGCTAACAAGGAATGAGATAGTTTTTGACAAATGCAAACCTAAATATCTTTTGCAGGTACTCTTCCGAGGAACTCACTAGCTACGCCAATGGGCCAGCCTACAGCGGTATGAAGATCTTAAAGATCAAATAATCTCTGCGGCAAAACACCTGGAGACGTCGGCCTTAGTTTTTTTTCCAATGGTTGGTTATCACAAAGACATTGGTTTTGTCTAGTCCAGAATGGTTTTTCCTATTCATGTAGTCGTGCGTGGAGCTGTAGGTTTTGCAGCCGAACTTTATGTCCGTGTTAGTCGTCTGTAATAATTGGTCTGATTTTATCTTCGGATAGATGAAGCCGAATATTTTATTTTTTATCTAAAAAAAGGTGATTTGTTTTGTTATTTAAAAAAAGTAGCAAAATGGAACGGGATATTAGTATGTAATTAACAGACACAGTACGTGGTAACGTTAACTGTGGTTTGACTGCTATATACTCTTCATGATAGACTATATATGGTGGTTTCTGTTAAGTAGTTGCTGAAGTGCGCAATGATTTTACTTTCTTGTCAAGTCAGAATGAAGGCAATTGATCGATACTGGACAGATATATATGTAATCGATGGAAACACATCTATAGATAGATGGAGATGCAATCAACCATGCATTTGGCGCCTCTTTATTGGGTGCAGCGGTCGATTGTACTTTAGGTGAAAGCCACTTTAGATATGGTCGAAAGCTGATTCATGGATTGATTTGCTCGCTCCCATCCTTGCTGTCCGACAGCTTTGGATTTTTTTGATATCCATCTCTTTCTCCTAGCTCTTATATTTTAAAGGTCATTTTATTATCAAATAAGTATAATATATTGAATTCAATATGAAATGTGTCATTATCAGCAGTATATAACTATATATACATGTTCAGCAATTTCAGGCGGCTATGTATTAGCATTGTGAAGAAAACATTTTACAACAAATTAAAGAGATGGATAGAAACATTATATTCAGACATGCATCTGGTTAATTATCTCAGGCGCAACAGACGATCATTCATCTAGACTGCCGGGCCCCGGCCCCATAGTGCAAGTTAATCGAGCCCGGTATATGCTGGCCCTGCTCTAGCGCCACACGACCAAACCCTAGCTAATAGATTATCATGCATCCACACGACCACCCGCTGGCGTACGTATAAATAAAAACAAAATGAATTTGTTGCATGAAACAGATATATGACGGATTGACTTGAAGTAGACGCTACATCTCCATCAATCCATACACGCGCCGGCTTGCTTTGTATGCTCGATCGATCGGTCAAAGCTGGAAAACCAAGCAAGCAAGCAATGCAATAAACGTCTCGTCTCAGATTCCTCCATCTCCTCTTCCAACCAACATATATTCGCCGGGCCGTCCAGCTATGCTCGTGTGGCCCACATGTCTCATCTCGTCTGGCTGGATGATAGATGGCGTGTGTTTGGTTTGAGGACAACTTAATTAGAATGAAGATGTATCTCCAGTCGTGTCTTAAGGTAGAGAAGTTTTGTCAACACATAATATTATTATATTGTGTTGTCTTGTTATCAAAAAATTATTGACTGCAACCGACCAAGCAGCATTGTGGCGACATGGAAAAGACTCAAGGGAAGAAGCAACTCCTCCATCATTTAAACACAAGCGCATATCGATGTTAGGAGGCTAATTAAGGTTTTAACCTCAGCCATTGTGATACTGTCGGGGATGCGCCCCAGGACCGGAGGGGCTTAATACCTTCGACTTATGTCTGACTGACAGTTTCGACTGTATCAACCTGGCTCATGCCTGCAGGTCTTGGAGAGGAGCCGCCGGAGGCCGGATCTCCGGGCGGAGGCCTCCGGGGAAGACATGGAACTGGTCAATAGTGGAGATCCGGTGGCGACGATCATGGCACAAGCGGAGACTGATTCTCTTCCCCCGGAGGTTAGGTCTCCGCCTAGAAGCCCTCCCGGAGGTCTCGAAGCCAATCGACGGCGGAGGCTCAGCGACGATGACTGTCGTCCTAGCGGAGGTTAATCGACGGAGCCTCGCCATCTCCGGAGGCTCTGCGCTGAGAGGGCGGCGACCCGAGACTGCTTTCACTTGGACGACGCGCCGAGCCTAGCTGAGGAGTTTGAGGACAATTAATGGGCTTGATGGGCCTCTTGCAGGCGGTGATGGGCCACGGCCCGCGGCCGTGGTCAGGGAATGGTGGACCAGCCTACGCCTAAGGGGCCTATATGTAATAGGGTCTATGTCTAGGGTTTTAAAACTCCCATTGGGGGTACGCTTGTACTTTCAATCTTGAGCTGCGGAACCACTATAAAGGGCCATACCCCCTGTGTAATTGAAGGAGAAAAATGGTCCTCTGGTAGCTGTAGCACTACCTACTGCCAGGCCCACATTGTAATTTCCTAATTTAATATTAAAGGAAGGACTCTGTTCTGGTTATTTTTGCCCTCACTCTAAACCTGCTGGGACTCAGTCCCAACAGTTGGCGCCCACCGTTTGTGTCTGGCCGGAGATAACACCCGCAGATGCCACCCAAAACAAAGGCCCCCGTTAGGAGACGTACCGCCGCCGAGGCGGAGGTACCACAAACCCTCCGCTCGCGGGAGGCCAAGAAGAAACATTCGAAGCACCTATGCCTCTGCACCAGAGGACGGAGGTGATAAAGAGAACAACAATGTCACGCAAAGGGAGGACCCGTCTGAGTAGCATCCGCCAGCCTAGAACCAAGAAGATGAGTTGGCCAGGCTGAGAGATGAGATGCACCACATGAAAGCCGAAAGAGACAGGTTAAGGGCGCAGCAAGCTGCCACTCAAAGAACGATACAATCATCGCGTCAAGCGGATGAGATAAGGAAGCAGATGGCCATTCTGCAAGCAGAAATACAGAGCATGCAACCTCCGGCAGCAAGTCCAGCGGAGATCACTCAACCATTCATGGCAAGTCATCCCCCAGCTATGAACGCGCAGGCTACGCACACCATAGTTCCAAGCCTACCCACATCATCAAGAGTCTTTGACCCAAAATCACCACTATCCGAAGGTCTGCAAAGCTCACCGTGGCCTCCAAGTTACAAACCAGTGTCTCTATCAAGGTTCAATGGCAATTTAGATCTGAGACAGTTTATAATGAGTTTTGAAGCTGCAGTAGCCTCTGCCGGAGGCAACGATCATGTAATGGCTAAATCATTTGTGATTGCAGCAGAAGGAGACGCACTGACATGGTATTCAATGTTGAAGCCAAGCACTGTATACTCATGGAAAAACCTACAAGACCAGATACTGGCAAACTTCAAAGCTTACACAAATGAGTCGCTAACATCATCAGACTTGTTCAGCAACAAACACCTCAAGAGCGAACCCCTCAGAGACTACTACTAGAGATTCCTACACCTCCGGGCCAAAGCGCCAGACGTCCCTGATGGGGTAGCCATAGAAGCAGCAATCAAAGGACTTAGAATCGGCCCATTTGCTAGTCACTTAGCAAGGAAAAAGCCAGCCACAATGGCCCAGCTGCATGAGGAGTTTGAAAAATATTGTAGGTCTGACAATGAACTCCGCAAAAGATTAGAAGAAGCAGACGGTCAAAGTAAACAGTCTTTAAGCAATGGCAACAGAAGAGAAAACAGGAACCAGCAAAGACAACAATACCTGAACCAATAGAAATAAGTTTTCAATTTGCAGGGTAGCCAGCCTCCAAATACTAGGGACAAAAGAGAAAATTATGACCAGAGAAATCAAGAAGGGCAAGGTTACAACAAAAGCAACAAGTCCAGGAACTGGAGCAAAAACCAGAAACCAAGGAAGCCATATTGCCTCTTCCATGGAGAGGACAAAGGGCACATCACACGGGACTGCCCGGAGGCCCAAGAGACACTTGACAAGATGAAAACCAAACAGTCACAGCTACAGCCCCAGCAGCAAGGTAGCAGGAAGGTTAATCACGCTCACATTTCGCAATTCCATCAGCAATACAACCCAAGTTTCCTAGGATATGTTCCAGAGTCGTTACCGCAGCACAACTTGGCTCAATAGTACTATCCGACATCATTACTGGCCTAGAGACTAGTCTATCAGCAAACATCGCAGCACCAGGGCTACACCCAGAACAGAGCAAAAAATGGTCTAACTTACATCAATCAAAGATCTCTGCACATAACACTCATCGAATCAACACAGATGCAGACACCTCCGGTGGCACAACAAAGGCAGTATGAAGCATTAACAACACCTCCGCAGTATACTTTAGCCCAATCATCAACCGCGAAGGTGGAGCCTCCGACGAAAAACTAGTTAAATCCACATTCGGCACTACCAACCATTGGCATGATATTACCTATAGCCGGAGTTTCAGCACTAGAATTCAAAACCAAAAAGCAAAAGAAAGACCACCTCTGGCTGGTAAACAATGTGACAGTCCAGGGTGCTTACAAATCAACAGAATGGTCTAAGATGCTAATACAATTTACAGAGCAAGACCTCCAAGTTGAAAGCTATCCGCACGCAGATGCCATGGTCATAAAGGCAAACATAGCAGCCTGGGAAGTAAGCAGGATACTAGTCAATTCTGGGAGTTCAGCGGACATCATCTTCGCGAATGTGTTCGACCAAATGAAACTCAGCAGGAGCCAGCTACAGCCACCGGACACCCCACTGATTGGATTCGGTGGAAAGAAGATCAACGCCCTAGGTAAGATATCACTACCAGTATCATTCAAAGATGAGGACTGTGCCAGGACAGAGTACATCACTTTTGATGTGGTCGACATCTACTACCAGTACAATGCAATACTGGGAAGAGGATTCACAAACAAGTTCAATGTGGCAATACACATGGGCTACCTCTGCATGAAGATGCCAGCATTACATGGAATCATCACAGTGCGAGATAGTCAAAAAGAAGCAAGGAACATAGAGAAAACAATCTACAAAGCACACAAAAACATCAACACCGTAGAAGCAGAGGAGCCTCCGGACATGCCTGCGGGAAAAACCAACATGGCAGATCAAGAGAACACAATAACATTACCGTTGAAAGAAGCAGTCCCTAACAGGGAAGTGACCATAGGTGCCAACATATCGGAGGTAGAGAGAAAAGGCTTGTTAGAACTGCTAATAAAGAACAAGGACGTATTTGCATGGTCAGCATCAGATCTGCAAGGAATCAGTCGAGATGTGATTGAACACACCCTCGACCTCAACCCAAATGTCAAACCTAAGAAGCAAAAATAGAGAAAGATGTTCGATGAACGCATAATTGCAGCGAAGGCGAAGGTGCAAAGATTATTAGATGCCAAGGTCATCAGAGAAGTCAAGTACTCAGACTGGCTAGCAAATGTTGCCTTAGTACCAAAAAAGAATGGCAAAATAAGAATGTGCATAGACTTTACCGATCTCAACAAGGCCTGCAAAAAAGATCCTTTCCCATTGTCCAGAATAGATGCATCAGTCGACAAGGCAGCGGGATGCAAGCGCTTCTCTCTATTAGACTGCTTCTTAGGATACCACCAGATATGGCTAAGAAAGGAGGACGAAGAAAAAACAAGCTTCACGACCCCCTTCGGCACCTATTGTTTTGTTAGGATGCCAGAAGGTCTAAAAAATTCAGGATCAACGTTCTCAAGAATGATTCAGATTGTATTGCGAGCTCAACTCCAGAGGAACATTATAGCTTATGTCGATGACATAGCAATAGTCAGCAAACAAGCCAGAGATCACTTGGATGACCTCAGGGAAACATTCGTGAACCTCAGAGAAGCAGGGTTAAAACTGAACCCAGAAAAGTGTATCTTCGGAGTAAGCAGAGGAATGATGCTCGGTTACATTGTTGGTCCAGAAGGGCTAAGAGCAAACCTAGATAAAACAAAAGCAGTGTTAACAATGAGAGAACCATAAAACAAGAAAGAAGTACAGCAACTGACAGGCAGAATAGCAGCACTCAGCAGTTTTATCTCAAAATCAGCATAACGAAGTCTACCATTCTTTAGAACACTCAAGGTCTCGGACAAATTTGAATGGGGCAAAGCAGTTAGAGGCATTCTAGCAGCTCAAAAACTACGTCACAAAAGACCTCATGGTCATAGCGCCAGACACGGAGGCAACCTTGCTACTATATGTTGCAGCCTCCACAGGAGCGATTGGCGCAGTGCTAGTGCCAGAGAAGGAAGTTGACAACAAAAGCGTACAGCACCTAGTATACTATGTATCAGAAGTGCTGCAGGGAGCAAAACTGAACTATTCGGAGGTCGAAAAAAATAGCATATGCAGTAGTCACAGCATCAAGGAAGCTTAAACACTATTTTCAAGAACATGAAATCCTGGTACCAATAGCACAACCGCTAGCCGACACCCTAGGCAACAAACAAGCATCAGGGAGAATCGGTAAATGGGCAACAGAAATATCTCAGTTTAGCATCAAGTTCATCTCAAGAACAGCAGTCAAGTCACAAGCACTTGCAGACTTTTTGGCGGAATGGACATCTCCGCATCACGCAGAAGACAAAGCGGAGGCTTCAATATGGACACTGTACACAGATGGTGAAACATCCTCAATTTTCCACGAAGGAAAAATACACAGAATGGCGGATAATATAATAGTTTGAAGCTTCAAACCATCTCATTATCTCGCA
>CM041632.1:63424856-63434930 GCA_023333625.1 Bothriochloa decipiens
CGAGTACGGCCGCGTCCCGCGCCGTTCATCTAACCGCCTGCTTGCGCCGCGCTTCACCGAACCCTAACCCTAATCGTGGCCGCGCACAGCCGCCCGATGGGCATCTTCTGCCTCCGCCGTCCATGGCCGTCCGCCGTGCCTATTTAAAGAGGAGCACCCTGGCCTCTAGGGTTTCCCCATCGCCCCGCCGTCCTTGTGGAGACCCGCCGCCAGATCGGTCGAGAGAGAGAGAGAAGGAGGGAGGAGCAGGAAGGAGGCGGAGCTAGAGTGCTGCTGCTGCCGCCGTCCGCGCGCTGAGGAGGACCTGGGAGCGCCGCATACCCACCTCGACGCCCGGCTTCGCTCCCCTGCCCCGCCTTCGCTCCCCTGCACCGAGTCGCCACCAAGCCTGCGTCACCTGCCTCGACCGTCGCTGCGCGAGTAAGCATCCCCGCCCTCGCCCTGCTCGGCCATGGCCACCACCAGTACATCGTCGATGTTCTCGCACCCCTTACCCCTGTTTCCTTCCTTACCGCGACCGATAGCTTCGCCGTAGTCTAGAGCACGTTTTTGGCAACCTCTTGGAGCCGGCACGGGCCACAGTTGGAGCCACGCACTTTTGCAGCTCTGGCCTCCCCGGACTCTGGCCGCCGGAGCGTCCACCGTGGCCGCCGAGCCGCGCACGCCCCGCCGTGCCTCGACTAGCCCCGGTAGCTAGCTCATGGAGATCCCAGCTTCTCCAATCGAAGGGCAAGAAGGAGGATGGAGACCAATGCCCGGCTTCGCCGGCGAATTTAGCCTCGCCGCCGCCGCGCCTCGCTGACCGCCACCGGCCTGAGGGTCGATTTCCCCGAGTTAGAGCACCTAGCCGACCAGCCACATAGCTCAGCTAATGCTCCGACATTCGTCGAGGGTCCGCCCGACGAGGTCGAGGGTCCGCCCGACGAGGTCGAGGGTCCGCCCGACGAGGTCGAGGGTCCGCCCGACGAGGTCGAGGGTCCACCCGACAGTCGAGGGTTCGCCCGACATGCGTCGAGGGTCCGCCCGACGAAGTCGAGGGTCCGCCCGACGGAGTCGAGGGTTCACCCGACGAGTCAAGGGTCCGACCGACGGAGTCGAGGTCCTGGCCCTAATCGAGGTCCTGCCCGAGTCAAGGACCCGGCTCGAGGCCAGATGGTCAAGTCTCGAGGGGCGCACTGTTCTCGAGGGCTGCCCCTTTCATGCGCACAAGTCCGTCTTCGAGGGCATGCCCGTTCGCCGGGCGAGGCTTCGTTCTCGAGGCCAGTCCGTTCGCCCGAGCGAAACTCCGTTCTCGAGGGGTCGCCCGGACCGCCCCACCTCGAGTGTACAGTGCCGACCTAACTCGAACCAGATCCAGCCCTGTCCTTTCGAGGCCCAGTCGAGACCTGCCAACGTTGACCGTTGACCTGGCCCCACCTGTCAGTGACCAGAACCGTGGCCCCCACCTGTCAGCCGCTAAATGGACCCGTCGACACTGACGTCAGCATAACGTCAGCACGACGTCAGCACATCCCCAGCTGCACTGTTCCTGCACGCCACGTGGCCCAATCAGAAGCTGCCACGTGTCAGCTCCAGGTTAATCTGCCCTTTTTCTTTTTCCGAAAATAGAATAAACTTCGGAAATTCATAACTTCTTCATACGAACTCCGAAAAATATGAACCAAGTGTCCAAATTTTCATAAAAATAAGCTCTACGTCATAGGCTTGTGTATGAGTGCATTTGGAGTTATTGAATTTTATTGCTTCTTTGTGTTGACTCTATAGGAGCCGCTAACGCGGCTATTATGTCTCGTTTCAGAGGAGGATCAGCTTGAGGAGGACGACTACGAGTACGAGGAGGAGCTCGGTGATGACTTCACTGGTGCCACACCCCACCCAACCTCGTAGATCCTATTACGCATGGCATAATATCTAGTTGCTAGTGCTTTAATTATGAATATCACCTGATGATAGGTTGCATGGTAGAACTGCCTGATGAGCCTTTACCTTGTCGCAACCTTACTCCTGCACACCTGCTGATAGGCTAGACGCTTGCTTATTTCACTTATGATGCTTTACTTCTACTACGCTTATATCTGTGTGATGATGATGCGTGGTGGAGAGTATGGTCATATGGTTAAGGCACGTGGTGCCACTTTACTTGGGGAGAGTGCTGCGTGCGTCTTGGGTGTGTGGTGAGGGTTGAGTCGATCGGACAGGATTCTACGACAAGCCATGTGGGCGAGTCTTGCCGGGGAATGTGTTCTGGGCATTCTCGTGTGAGGTGCTTGTGGCGGGCACATTGTGATGCATAAGGAGATCTCGGGGGTGAGAACCTTCGTGGAGCGAAGCCCCGGGAAGGAGGTGCTGTTGTAGCACGGACTGTTGTAGTCCCAAAAGAGAAGATAATCCTCTCTGATCCCCCCTAGGACCTGATATCTCTTAAGGACCGGAACCTTGGGACTTACGTGCTCACCACTCGCTCTTGAATGGGCGGGAGACGGATGTCTGACTAGCTAGGACGGTGCCACTACTACTAGGTTGTTAGCAGAAAGTGTCGGGAGGTACGGGCGTGGAGACCCACACCCTCCTTAGACAGCATAGTGACCACGGGGGCCCGGTACTATGTCTCACAGTCTCAGTGTGCCGGTGGTACCTATCCGGGATGTCCCAGTACTGAGTGGTAGGGTGGCATCGCACCGGTTAGAAAGCAGCCGGAATCAGCTTAGGCGGGGCACCGCCGATGATAGTGATCTTGTGGTTACGGGAATACACGCTCTGCAGAGTTTATGAATCTATATATAGTCCGTGGGCCACTGGTATGGCTCTTTCCTAAGACCCACGCTTCTCGGGAGTAGTGAGAGGAGTCCTTCTATTTCTCCCCCTGGTGTTACCCTTCCGGCTGTGAGCCGCTGAGACAGGCTCCGAGAGGGAGTTGGACCTGTCGACTGAGTGCGAGAGGGTGAGATGTGTGTGATGGTGATGGAATGGGTTTGGATGTGTGGTTGAGATGGATTAAAATTTGATGAATTATATTATATAATATTGGTCACTGTTTGCATAGGAAACTACAGCCACATAATAGGTCGATTTGATTATATCCTTGCATCCCACCAAATACTACATAGCAAAAGCAAAGCATAGGGTGGGAGATGTGGCCAGTACAAACCGTACTGAAAATTATTTGGCAGGTGAGCCCGACTACGACTATGACGATGAGGAGGAGTAGACGTTACGCTCAGGCTTCTTTTTGGAGATTTTATTGTACTTCCACCTTTTGCAGCTGTTCCAGAGGCTGCTGCTACTCTGATGATTCCGCCAGTGTGGCGATGAATTATTTATGTAATTCCCCCTAATTGTAATCTTTTGTACGATGTATGGATCCTGTATCGACTACTGCGGGATAATGAGATGGTTTGAAGCTTCAAACTATTATATTATCCGCCATTCTGTGTATTTTCCCTTCGTGGAAAATTGAGGATGTTTCAGTTGGTACCAGAGCCATGCTTGACCCTAGGACGAGACCCATAGGATTGGACGATAGAATTAGGAAAATCTTGAAATCTCTCGGTTATACACCGACCATTGCATGCGCTTTTATGCATGGCTTACCTCTTTCTGCAACTTTTCTAACTTCTTTCTCGTGTCACCTGCAGATGGACCCCAACTTGCCGCTTGGTCCATTACCGCCAATGGATGTCATTGAGTTCAGACTCGACGGAACGGAGCATGGAGGCTATGCTCACGTGCTTCGCGAGGTTCTCACCGAGTTAGGTGTTCCCGTGGAAAACGTCGAGTATCTTTGCCGCGGCAAGCCCACCCTTGAAGGAGGCATCGAGGACTACAAGGCAGTCCACATCAACGTGCCTGCAAGCATAAACCTGCCCGAAGTTACCGCCTTCACTGACTTCGCCTTCGACAACGACACCGGCATGTGTGTTCAGACCGTTTCACGCCAGGCACTCCGTACTGTGCTGCGCAACGGAGCTGACTATCTGAAGGAAAGTCGCTTTCGTCTGCTTCCTCGTGCCCTCGATGATCAGCAGGATACTTGGGGAAAGGTCATCTACATCGAGCAGAATACCAGAGTCGACCGCAACCCCTGCCACCGCGCCTCCATGATGTACATGCAGTGCCAGGAAATGTACATTGCTGAGTTGGAGCGAAAGGGACACCGTGATCGTCGCTACCTGATGGAAGTTGATGAGAGGATCAGCAAGTCGGAGGCTAAAGAAGCAGCATGGAAGCAAAAGATTGCAGATCTAGAGCGTGAGATAGCACGCAAAGAGCTCGTTCACCAGGATCAGATCACTAGTCTGATGAGCGAAATGGATAAGCTTCAAATACACAACAGTCGTCTCAACAAGAATATCTGGGAGCTTGAAGCCACTATGGCTGAGAAGAATGAAGACATTGCAAAGAGATTTTAGGAAAAGAGTCAAGATGCTGTCTACAGGGACAAACTCCGTGAGCAGTGCAAGGCTCAACGTGAGAAGCTGCTACAGGAATACACTCTTGCTAGCTACAACCAGGGACACTTGATCAACTATGTCCATAAGACGGCATACCTCATGGACAAGCTCAAGCGCACTATGGAAGCTTGGAAGAGGTCAGATCGTAAGAGGGTCAGAGAGTACGAGGAGCTGCAGGACGAGCTTCCCTTACGTGCCCGTAAGAGGGTCAGGGTTGAGACATTTGAGCTAGGGCAATCTCGCCTCAACTTGAGTGGATGTCCCACCACTGGACTTAGTGGACAGGCAGTGTCCACCCCTCAGCTCGAGGAGGCCCGTCGCTACGTCTCTCGCCTTCAGATGACTGACGAGCAGATCCAGGCTTCTGGCATCGGCATACCTCCCACAGCTTACAGTATGGACCAGCCTCTAGAGATGGTCTAGAGTAATACCAGGTCAGGAGGTGATGAGCCCTGCATGGCCAAGTGACCAGACTCACCATGATGTTGAGTAGTTGTCCACCCTTTTTGTTAGACTACCTGCGTGTAGTACGTTTCTCGCGAGTCTCCAAGCGTAGCCGCTAAAGACATCGCCATGTAACCTCCCTGATGTAATGAATGATTTGGTTTTTTTTCGCATCTTATTGGATCTTCATGCTTCTTCGTCTGAGTGTTGGATAAATTAGCAATGTTTTAAAATTATTTCAAAATAGTATATCTTTAATGTCAAAGTTATATTAAGCGCGTATGCCCTAATCTAAGGTTTCTGTTGAGCAGGATGTCCACTCGTCGTGCCAGCCGCCTGAGAAACCGCTCTCCTTCACCCGTGCCTGCCAGGGGCCGCGGACGCAGAAGTGGTCGTGCACGCGTTGGTCGCATACCCCTCGACCTTGAGGAGCCACCCCGCGCTGCCACCCCACGACCTGCACACCCATCACCACCACCGGTAGTTGAGCCGGAACCAGCTGCCGGAGGTGTGGCTAGAAGACAGCCCCAGCCTGCTGCTGAGCCCGAGCCTGCCGCAGGAGGAGATGCAGCTCCACCACCCCCTCCCGTGCCACTCTTGGCGGATGTGATGGCCCAGCAGACCGAACTTCTTCGAGTCTTAGCTGAGAGCGTGCTGCACCCCCAGCACCGGGAGCCCCGCGATGATTTCTACAAGAAGCTGGAGTTCTTTCTCAAGCTGAGGCCCCCGACGTTCGATGGCACCAGCATCGACCCTATCGCTGCTGATGATTGGCTTAAGGAGATTGAGAAGAAGCTGGACTTGACCACCTGCACTGACGAGGAGTGCGTTGGCTTGGCAGCTCACCAGCTTGTGGGTGCTGGACGATCTTGGTGGGACAGCCTCTGCGAAACCCATCGAGACCCCGCTAACATCTCCTGGGATGAGTTTGTGGACGAGTTCCGCGCATTCTTCATCTGTGAAGGTGCGCTGGAGAAGAAGGAGAACGAGTTCCGCAACATCTCCATGGGAGCTGACAAGGTGCATGAGTACACCACCCGCTTCACCAACCTGCTACGCTATGCACCCGTCTCAGTGGTGAACTCTGAGAAGGAGAAGATGTACTACTACCGCAAGGGCTTGTCTAGTCGTATCAGGCTCTCTCTCTCAGGCACCAAGAGCCACACCCTTCGTGACCTGATTGACAGGTGCATGGAGATTGAGAAGGACCGCGACGAGGTTTTCGCGGAGAGGGAGGCGCTTGGCAAGAACAAGAAGCGCCGTACTGAGGGCACCTCCCGCGCACCTGCCCCACGGAGGTCGCGTGGTGAGACCTCTCAGCCTCCCCGCTCTCGCTTCGCCCATGGAGCGGCTCACGGTTCGAGCCGGGGCGGTGGTACCCACACCAGCAACTACCCCCGCCCTACTCAGGACCGCCAAGGATACGCTCGTGCCGCACCTGGAGGTAGCACGTGGAGGTCCGCCGCGCCAACCCCCACAGGCGGCATGACCTACACTTGCTTCGCTTGTGGCCAGCCAGGTCACAAGGCCGCCGAGTGCCCAAACAAGGCTGCACCAGCTACACCAGCGCCCGCCAGGCAAAACCAGGGCACCCCGCACAAGCAGATGCCATTCGGAGCACCCCGTGGCCGCCTCACTCACATCTCAGCAGAAGCTGCCCAAAGTGCCCCCGACGTGGTGTACGGTATGTTTTTAGTGCATGGAGTTAAGGCATCCGTGCTGTTTGATTCAGGTGCTACATGTTCATATATATCCTCCAAGTTTGCTCGAGAGCACCTCATACCTGTCACTCCACGAAAAGAAACCTTATACACTAGTTCACCCTTGGGCAACATTTGTTGTACCAAAATGTGTAAGGGAGTAAGTATCACCATCGAGGGTCTTACCTTTCTTGCTGATCTTACCTTACTACCCTTCGAAGGCCTAGACGTCATTCTAGGGATGGATTGGTTAACCCAGAACAAAGGAGTGATATCTTGCTCACCCAGATTCGTGGATATAACCCATCCAAGTGGCCGTCAGGTCAGATGTGAGCCAAACAAAGGGACAGATATATCCATGCTGTGTGCCTTGGAAGAGAAGTCACTTGAGGAAGTGCCCGTAGTTTGCGAGTACCCGAACGTCTTTCCGGAAGAGCTACCAGGAATGCCATCGGACAGAGATGTTGAGTTCGTGATCAACTTGATGCCTGGTACGAGTCCGATTTCCAAGCGACCCTACCGTATGGCAGTTGACGAGCTTAAGGAGCTTAAGAAACAGCTTGAGGAACTATCCGAGAAAGGGTTCATTAGGCCCAGTGCCTCGCCCTGGGGATCTCCTGTTCTGTTTGTTAAGAAGAAGGATGGAACGCAGAGGATGTGCATTGATTACCGAAACCTGAATGCCGTAACTATAAAGAACAAGTATCCTTTGCCGAGGATAGATGACCTGCTTGATCAGCTTCGCAACGCCAAGTACTTCTCCAAGATCGACCTCAGATCAGGCTACCATCAGATGAAAATCAGAGAGGAGGACATTCCTAAGACAGCATTTGTCACCAGATATGGGCAGTATGAGTACACCGTCGTGTCCTTCGGCCTTACGAACGCGCCGGCTTATTTTATGAACATGATGAATAAAGTGTTCATGCAGGAGCTGGATAAGTACGTGGTGGTCTTCATTGATGACATTCTTGTCTATTCTGCCACCGCCGAAGCGCATGAGCAACATCTGAAGATGGTGCTAAAGAAACTGAGAAAACATCAGCTCTATGCCAAGTTCAACAAGTGTGAGTTCTGGCTTGAGGAGGTCGCTTTCCTAGGACATGTGCTCAATGCTGATGGAGTGGCTGTCGATCCGTCCAAGATTGAGACAGTGAAGGAATGGGAGCAGCCACGGAATGTGACTGATGTGAGAAGTTTCTTGGGATTGGCTGGTTACTATCGCCGATTCATCGAGAACTTTTCCAAGATAGCTCGCCCCATGACCAACCTCCTGAAGAAGACCAAAGAGTTTGAATGGACGCCCCAATGCGAACAAAGTTTTTAGACCCTGAAGGAGAAGCTCACCACAACGCCTGTTCTAGCCTTGCCCGACATCCACCAGGACTTTGTGGTCTATTGCGATGCATCTCGCTTCGGGCTTGGTTGTGTTCTAATGCAGAATGGGAAAGTCATTGCCTATGCTTCTCGCCAGCTTAAGGAGCATGAACAGCGTTACCCCACCCATGATCTCGAGCTTGCAGCCGTGGTCCATGCCTTGAAAATTTGGAGGCACTACCTGATAGGGAACAAATGCGAGATCTACACCGATCACAAGAGCTTGAAATACTTTTTCACCTAGGAAAATCTGAACATGCGACAGCGTCGTTGGCTCGAGCTGCTTAACGACTACGACGTGGAGATTCTCTATCACCCTGGGAAGGCCAATGTGGTCGCTGACGCTCTTAGCCGCAAAAGTCATTGTCATGCCTTGTTCACCACCGCCTTGCCCAAAGAGTTGCAAGAGGGCATTGATGAGTTACAGATGGAGGTGATACCTCATGGCCTGTTGAATGAGCTTCGCGTACACTACACCCTCATGGATAGGATCCGTGAAGCCCAACGCCAGTGCCCAGAAATTTGGGAGATACACGAACTCCTGACACAAGGCAAGTGCCCAGAGTTCAGTGAGGATGAGCTAGGCACTTATTGGTACAAGGACAGAATTTGTGTGCCTGCCGACCCAGCTATCCGCAACGAAATCCTATCAGAAGGTCATGATTCCAAGTATTGTATCCACCCAGGCAGTACTAAAATGTATGCTGATTTGAAGAAGAAATTCTGGTGGAAGAACATGAAATCAGACATTGCAGAGCGTGTTGCTAAATGCGACATTTGCAAACGCGTCAAGGCTGAGCATAAGAGACCTGCAGGGCTGCTAAAGCCACTGGATATACCTGAATGGAAGTGGGATAGCATTTCTATGGACTTCATTGTGGGTTTGCCTCGAACCCCGAAGGGCCATGATGCCATATGGGTAATAGTCGATCGCTTGACTAAGGTAGCTCACTTCCTAGCCATCAGGACTGATGCCCGAGTCGGCCAGCTAGCAGATTTGTATGTTGGAAACATTCTCAAGCTGCATGGAGCCCCTAAAAGCATAATATCCGATCGTGGACCGCAGTATACGTCCAAGTTCTGGAAAGCCTTGAACAAGTCAATCGGCAGCAAGCTAGATTACAGTACCGCATACCACCCTCAGACAGATGGGCAGACAGAAAGAGTGAACCAGATACTTGAGGATATGCTTCGAGCTTGTGTTCTGAAATATGGGACTGATTGGGAGAAGAGCTTGCCCTTTGCAGAGTTCTCCTACAACAACAGTTACCAGGCTAGCCTCAAGATGTCACCTTTCGAAGCTATGTACGGAAGACCATGCAGAACACCCTTGATGTGGTCTGAAACGGGTGAAAGATCGTTCTTTGGCCCGGCCACCATTAAGGAGGCCGAGGAAGGAGTCGCCCAGGTACGAGAAAATCTGAAAATTGCCCAAAGCCGTCAGAAGAGTTATGCTGACAAGAGGCGCAGAGATCTCGGGTTTGAGGTAGGAGACTATGTTTATCTCAAGGTCTCCCCGCTTCGAGGAACCATCAGGTTCCATGTAAAGGGAAAGCTAGCATCAAGATATGTGGGACCGTACAGAATCAGTGAAAGGATTGGCAAGCTTGCCTACAGAATAGAGTTGCCCCCACAACTGGCAGGAGTACACCCAGTGTTCCATGTGTCGCAACTGCGCAAGTGTTTGCAGCCGCCAGAGCATCCGATACCCGCAGAGGCACTCGATATACAGGACACTTTGGAGTACAGAGAGCACCCCGTCCGCATTATGGACAGAACCACCAAGGAAATGAGAAACTCTAGCACGCCATATCTGAAGATTCAGTGGAGTAATCACACAGAACGGGAAGCAACTTGGGAGAAAGAGTCAGAAATGAGGAAGCTCTACCCCTACCTTTTTGAAGAGTAAGTTACACTCTTGAATCTCGAGGACGAGATTCTCATAAGGGGGTAGGACTGTAACAACCCTAGAAGTCCGGTCTCTAAAAATACGGGCTTTCAAAAATTTTTCTAAAGTTTACCAGTGTATGGTGGATGTCATGTAGGAAACCTAGTTGCACAAATAGCACCTGACGATAGCCCGAGCATTGCATTTAAATAAC
>CM041632.1:63473902-63505186 GCA_023333625.1 Bothriochloa decipiens
GTAAACTTTAGAAAAATTTTTGAAAGCCCGTATTTTTAGAGACCGGATTTCTAGGGTTGTTACAGATGGCGCCTGGGGGCATCCAAGGTGCAGGAGCCTCCGTAGTACTAATATCACCATCAGGCATCAAAACAAAATACGCAGCAAGACTGTGCTTCAAAGCAACCAACAACGTAGCTGAGTACGAAGGAGTAATCCTAGGACTCTGCAAGGCCAAAGCACTTGGTACAAAATACATCATGGTCAGAACCGACTCGCAGATAGTAACAGGACAAGTCAAGAAAGATTATGTTGCAAGAAACCTAGAGTTAGCTGCGTACCTAGAAGTAATCAAGGGTCTGGAAAAAGATTCCAAGGTTTTACCCTAAAGTACATCCCAAGGGGGGACAACACGGAGGCAGATGAGCTAGCCAAAGCAGCAGCAAATCAAACGAAGATACCCGAAGGAACCTTTTTTCAAGAATTGACATTACCAGCCACCGCAAAAACATCCAAGGCATTTGCGGAGGTGCTCCTAGTAAACACGAAGGATTGGAGGAAATCAATAATTGATTATATTAAGGGAGTCCATGTGACATCAGATGAAACAGTTGCAGCAAGGTTGGCCGTACGGGCAAGGAATTACACGATAATAGATGGAGTTCTATACAAGAAAGGAATAGTCCAACCATTGCTTAAGTGCATCGCAGAATCAGAAGACAGAGACCTCTTATAGGATATCCACTCAGGAACATGTGAATCGCACATTGGCCCCAGAGTACTGTCAGCGAAGGCAATCAGGCAAGGATTCTACTGGCCAACTCATATCAACGACGCATTGCATATAGTAAGAACTTGCAAAGCATGCCAAAGTTTTGCACCACACCAAGCATCTCCGAGAGCACAATCGCAGCTAATAACTCCGGTCTGGCCGCTTTAGCGATGGGGAATGGATCTTGTAGGCCCATTACCTCCGGCTCAGGGTAGAAGCAAATATGCAGTAGTAGTAGAATACTTCACAAGATGGATAGAAGCCAAACCGCTCGCAACAATCACCTCTGAAACAATCAAAAAATTCTTGTGGCAAAACATAGTTTGCAGATTCAGGGTTCCAAGGAGACTCACAGTCGACAACGGAAAGCAATTTGATTCAGACAAGTTCAAAGAATTCTGCAATAGCATCAGCACACAAGTAGCCTTCGCATCAGTCTATCACCCAGAGAGTAACGAAGCAGTGGAAAGGTCAAATAGAATCATATTCTCAGCAATCTCTAAGACATTGCTAGATCATAAAAAGGGAAAATGGGTAGAAGAGCTGCCAAAGGTGGTATGGTCTCACAACACAAATGTATCAAGAGCCACCGGGTTCACTCCATTCAAGCTACTATACGGAGAAGAAGCAATGATGCCAGAAGAGGTCAAATACCAGAGCCTCCGCGTAGTGAAACAAAACCTCGCAAAAGATGAAGAATACACCAAAGAGATGACCGAAGCATACAGGCTAGAGGCAATCGACAACATCGAGAAATACCCAAAAGTGGTCACTAAAAACATCAAAAATAGCGACTGGGTAATGAGGCGGAGGCCAAACGCTCAAAACGTAGGAAAGCTACAGCCGAAATGAGAAGGACCGTTCATTGCCAAGCAAGCCGGAAGGAAAGGATCATTCTAACACAGAAGGAAGAATGTCAATTCACCCCTGGAACATTGATAGCCTTAGAAAATACTACACGTAGAATGTAAGGACTCCATAGAATTATAAGCGGAGGTCCGTAGATTTAAATTCCCGTAATTTACTTTTCTGAAAAAATGGCTGGCACTCTTTTCCTCATGTGAGGGGCTCCACATCGGAGGTGAGGTTTTTAATGAGGCAAGGCCGCATGTAATTAACCTCTGAATGTATAAAGAGGACCCCGAAAAGTGAGACCTAAGACAGTCGAAAGCAGCCAGCACCACGGCTGCAATATTTGACAACTATTCATGATTTACAAGGTCACTTCATGCCACCATTAAGAAAAATGTGAAGGCATGAAGCAACCTCTGTGAAAAGCCAAAAGCCCTTGAAAAAGCCCTGGCATATCAGGCATTGAGGCAGGCAATAGCAACCACAAGTTGCGAACGAAATGAAAAGGCATGAAGCAGCCTCCGCAAAAAGCCAAAATCCCTCAAAAAATCCCTGGCATATCAGGCATTGAGGCAGGGAATAGCAACACAGGTTGCGAACAAAATAAGAAGGCATGAAGCAGCCTCTGCAAAATGCCAAAAGACCTCAAAAAAGCCCTAACATATCAGGCATCGAGGCAGGCAATTGCAACCACAAATTTTGAAGCGAACTGGAGAAAGACCTGTGAACCAACTCAGGCACCAGTACCGCAAAAAGAAAGAGACATCACACTAACCAGCAGTGAACTCTGAAAGAAGGTATTAAAACATGCGGAGGTAACATGCACGAGTTCACGGTCATGTAACCTCCGCATTACACACCTTCCAAAATGGAGGCAATATAATCACAAAAAATTAAGGAACCGATATCATTTCAAAGTGGAGACAATACGTAAAGCAGGATTATTTATTATTCAACCTTATTCTTACAATAGACAAGGCTCATTGCGCCTTGCTCATGATAGGAATAATGTGCATAACACACATATTTAACTGCTAGACCAAAATGCACAACCTCCGGGTTAGGATATCTAGCCACTCCACCCAGTTAACCTGCTACCACAAGACATGGAAGTGGCTCAGAGGTTGCCAACACTTCAACCTACAAAAACCAAAGGGTGCAGTCTCCGCAAGTATATCTAAAGAAAAACAAACTAGGGCTCCCTAAAAAGCAGACGCTGGCGGAGGCAGACCCTGATCAGCTATAGAATATCCCCCATCGCCTCTCGACTACATACCACCCTGTGCCTCCAGAAACCCAGCCACCTGAAGCAAGTCCAACAGACGCTCGGCACGAAGAGAAGGAGGTGAACCTCCAATGCCAGCTTGCACATGACAAAGTCCACAATCATCTGTCAGCACACCACTTTGCACCTTCCATCGGCAAGCAACCACCGCATCTAAAATCCTTACATTAACCACGCCAAGTAGCATCACAGCCGGCCACCATCTCCGAAGACACAAAGGCAATGCAAGTAGAGTATTGTTGACAAGCAAAAGCATCGCCATCTCTAACCTTGGGCAACAGGTTCATCGATGTGGCTATTCCATTACGAGTCCTCACACAGTACCAGCACAAAGACAGCTACTAGGAAGTACCATTAGCATAATGTACACAATAAAGTAGCCTAAATGATCAAGGGGGATAGATCTTTTTATAAGGACCTCCCAACCATCACTAAACCAGCTACAACTACCTATCTTAAAAGCACCTGCGTCCCTTCGCCTCAACAAGCAACAGACGAAATCAAAAAATAAATAGCAAAGATACGCAAAGTACATAAGGAGTACTATAAAAGCATTAGGAAAGGGCCAACCACAAGCAACTTCTCGTAACCAAAATCTGCTCAAAGGAGATGGAGGCGGATGTGCACATACGGACAAACAAAAAAAATAAGATACCGCGCAAGAATTCGTAAGGGCGTCAGCAAAAGAAACATCCCGGAGATGATGAGGGCCGCCGGGATAAGACCAAAGAAGTTAGCCGACAGCGCAACCCACTTAGGATCATCGCCTGAGTGAAGACAAGGGGGGATACCGCGTAAGAACTCATAACGCCCCCCATCTCTGCTAAGATCAACCACAGCGCACCTCCGCAGAACAAGCGTCAGGACGCGCGGAGGCATAGCCGAAGACCACAAAGATAAATACAGCAAAATTGACACCACTAGTGGTAGAAGAGAAACAACGGTTGTAATACCCACCGTATGACAACAATAAAGTTATTAATGTGTAAATGCGATTCAAAGTGCTTACAACCTCTGAGGAGGAAAATAGAAATCACTTCAGAAGGTCACACCTGCAACCTGGCATGAAGGCCTCCGACTAATTCAAACAGACCTCCGCAGCATAGCGGAGGTCGAAATAAACAAGTTCACAAATGACAGTTCAATCGCAACACTTAACCACCGCGCAAACAAAGATAATTACAAAGGTACAGATGGACCACGCCACGCAAGAGAGTGAGTAAAGCTAGAGCGCTCATCATCTAAATCGCTGAGTACAAAGTCGAACATGTCATCCACCGTGCGCCTAGGAAACGCCGACTTCTAGTAATCCCACAGCTCACCGCTAACGTAAACATCATCGCACATAAAGGTAATAGGCTTGACCTCCTGCACAGGCTCCAAACTGCAGACCTGCGTAAGAGGCCATTAATAATTTACAAAACCAAGAGCAATTCAAATTGTTCTTTACACGTGCGCACCGGCACCAAGTCGGCAAAAGATAAAATTTACACAACCACAAATTAAGATGAATTTCTACACCTCCTCTGCAGTGGTCAAGTCCTGAGGCCCCGTTCGAGCTCCCGGAGATGCTACCGCTTGCTCCACCACGGCATCAGTCCCAGCACTTGCAGGAGGAACTTGAGTAGCGAAGACGCCAGCATCAGTAGATCCCCAGGTGCGTGCAGATGTGCCACCAGAAGTCATCGAGCCGTGACCGCTGCGCTTGCCATACTTCAGTTGCTGAAAAAGGCAGAAAATAAGAGAAGAGAATCACAAACACAACTCTTACAATAAAACAAGTCAAGAAAAGTTAACCATACACACTGTTTCACGAGTAACATTAGCCATGGCAACGGTCTCCGACCGGCCAAACTTGGACCAGAACTTCTCCATGAAGCTACGCATAGTGGTCTTAACAAATCGATCTATTCTGCCAAGTTCAGTGGGATCTTCTAGCTCAGGACAATCAAAGTTTCCAATTTGAACAATGTCCTTGGACACAAAATCTTGCACAGATAGGTGGCGGAGGTTTTCACGCTGAAATCGGAGACTCCGGTCATAAACTCACTAAGCTTGTCGAGGTTCGCCATGATCCAGGAAAACACACCAGAGGTAGAAGCCTCAGGGTTAACCGGAGTCACCGCACCGCCAAATGCCCGGACAGCGAAAACATAGGATCCAGCCACTTTCAGCCCGATCAAGCTGGTGGCAGTCAGCTCCTTCTCAAGCTCTTCAACCTTAGTCTTAAGAGCCGCCACTAACCGCCATTCAGCATCCACCTCTTGGCGCAGGAGATTAGAAATCTTAGCAGCTTTGTCCGCACACTGGTTGGCAGTAGCCTCTTCTTCTTTGGCAATAGCCTCCACTTTTTTGGTAGCAGCAACAAACTTTCTTAACTCATCAGATTGAACCTCAAGAGCTGATACCTGCTTCTCCAAGCTGGAGGCCTGCTGAGCCACATGCTCCCTTTCTTGAGTCTGGGACTCGATCTCCGCCTTCAGAACCTTAATAGCGTCATCCTTTTTGACCAGTTCAGCACAGCTACTGGTCACAACAGCCATGGACAAGGCGGCGCTCTGGAGGTAGCAATAAAGTAATGCCAAAATCAAATACATGACAAAGAGTAAATGGCTAAGAACAGAGAAGATGAAACTAAACTTACAATAACATGATGATTAATATTGGCATTCATCAGGGTCTGAAACGGCAGCCCAGCCAGACGCTGGTACAAATCTCCGCCCATAACATCAGTCAGCTAGTAAATACCTCAAGCCCAGCCTAGGAGAGCACTCGTGCCCTCATCAGAACAGCTGCCAGACGGGAAAGACCCAGAGAGGTTGCGAGGCCGTAGGCATTGCCTCAGTAACGGCCCCTCCGGAAGATGGTACACTTGACGCCGGAGGCGTCGGAGGGGCAGCCTGAGTGGCCTCAGCACCAAGGCTATCTGGAAGCAGACATAAAAAACGAAAGTCAAACAAAGAAACAAGAAAACATAAAGTCTAAAGAAAATATCATATACATGCTCATCGAGCAAGAAAACTTCCCCGTCAGAGGCATAACCACAAGAAACCTTCAAAGTCAAAAAATCCATATAGGTCATACTCCAAGTAAGAATATTACCTTGACTCAAAATGTAAGCATCCTCGGGAACCTCCGTATCCTCCGCTTTAGGTCGGGCAGTCTTCATTGGCTCCTCAGCATGAAGAGCCGTGGCTCCGGCCTCCATTTCATCCTCGTCAGAGCTGGCATCAAGATACGCGCTGGCAAATTGCTTAACAGGAAGCTCTGGGAGTGCCACTTCAACACGTTGAGGCGGGGGATCAGCAGAAGAGAAGACAGGCTGAACCAAAGGTGAACCGGAGGCAACAATTGTCAGATCACGGGACACCTCAGGGGAAGCAACAGGCTATGGAGACCGCTGAGATGGACCCTCGGAAATAAGCAGCGCCGAAGCGTCAGCCTCTACCACAGTCTCAGTCACCACCTCCGGATGAGCACTCATGTTCCCTTCATCATAAAGATCTTCAAAAACATCCTCCATCTCCGCAGGTTCAGCGGAGGCCTCTTTCTGTTTCTTCAGGGCTCCGCGCGTCAAAGCGCCAGTCTTTCTTTTCTTTCCCTCAGCGGCTTTTGTAGCAGCGCCGGCAACAGTGAATTCTTTCTTCTCACTTTTTTCCTTAACTTCTCAGGGAGCTCGCACTCAGTGTAGTGAATGCCGAGCTCCTCAAACACCCTATTGAGATGAGGCATGGTACCTGCCTCAGACCTTCGGGTGAGATATTCCTTTTCAGAGAATTCGCCAAGTATCTCAATAGCTTCTTGCTCTATGGCACGGACAAAGTCCTCACTGCTCTGACCCTCTGGGAGCTGCAGCCTAAAATGTGGACACAGGATCCCGCCAGCAACACCAAAAATAGGAAGATCCAGTTTTTGTATGAAAAAATTCTTCCTGCCCTTGCCGCCAAGTAGAAGCCAGAAATCGGAGGCAATCACCTCCTCCACAAGATCTCTGCCTCTGGAATAATGGCAGGCATCAGCAAACGCTCTGGTACAAGACTTCCTTTTCTCAGAAATGGTTGCCTTCGGCTTGATGCTGGTGTGAGGATCCATCTGAGTCATAACGGAGGCGAAGGGAAAGTTAATGATCCTCCGGCCATCCTCTCTGACTCCAGAAGCGCCAGAAGTCTTCACGTAAAACTAGAAGTCCATCCAGTCAGCGGGCTCCCACTTCCCCCGCTGGCACCAAGAAATAGCAATCTTTTTCTTTCCCTTGCCGGGATTCCTCTTGGTCATGAAGCTACACGATGCGAACTGAGCAAGCCTTGTTCCAATGTACTTTGGCTATTTTTGCAACTCATAAATTTCTATGAAAGTGTTTATACTGATTCCTCCACCGTACGATTCGACAGCCCAAAGGAACTTACTCATATTTAGAAACGCATGAGGGGTCATGTGATGAAGTTGTACGTCGAACCACTCAAGCACGTACCGAACGAAATTGCAGTAGGGGAGGCGGAGGCCGTAGGTAAAGAAATCCCTGAACACAGTAGCTTCATCTCTCTCAGGTAGCAGGATAGTCTCCGCACCTGGAGCTCACCCGCGGCCAGCAGGAATATAGCCCTTCTCTTCGAGGCCAGCGATCATCGCTTGGGTCATCTGGCTGCGACCAAAGTCATAGCTGACCTCTGAGTCAGACAAAGCACTCTTCGGAGGCATCAAATCACTAGGGGACGCCTCAACGCCAGATAGTGACTCCTCGAGATCCCTAGCCTCCGCAGCAGCCAGCATGCATTGCTCAAAAAGATCAAGAAAGCCTCCAACCCCGATGCCCTGAAAGTGGGAATACGGGCCAGAGAACGTATGACGACATGCACAGCAGGGACGTTTGGGTGCCACGACGATAGGATGTCGGGGCAAAGGCAAATGCGGAGGCAGCAAGCAAGGAAGGAAACCTACACGATGGATGCGGAGGCAGTAAGTAACAAGAGCAAGCTACGCGGAGGCAAGTGAAGGGGAGTACGGGTCATTTTTACCGCTTCCCCCTTTATATAGGCAGCGATGCGGCGCCTCGACTTCTCAGCCCAACGGTCATGACGATCCACGAATCGAATAACAGCAGATGAACCGACTCAAATCAACACACAAGATTAAAAACTGGACAACGGTAAAAAGCAAAGCCTCCAGTCCAACGTTCAACGGGCCAGGGGGAGTCGGAGGTAAGCACAACCTCCACGGCCAGGGGCGTGTTGATGGCTAGACCTGCCTCCGCTGGACCTAACCCTCAAGGGGGGAATGTTGGGGATGCGCCCCAGGACTGAAAGGGCTTAATACCTCTGACTTATGTCTGACTGACAGTTCCGACTGTATTAACCTGGCTCATGCCTGCAGGTCTTGGAGAGGAGCCGCCGGAGGCCGGATCTCCGGGCGGAGGCCTCCGGGGAAGACATGGAACTGGTCGATAGTGGAGATTCGGTGGCGACGATCGTGGCACAAGCGGAGACTGATTCTCTCATCCCGGAGGTTAGGTCTCCGCCTATAAGCCCTCCCGGAGGTCTCGAAGCCAATCGACAGCGGAGGCTCGGCGACGATGACCGTCGTCCTAGCGGAGGTTAATTGACGGAGCCTCGCCATCTCCGGAGGCTCTGCACGGAGAGGGTGGCGACCCGAGACTGCTTTCACCTGGACGACGCGCCGAGCCTAGCTGAGGAGCCTGAGGACAATTAATGGGCTTGATGGGCCTCTTGCAGGCGGTGATGGGCCAAGGCCCGCGACCGTGGCCGGAGAATGGTGGACCAACCTACCCCTAAGGGGCCCACATGTAATAGGGTTTGTGTCTAGGGTTTCGAAACTCCTATTGGGGGTACGCTTATACTTTCAATCTTGAGCTGGGGAGCTACTATAAAGGGCCATGCCCCTGTGTAATTGAAGGGAAAAAATAGTCCTCTGGTAGCTGTAGCACTACCTGCTGTCGGGTACATATTATAATTTTCTAATTTAATATTGAAGGAGGGACTCTGATCTGGTTATTTCTATCCTAACTCTAAACATACTGGGACTCGGTCCCAACAGATACAGAGGTGTATTCCGTGAGACACCTCTTCGTCAAGGTACCATATTTTTAGAGAAAACTTTTCATGTATTGCCAAATATATGAACTCAACTTTGGTCCTTATACATTTGTTGGATCCCTCATGTGACATCGGCCTTCGCTCGTCCTCCTCCTGACCCACAGGGGGCATGTGGTCCCGCTAGAATAAAATAAATTGTATATTGGTTTTGAATCATATTAGTATATTTTAGTTTTTCTTTCTTGTTGCACAAACAGCCATATGTGCAACCAACAGTAGATACACACAGGGGCGTATGCCCCTAAGGACATCGCCTTAGCCGTGGAAGGATAGTTTATAAAGGTATGCATCGTGAGATACAAAATTAATGGGCTAGACCGGTATTAGTATTTTGGATATGGTTTGTAAGATATAAAATTGTCATGTTTTACTATATTTAGCGGCGTTTTCAGGCTTTGTTGACTTAACCAATTAACAAGAGGCTGAGCACCCTGGTGATAATGGGCCTTCATTGAATGAAGAGCTCATCGTGGCAGCAGAAACTACGAGGAAGGTCGCCTAGATCAATCGACACTAGCAAGTCTAGGTGGTGGCCATCGTTACCCTCCCTTGCTTGGCCCCCTACCTCTGCTCGTTTCTTTCTCGAGAGCGTGTATCCTTCGTTCGTTTCTGGCCAATTAATTAATTCCACGAACTTCCCTTAAAAAACAAAAATTTAATTCCACGAACTAAGACCGTGCTTCCCTAAGAAAAATAGTCAACACCGGATTGACGGATCGGACGGATGGAATGCAAAGTCGAGTCGCTGGGGACACGGGTGACCATGTGCATGCATGCCCCATCATGCATCTCACTGAAGGTGTATGGTTGTCATTGTTGCCATACATGCATATATGTGCACGTCAACGGTGCCCCTTCCCCCGGAGCTAGCTGTATCAGATACGTTTGCGCGTATATAGGAAGAAGGAAACATGTGAGTACAAGCAACCAAAAAACAGTTAAGACTTCAAGGTCGAACTAGACCTGTTGGTTAAGAATATAGCACTCGTACCACGTAGCACTCGTACCACATAAACAAAAATAGAAAAGAAAGAGAGAGAAAAAATTAGAAATATAAAAAATAGAAAATAAATAAAATAAAATAAAAAAGAAAAGGAAAAAAATAAAAATGGAAGAATAAATAAGAGATAAAAGAGAAGAGGATTAATAGAAAATCAAGAGAAAGGTGTGTGTGTATACACACGCAAAGAAAGAATGAAAAGAAGGTCGGCGTGTACCTCTGAACACAATGGGTGACGTTGGCCCTACGACGTTCTATGCATAGGACGTGCATAGAACGTCCTGGCTTGACCCATCAATAATAAAAAAATAAAAGTTTGTGTATATACACGATGTTCTGTCGTATATCTACTAATATTTTAGTGTATTTTTGACGATGTTCTAGACACAGCTTGGGCCTTGTGCGCTCGTAGGCTAAAATCATAAAGGAAAAAGTCTACTTTTGCTCCCTCATCTTTCACCAAAGTCTAGATTCCCTCCCTAATCCCGAAAATCAGACAAAAATGTTCCCTCGTGTATCAAATCCATGCACTTCACCTCCCTTTCTGGTTTTGAGTCCGGTTTTTGTGCAATGTCAGATCCAGCCCATCCCATCCCACGCTGACCTCAGCCCAAGGCAAATAGAAAAAGAAAGAAAAGAGGTGGCCGTTACATTCATCTCTATTTCCTTCTCGAAATGTATTTAGTTCTCCACCCGCCGCAGTATATATATATATATAAGCAACACACATTAGTGTAAATGGATAAGACCACATGTTTGGCATGACATAAAGGGTAGCAATACACGTAGTTCTGCATACATAAGGTGATCGACATCAGTTCTTAAGTTTCTTGTCTACATAACTATTTAAGTCTGGGATACGGCCGGCCACACAAACACATTACAGCTTACCAGATTCCCATGGATCAAGCATCAAGAGTGGAGAAGTTGCGAATCTCTTTGGAGTAGGCTTTGACTTTGCCGGTTCTTGAGCTGAAACATGAGTAAATGCAGTCCCACCAGTTAACTGTACATGCACACTACAGTTAACATTGGAAGTGAGCACTCTTGCTTGCAGGTTCAGTGTAGCCGACCCAAAAGGAATTGTTGAAACCTTTGCATGTGCACAAGATTTGATGATGTTTTTTGAGTTTGTTGTCTTTGCCTACATTAGTTATATGAAGCTACAATCAATTACAAATACAAGAAACATAAGTTAGAACTTTGAGATGTAGGAAAATATACCTTTTTGGTGCTCTGTGCATTAGATACATCAGTTGTGGAATTCCTTTTTTACCACTTGTGGTGCTCTTTTGTGTATTGGATAGTAGAACAATAGCATTTGGGTTACCTCCTGCAGCTGACAGATCCTGTTGGCTGTGAGCTACCTTCTCCCTCTGAGTTGAATGCTAAATGTGTGTTGCCTCTTGCCTGGGAAGGTGCTGCTCCACTTGTATTGGTACATGTTGACCTATTGTGTCCGGGCAAGTGGCATTTGCTGCATCTAATAACTGTACCGGTTTTTGATATTTTAGTGGCCTTTCTCACTTCTGTTGGCTCCCTTTTCCTTTTAATCCTTGGCCTGCCAGGCATCTTCACATAACCAGGAGCTTTAAGGGGTACCCTATCAGATGAGGGCCAGCTATTCATACCCTCAACTGGGTTCAAGCAATGATTGTATGTTTGTTTGAAATGGTGCACAGAGTAGCAGTGGGCCACATATTCATCTAGGCAGTTGGTCTTGAACAAAATACAAGAAATGGCATGGCAACAAGAAAGTCCAGACAATTGCCAATACCTACATGAACATGTCCTCAACACCAAATCCACTGTGAACCTATTTTCGTAATGCTTAACTTCATATTTTTCTTCCCCATTGCATATGGCATGGCAGTGTGCAGACAAAGATATGTAGAAATTTAACTTTTTATTGATGTTTGGGCAGATAACACTTGTCCACTTCTCTAATTTAGTTATTTGTTCTTGGATCCTGACCATTACTTTCCTTCTAATAGTTTCTAGCATGGTGATTATTGGGAAGAACCTAGCCTCAATGATCCATTTGTTGAATGATTCACAAATATTGTTATCTACTGAGTCACATTTAGAGCCCAACCTAAACCAAGCTCTGCTCCAGTGTTGTGGATGAGTGTTCAGAATAGCTTGTGCACCTTCTCTAGTTTTTTGTGCTAGCCTCGCTCTTGCCAAGTTGAAAAGCATAATGCAAGGTGCTTTAGCACACATCCAAAACTTTTTCTAGTAGTCCTTCTTGGGAAACTCCTTCTTCCAGTTTGCATAAATGTGCCTAGCACAGTTCCTATGTTCAGCTTCTGGTGCCCATTTACTAACAGCATTGAGAATTCCCTGTACAAGTTGGCAAAATTATAAATTATCTACAATCACATGTATCATCAAAAATGTTTAACAGGAGGTTACCTTTTGCTGGTCTGAGATGAAAACCCATTCCTTTCCTCCATGCACACCAACATCCCTAAAGAGCCGATCACAGAACCAATCCCAATTTTCATTGTTCTCCTTGTCGACAACAGCCCAAGCAATAGGGTACATTTGGTTGTTAGCATCCCTCCCAAGAGCACAAAGAAGTTCACCATTAGTTGCTCCTTTGAAGAAACACCCATCTAACCCAACAACCTTCCTGCAGCCAGCTTGGAACCCTTCTTTGCAAGCATGCAAACATATGTACATTCTTCTAAAAATAGGAGGCTCCATATTATCTTCCTTGTTAACAATAATAGTGCTTCCTGGGTTGCTTCTAAGAAGCTCCATCTGGTAGTCATACAGCTTAGAGTACTGACCTTTAGTTGCATCCAAAGCTTTCTTCATCACTAGTGCTTTTGCTCTCTTTAGCTTGGACATAGAAACTTTGGCAAACATTTCTTCTTGAACTGTCTGCAACATATGCGGCAGCTTCCAGCATGGGTTGGCAAAAATAAACTTTTCATATTTTTTAGCAATTACAGTTGCAGTGACTAGTTTGTTCTCTCTTCTAGGTGGACACATGTGATTATTTATAAAAGTAGATATCTGCCAACTATCAGACCTAGAAGTATTTGACAACAAACATACCCATGGACAACCTTTCCAGTCACATTTGGCCCTCACCCTCTTTGGATCATTCTTAGCAAACACAATAACCTTTCTCTCATCCAAGCCATGCTTAATTGCAGCCTTTTTGAATTCCTTCTTAGAACTAAACTTCATTCCCAACTTAAATTTGACAACAGGATTCTTCTTGTTAAATCTTGGATGTATGCTACCTTGCCCTTCACCTGCTAACTCATCAACAGATTCGGCATCTGAACTATCTACATATGGAGTACAGTTGCCATCATCCTCATCCTCTTGCCCAGTACGAGGTTTATATGCAACACCCTCATATATCACATCATCTAAGCTTGTTGCCTCGCCCCTCTTGAACTTCTTCTTGAAATCCTTAAATTTCCTATATATTTGGTCTGCTTCTTCGTCATCACCTAAAGTGCATGAGTCTTCAGGCATGTATGTATTCACTGTCAGTTTCAGACTTCTCTTCTACATTTGGCTTTGTTCCTCTTGCTGTCTCTCCAGGCATGTTCTTTGGACTACTGTAAAATTGCTTATCAAGGGCAACTTGCTTCTCCACTTCTTTGCACTCACTTGTCCAAACAGCCAAAGGGTGCAGATCTTCATCTTCTATCTCATCATCCTCTGAATTATCTTCCATCTCTCCCTAATAGTCACTTGCTTCAACCGTTGCATCGTGCTTGTGATTTTCAGCATACACGTCGGCAACACCATCTTCAGGAGTGTTGTTAGACATGTACTGGCACGCCCTGTCATCAACCAGAGCTCTTAAGCCTGTACTCATGTCTCTCCCAGGAAATAGCCAATGTAACATTGTGCTTTCTTTGACATTGCAATGGTCACGGAGATGACCAACAACTTCTGGCAGTGACATCTTGTCTCGGTCTATATAAGACATAGCTAGAGTACCTCCATCATAAAAGAGTCCATTGTTTTTTCTCACAAACTCCCCATAAAATGGAATCGAACAGGAAGCAATTCACAACCATACATTGCTAAGCACCTGAAGCCTACAAGCAAAACAAACACGCTGAGGTTCAGTACTATTAAATCCGTCCAATAAACAACATCGATGCTTAAAATATGACCACGAGTGCTAAATAAAGGTGCATGTTAGCCTTAAAATATGACCATGAGTGCTACACGGGATCCATTTGTGCCTT
Source organism: Bothriochloa decipiens (assembly GCA_023333625.1). Classification (NCBI taxonomy): domain Eukaryota; kingdom Viridiplantae; phylum Streptophyta; class Magnoliopsida; order Poales; family Poaceae; genus Bothriochloa; species Bothriochloa decipiens. The sequence continues at coordinate 63,488,127 of CM041632.1, forward strand.
AGTACTCACCTTGGTCAGCACAAATCCTGGGCTAGACTCCTTGCTGCACCGCTCCTGCATGCGCGCTGCGCCTAGCGCTCGCCCAGCCAGGGGCGAAGCTAGCGCAAGATGATGGGTGGTGCACAAAGGGCGAACTCATCAGGAGGCTAGTTAGGATGCGACGCGGGTGATGCCTTGTTTTGGGCCGGGGGTGCACAAAGAGTGAAAATCTGCATCTCATCACGTAATCACGCAATTTTCGTGGGTGCCTGGGCGTCCAGCACGCACAACGTGGCTTCGCCCGTGCGCCCAGTAGCAGTGCTCCTGCCAGCGTGCGCTGCGCCCAGTGCCCAGATCCTGCCGCCGCTCGCAACACGAAGATCACGACCTAGGGTTCCGATTTTGGGGGATTTGCTTGGCTCAAGATGGACTATCAAGTGGCCACGGGCACTTATCGTCTTCTAAGCCTGGGGCTGACTCACCTCGGGACCGTATCCAACGTGGTCTGAAACCACGGCCGAAACCATGTAGGGAGATCAAGTGCACGGTTTGGATTGACGAGGGAGCACTTTTGTCTGGTTTTTGGGATCAGGGAGCAAATCTAGATTTCGGTGAAAGATGAGGAAGCAAAAGTAGACTTTTTCTGATCCTAAAAGTGGAAGAGGTGGGTAGGGTGGTCGGCAGCCGGCTGCTGTCCGACCTGGTCGGCAGCGAAGATTCCTGCTTTATCCGGTGGCCTCTTCGCAGCAGAAATGAGTGTTTTTGCTCTCCTGGGCCAGGGCTGTTTTTGTTTTTTGCTCTCCTGGGCCTGGGTTCGGTAGGGGAATAAGCAACAGGCGCGCTCCATGTCCGCGCCCATAGAAAAGGGCAAGCGAAACGATCTGGGCTTTGCTCCAACTGGTGGGGCCTTGTCTTGCTGGAGATCTTTAATGGCCTTGGGCTCGTGCCTGACATGCTGGCCTTAGATGGAGGTAGCTTTTTCTCTTTCTCTCTCATAGTCGTACAAAAATCGGTGGAGATCCAACCCCCAACATTATATATGGAAAAAATGAGTAGACACTGAATCGTGATACATCTCCACTATAATTGAAAACTTCTCCAGACAAATTCTTCTTTTAAAATCAACGACTCACAGCACACTTCCTACAGATACAACGGCCCAGATTTAAAGTATGATGTAGCCCCTTACACCCCCCTCACGCTCACTTTCACCTGCGGCAACGCCGATCCACCCGTAATCGAACCCTGCCTCCACTGGAAAAAAAATAATAAAAAGAATGAGACAAGCGGCCTGAACAACCTCTTCCCTCCCCATACCGATGCCCTGTTCTCCCATCGCCCTGCTCCTCTCTCTTCTAGATTGACTCCGCGATACTACACCAGTGGAGGGCTCAGCCGCCGGCCAGGCACCGGCCATGGTGAGGATGTTGCGCGGGGCTGTCAGATCTAGGGCCTCGCCCCGCTTGCACTCGACGCCGGGACGAACAGCGCGGCGGTTGCGATCCCCGCGCAGCAGCCACATCTGGCGCCACCGTCTCCACCTGAGCTTGAGCAAGGAGCTCTAGCACTGGCAATGGCGGAGGACAGGCCCTACGGCCGAGGAAGCAAAGGAGCGCACATCCCTCGGGCCAAGGACGTCACGCCGAGGATTCACGTCGCGGCGGCGCCGGTCTCTCGTAGCCATAGCGGCGGTGACGGACAACTTCCTCCTGTGATGACGGCGGCCAACGTCCTCCTATGGCGACAGCGGTGGCAGCAGGGGGTGTCCACATGGTGGTGACGCTTCCTCCCCCAGTTGACTCCCTCCTGTGTTCTTCAAGATCCAGGCGAGTTTTACCCCTGTCCGGTGCTTGCCCCTTCAGACCTAGATTTCTGATGCAATTTCTTTGGTTCCTCAAATTGGTGATGTACGATGTGATTTTCTTCTGATTTAGTGGATGAATTTTGTCTGTATCAAATGCAATAAGAAATTATTACTACCATTCTTGCATAATGAATAATACTACTTTGTTTAGTACTCAAATACTTCATAGGAAAACATGGCATTAGTATTAGTCATATCTTGATTCTATTTTGTCATACCTTGATTCTATTTAGCTGATCTTAATACAAATCACCATCATGCAGTAGAGGGTTCCCGTAATTTCATCGCTGGCGTCTCAGTACCATGAATTTCGTGACTGGGCGGAGACAAGTTGAAGCCAAGCAACAGCAACTCGGCAAGATGAATGAATGATTAGGATTGGAGATACAGTACATGGCAGCAATAGTCAGAGTACAAGCTGATTGTAAATTCTGAAAGTATGTACATATATATACTCGATTCTTAAAATTATGTACATGTACGTAGTCATACTATTAGTATTTCACCATATACGATTTTCCCCATACTTGTTTTTTCCCTAACAAGTATTTCTGCACTCAACATATGACCAGTTAATAGCGTTGTTAGTAGTGTTGTCCTATATATATAAAAGTTTTAGTATTTTTTGTGATATGATACCGTGGAGATTATCAAACAAGTCATGTTATCAAAATATCGGACTCACTCGAGTGCACATACTATCTCTCTTTGCAGGTGGTTCAGTCACAGGGCGTAGAAGCAAATCTGAAACACACAGATGGGGAGAGGACAGATTGGCAACGGGCCGCTTAATGTTGCTACTCTCTGCTTGCCGGCATGACCAAGGTGAGTTTGGGAAATATAGAATGGTGTCTGCAAGATTTATCATCTTTGATTTGAAATATATTTTCGTGTAAACGGTGTCTGAGGCTTCTTGATCAGTGGTACCAAGAGGTTGTTGTAGTAGTTGGTTAATCAGAGATACTAGGAGGAACACATATAATGTAATATTTTTATATAAGCAACTCGAGGAGTGTTGTTACAAAATGAAAAAATAAATATACTTGAGAGGGCACGACGCCACCAGGTTCTTCCCAGCAACAGCAGAGTTTTGGGCGAGTCGTGTTGATCCTTATGCTTCTGCTTGTGTTGCAACAGCTGACCTTGTCGCAACCGGAGTTGTTGGAGATGATCCAGAAGCTGAAATAGGTGTGTATGTATTGTCCAGCGAAATGCAGAATAAGGCTTGTGCAATTAATTAGCTGTGGTGACAAAACAAACGAGTTCGGAGAGTTAAATTTGGGAAATTTTTTTGCTTGGATGATCAGATGCTGATGATATGCAACTGGCTGGCCTCTGTTTCAGGAGGTGTAGAACTGGCGCTTCAACGTAGAGATGAAGGTCAGGACATGCCAGAATGTGAGTTCTTGCTAAGTAGCAAACACCAAAATCTTGCTCAGTAGCAAACACCAAAGATACATGATAATGCCTTTGACAACAAATCATTTGTATATTGGCATTATGAGCCTGATGGGATTACTTTTGGTTTTCTGTTATTGTGTGCAGTTCATGGTGGTTACTTGTCCTGACTCTAGGATCTGCAGCTTGCCCTGCGTGCTCTGATCTCTGGTTTCATTGCTTTACAGAACCTAATCAGTTTTATACGCTGTTCAGATTATACAAATTATGTTCTTGATGGACATGGTTCGACTTAAGTAGATTACCATTTGTAACACCTCTGGTGTTATATTAACTAAAACTTGCCATGTCATCATATGCACTGCAAAGCATTCATGATTAGGTCAATCTTGATGTGCATTAACTAAAATAAGTTTATATTTCATAGGTTGATTGTGTTTCTGGAATGTGTTGTCACATGAAATAATAAAACCCTATTTTCGAATGTCATCTCAAATACTTAGTTTATATTCTATGTACTTGAGGTGTAAACCGTGTTTACACTAGTGCCAAGCATAGAGTATAAATTTAAGTCCAACCCCAAAAATGATTTTCATATTTGAAGTTGAATTTGGATTTCAAAGCTTATTCCCAAGTCTTGCAATTCAAATTTAAATTCAAATTAGAAAGCTATAAAATATTTTTCAAAAGTCAACTTGGTCAACCAAGGGTGTCATTGGATCATTGACCTAAAAATATCCTTGGATGATGTATGTGATCACTAATAACCAACCAATTAAATTAGAAACCAAATCGAGTTTGAATTCGGTTTCAAAAACCCCTTATTTCAAAATCTAGTTTTATCCCCTTTTCTGTAATTCAAAATCTATAAGGAATTTGGAGATACTCTAAAAAGATAGTTTATATATCTTGACAAGAGCTACAAAGTTGGTATTCAAAGTTTTTCAAGTTTCCAAAAAGAATTTCAAATGAATTTCCAAAAAGATAGTTTTGAAGATTTTCAAGTTTTATTGAAAAATCAAAAGTAATTTCAAATGTTTGTTTCTAGGGTTTTATTCCCTTTTTGAATTTAAATTCATATTTCAAAATCCATACAGAATTTGAAGATGCCAGTTAAATAAAAAATATAGCTCTTGAAAAGTTATGCAAATGATATTTTTAGAGATTTTCAAGTTCTTATATAAATTTTGGAGTAATTTGTAATTTCAGACGAGTGGCAATTCTGTAATTTTCTTGAACAGCACCGAGACCTATCGTCAGCCGCCATCGCCGGCTTCTCAAGCCGCGCCGCCGCCCACCGCCGCACATGCCACGGCCGCCAGCGCGCTCCTGGACGCGCGTAGCTTCGCCATCACCGTGTCGCTCGTCCATGCCTCGCCCCTGCCCTATAAATAGGTCGGCCGCCGCCACTTCCCTTCTTCTTTCTTCCTGCCGCCGCCGCCGACGACCTTGCTCCGCCGGCAAAATTCGCCACCGTCGCTTCATCTCTGCCTGCTTCATCTTGCCAGCAGCTCCGCCACGTCCTTGCGCTTCGATTGAGCTAGCTCGTGCTCGCTCTCCCCGCCCGAGCCGCCCGCACGACGTCGTCTTCCTCGCGACTAGTCGTCGAGCCGCCGCGAGCTTCCTCGCCGTCCACCGCTGCCAAGGTGGAAAATATTTTACCTTTAACTCTCTCATCATGTTCTCCATGCTTTGTTGCCTCTTATGCGCATCTTGATCGGTCTGATGGTGCACAGGAAGCGCCGGAACGCCGTCCTTGCCACCGGAGCGCCGCCGCCACCATCAGCGCCGCCGTCCATAGCTCGACTCAGCCACTCCGAGCCTTCATCAACGTGCGCACCGTGCCCGTGGTGAGCTCCTGCATCTATTGGTGCCTTCAATTTCTTCTATACCGCACCGTAGACGCCGGTCACCATGGCTCGCCGTCGGCGTGACCTTGCCGCTCCGCCGCGCGCATAGCCGTTTGAGCTCAGGGCCAGGAATAGCTTCATTTTCTGGCCCAACGTCTTCGCATCGATGTCCTGCACCTGCCTGTGTCCTCGCCGTCGCCAAAAATTGCTCCGGTGAGCGTTACCGCCGCGCCCAGGCTCCGCCGCGCCGCCATGGCCGCCGGCGTGGGTGCCGCCGTCGCTCCGCCGCCACGTTAGCTAGCCTAGGGTGCTCGTCGTGCCGAGATGAACCTGTAGGACCAAACCTCATTGCCGGAGACCTCGCCGTCGGCGAGAAATCGCCGGTCAACCGTCGCGCCGCCGTCGGTCAGCGCGGGGACACTGTGCTGATTTTTCTTTTTCTTTTTCCAGAAAATATTTTAAATACTAATTTCTTTAAAAAATCATAGTAATTCATATATAGCTCTAAAAATTCTAAAAATTTTGTGTATGTTCTTTATGATGTTATCTACCTAGGAAAAATATGAAATGCCAAATTTGAGTACTTTTTGCATATGTTAAAATTAGCCCTTTTAATTAAAAAATAGACCTTCAATGATTTTTAATAAATAAAATAATTGGCTTTTAATTCTAAAATTTGTTTTGCCATCTAATTAGACCAAGAGCTTTTCAAAATAAAATTTTGAGCTTAATTAGACAACTTTAATTTTTATGCCTTTATTTTATGCTTTTAAATAATTAATTAATCCAGTTTAATTAAGTTAATCATTATAGGAATTGTTTGACTTTGGGATTGATTGATGACCTCAGGTCATTAACCCTAATGACCTTTGGTACTTTAATTAATTATTTGCGCTTACCTGGATCATGTCATTAGGGCTTAATTAACGTTATTTCATGTGTTTAATAACTTTCTTAAATAATGTAGTTAAGCCTAATGAACTTAGTAAGTATACTTTGGTTGGCTTGCAACTTTACCGTGAAGAAAAGTTGTACTCAAGCCATTAATCTGATCATGCATCCATCGAACATCATGTTTACTATTCCATCATGTTGAAGCATATCATTGTATCGTATAGTTTCCGATAACGGAGAGTTTAACGTTGTCGCCCCAGATCCGAAGGAAGAGCAGACTCAGGAGATTGGAGTTGATCCGGAGCTCAAGACTATCTACCCCGACCACCAAGGCAAGCCCCGGATGCATTCAAACCCTATTCTATTTTATCAAAGTTTTACCGCTTCAGTTATGATATGTTGCATTAAGTAATAGGAGTTGAGTGAAAACCCACCAACTGCATTACCTATCTTATATCCATAATTCCTTGTTACCTATTCTAAAAGATGTGTCGGTTACCGAGAGAAGGGATACCCTAAACCTTCCTTGTTTTCGGTTGAACCCCGAGTTTGCCCTCAGATTAATCTCACGCAACCAGACCATACCCCCTCGACCCACCGGGCCCATCGGCAAATACACACTGGGCCGGCCCACAACAGAGTACAGCCGCAACCCTCGACAGAATCACTGGCGTCACCATCTGACCCTCGACAAGACGCTGACGTCACCGGCTGATGATCGCTCGAGATGGGAGCATCCCGCGTTAAGTGTCGAGGCCCCCGACGGGACGGGCGTCTCGGTACTTCGAGGATCGAGCCCACCTTGATCGACCCACTCCCGGTGCATCCGGTAGCGCATTTAATACAAAACTACCTAACCTCGTCAAATCGTATGGCCACAGTGTCCGCACAGTGGTCCGTACGACGGTCGAATCCCGCTTTACTGCCCATACTGAGGACGTGCATCGGTCTGCACGGCACTATTACGCCATACCCAGCGCCGTTAGACAGCTCGAGGCCCCCTTCAACACGCTACGTGACAAACGACCGACATCAGATTCCCTCAATTCGATCTTATCCGCTCAACCACTACGCTCGAGGCTACCCCTCGATCGGGCCTCGAGTACGCATCGACGCCCTCCGGTCAACCTTCATCGACTTCGAAAGCTGCGCCAACAACTCTCGATACGACCCCAATAGGAACTCGCACGTCCTCTACAGGGGATCACGTCTTTCGCCGGTCAGCAACCATGACTCCGAAGGACGGCTGTCAACTCCGAGCCACGCTGCTACAGAACGAGCCATGCTCAGCGCACGTCCCTGCAGAGGCCTCGGGTTGACCTCCACGACCCGCGACGTCATCACCGCGTCATCGAACCAGGATATTTGTACCCCTGTGCCTCCCCTTGGCCTATAAAAGGGGACGCCAGGAGACCCAATAGGGACGGAGGAGAACGACTCCAGACAACGATCTCACGACAACCGAACATACGCCTAGGCAGACTCCTAGACTCGGAATAACTCTCTCGCTCTGTACTCGACCCCTCCTTCTAATCCTCTCCTTCGCTTGTATTCGCCCCTGTACAAGCATTTAGGTGCAAGATAATACAAATCTTCTCCCCCTGCTGGACGTAGGGCCCTTCTTTGCCCGAACCAGGATAAATCGCTGTGTTCTTCTTGCATCACCCATTCGGACGAGTTACACACACATACGATTACTCGTTGGCTTAGGACGCCCCCGGGTTCCTAACGCCGACAAGATGCGTAGTAATGCTTAGCCCTGCTTAATTAACTAAATGTTCAGAGGTAAAAGAATGAAAAAGATGAGATTGGTTTTATCTGTTGAAACCATGCTTTTAGTTAATAAATCGAGTCCGGACGGCTAACTTGCATTGGGAACGGACTCCCTCTGTAGTGTTTCCGTCTGTTGATGCCCTAGGTCCCGTGTCGATGGTGAACTGGTGATATCGAGAAAATAGAAAATCCACATGCATGAAGTGATATACTGATGGTTGGAGCCAGGTATATCATGGAGTGACTTATAGTAGGCCAGAATCCCCACATATGTCATAGTATGTTATACTGTGGGTTTAAGTTCCCACGTATCTCGGTACACTGGGTCAAAGTGCTCACGTGTATCATGTGGTGATATATGGCTGCGGTTGTTATCCTGGTATATTGGTTCACCTGCTATGCTTAGGAGTTAGAGTCTCCTGCATATCAGTAACCTAGGTCCCAACTGGGTATGAAAATGGATTCGAATCGCCGTTGCTTCTCGAAGAAGAAGACTCGATCGGTGTTCATCATCGTAGTAACAACTTGAATAATGAGTAAGGTTCATGAAGGAAGTTGGTTGATAATTTTGGATCTTAAGCAAGACAGTTTTTCTTTCTTTTAAGCTTTTCTACAAAACTTCTTATCTTCTGCAAGCCCTACCTTGTCCCTTTAGCCTGCATTTCCTGAGTCTTCACCCCTCTTTTTCGTCGGGTAAGTCTTGTTGAGTACTTTTGTACTCAGGGTTTGTTGAATCCTTATTGCAGGTGAGCCTCATGGGCAGAAATGCTTCTCATCCTGCTGCATGACCGTCGTCGAGGAAAGTGACGATGAATAGGATATCTCGCTCTTGGGCAGAGCATATAATAAAAGTGGATGTAATAAGTTATATTGTTATTCCACTGCTATATGGTTTGTAATAATCTAACTTATGGTTTGTAAATGGTTTGTAAATTTATATTATTGTAATCCTTCCGCTATTTTACTCCAATGTATATTATTTGTATAAAACTGTGGTAATACTGCAATGTCTCTTTGTAATGATTGATCCTGCTCGGAGAATCCTGGATGATTCGGGATTTACCCGACAGACCTTTTAATTGAGCCTGATGGGATTACTTTTGGTTTTCTGTTATTGTGTGCAGTTCATGGTGGTTACTTGTCCTGACTCTAGGATCTGCAGCTTGCCCTGCGTGCTCTGATCTCTGGTTTCATTGCTTTACAGAACCTAATCAGTTTTGTATGTTGTTCAGATTATACAAATTATGTTCTTCATGGACATGGTTCGACTTAAGTAGATTACCATTTTCAGGCTAGTTGTGCCAAATGATGCAAAGATTTATTAATTGTTTCAAATATGTGTGTTGTTGCATTGTATTTCAAAATTTCAGCTACAATGTGTGTTTGTACTCCAATGATACATTTGGAGGCTGCAAGGAGGAAGGTGCTGCTCCAAAAAGATTATTTTGTGTTCTTTTCCTGATATGTAATTAAGTTCCATTTTTATTCTATTAGAGCACAAGTGTTTTTAGTGCAGTAGTGCGCTTTATGATCTTACTTGTGATATTAAGATATAATTATAGAACACATAAGCTGAAGCTGACTGAACCTGAAAGAGGTATTTTTAAATCTTCTTGCTCCTGTAGTAAAACTTAAACTACAAGAAAAAATATCATTCTCTTCATGTGTATCCCTGAAATATCACCGTAGCGTTAGCACGGACACTATATTAGTGTTCCATAATTCGAAACAAAAATTTCAGCTCTCTTATGTGGATGTATGAGCAATTGAGCATGGACATATGTCGTGAATCCACCGTGTGTGCTCTCATGGTTGCTAATCGAATTTTCAATTCAGTACAAGCGCATACACTGATATATGCACGTACACTCGTCCCCCGACTCTACGAGCACTTCATAAAGAATGAGACTTGAACCACCGTATTTCGAGATTAACTAAGTCATCGTAGACATCTTACTGTTGAAGGACTCACTTTAAATCATGGATTACATCTAAGAAAATATGATCACTCATGTCGAGTCGAAGATTTTAATCTATATGGACAGGGTTCCAGCATAGAGAACTCAACCAACTGAACTATATTGCTCATTTGAAAAAAAAAACGTGCGTGCTCATGCCACAAAGAAAACAATTTGATCCCTCGGATCTAATTTATAAACTGTTTTTTCCTTTAGCTTTTACAACATATGAAGATATACATTATGCCTAGATATAGCAAATTCTATGTACCTTGAGTTAAGTTGGTGCAGTATGCAAGTGGCAAATGGATCCTGAACCTGCCTCTATATGAGGTACGCACTCACTCTCAATGAGTGGAGGCCTACTAATAAGAGGCATCATTACGTACTGTATAGTTGCGATCCTGTCTAAGTTGGAACCCACAACCACTCCACCACTCACATATTTTCGTGTATCGAATGGAATATGGATCCTCTTTGCACTTTCCTTGTTCATTCCATCAAATTGCACTTTCCTTGTTCATTCCATCAAAGTTGTTCTATACTGTATGTACAATCCTGTCACCCAACCAACTGACGATCTCTCTCTCGCTCTCTGCATTTCATATTTTTTATTTTTTTTCTCACCTCCAACTGCTTGGACATGGACAATGAAAAGGATTGTTGGATCCCCAACATGCAATTAATTCTTATTAAAATGGGAATAATCATGAATCATCGGACAACTTAATCAATGTGACTCTAGTACTCTACTGAAGTAGCATGCAGTGGGACGTGCTAGTACTACTCATGTCTAGCAAACAACGTGGAAAATGTGGCATTCATACTAACTCAGCATTTGCAGCGAGCAAACATGCGTTGATGTCCTGAATAAACTAAATGTCTTATTTTTGGTTCAGTGAATCTAGGTAGCTTGTTCTGTTCTGTCTGTTCTTTTTTTCTGAGTCCTAACACAGCAACACACAGTTAGCTATTCTATATATATTTTTTCTCAAGACAAGTTCTTGTTGGGCTGTAGCTTTTGTCCAGTAATGCTAGAATGGAAGATTTGCTTTTCAGTTTGGGAGGGGCTTGGGATTTGCTCATCTCAGTCATCAGCCTGATGAAGACGTTGTACTACTATGTAAGCACCGACTGACGGCCGGCCGGCCATTTGCTGCATCCAGACGCCACCGCACTACACGACTGATCCTGCTGGACATGCATGCATTTGCACTGAGCCAGGTGCCTCTCTGAAACCGACGTTGCTGCTGGTTGCTGGGGCCCCAGGGATGTGTCTGTCTCCGGCCGGATCGGAGCTCTCCCAATGGCGGGTCGACACAGCATGTGACCGCTCGCCGGACGTACGTGATGAGAAAGATCCATCGATATGTACGCGTCCCGTTGTTGGCCGGCCTGCCATGATCGATCCCGGACGTACAGCGAGTCTGAAATAAAGCCCGATCGACGATGATCATCGATCGATTGCTGCAGCTTGTAGCCTCTACGATCCAATCAATCAGAATCAGGTGCTCATCGGCTGCAGATGTAGTGCGTGATCTATCATTATCACTGGAGATTGGAGGCTACCACGGGCACCAACTCGACCATACACACTTGTGGTCCGTCGTCGGGGACCCGGCCGGCCGTTCTTCTTCTTTTTCGTGTTATTTATACTAAATAAATAAATATATAATAAAGGATGCATGGAGGAGCACGCGTGATCTCTGATTCTGATCTGACGCCGCCCATGTCCGTTCATGACATGATAGGCAACAGAGCAAGGCTCGTGACTCATTGGACTGCTGCCGAACTAGTGAAATCACTGGTGGGTGATGATGCTAGCACGCTTGGTTCCTTTTCGTTTCAAATTATAAGTTATTTTATTTTTTATAGATATAGTTTTTACTATATAATTATATATTAGACATAGCATATGTATAAATACATAGCAAATAATATATATTTAGAAAATGATAACTTCCCATTTCAAATAAAGGGTCTATGAGAAAAGGATGATATGATTAATTGCTTACACTAGCTCAATTTGTATTGAGTCTTTATATTATATAACAGTATAATACTACCTAACTGGTATAGTGGAAAATAGTAATTTTAATGTTTGGTTGCTTTTATATACAAGTTGCATTTGGAGCAAATGTGTTTGGTTGTCTAATTTATTGCATATAACGACCTCTGCTCTTGTGGCGAGACTAAACTCATCTTCTTCTTCCCCTCCCCTCGCAAATACTATACAGCCCCTCCTCGATCTTAAGGATGTGTTTAGTTAGGGGGTGGGAGAGGGACGAATTGAGATGCTCCACTTTGTCTCTGTGTTTGATTCGTTGATAGGTGGCATAGAACTATCCCTCCTCATCCCTACAAAACTTAGGTACCGTGTCATCCCTTCTTGATGTCATTCCTTGTTCATCTTCATTTCTTTTTCTTTTCTCGAAATGTCGATCTGGTGGTGCCCCGCACCAGCCCTCGTGCGCGTCGCTATTCCACAACCCGCACCAGCCCCCTGCATGTCGTTGGTCCGAGATAGCCGTGTCCCTTCCCTCTGATTGCGCCGTGGAACTAGGCAAACGCGTCCCATGGGGAGATTGTAGCACATGATGCTAGCGAGGTTGGTTGTTGTGTTGATGAATGAGGAGGAAGGGAGCGAATGGGGACTATTGAGGGATGAAAGGATGAAGGGAAAAAGTGTTTGACATGTGAGCCCTAGCTTGATAGTTGCTAGCGGATCCTATCCTTCTTTGTCCCTCAAACCAAAAAAAAAGTGAAATGATCATATCCCTCCAACCAACCAAACTAGGTTATCGTCGAAACACAGAATAGGAAAAAAATATTAGATCATGAAAAAAAATCCAGGAAACTAAAAACACAAATAAAAAGATATAAGGGAGCCGTTGGTAGCATCACATGAAAAACAAAGGTCTCTCATGCTCCCAATATAGAATTTACTGCCAGATGCATGAAGCGCACCTCATATGGGCATATGTGAAAAGTTTATTTTTCTTTTGAAATCAAGCCAAAGGTGTGCGATCCCACAAAATGTATTGTGGTTTGTTAAGAAAAGTTTCAAAGGAAGTTTAATACTTTAGGCCTTGTTTAGATACCAAAGTTGGTGCACCAACTTTGCATTATAAATTCTGTTAAACATTGTAGTAATTTTGTTTTTATTTGGTAATAATCGTCTAAATATTAATTAATTAGGTTTAAAATATTCGTCTCGCAAAGTACAATAAAATTATATAATTAATTTTTTATTTCATCTATATTTATTATTCTATACATGTGCTGATATTTTGATGTGATAAAAATTTTTTTTTATAGTAAAATTTGAGAATAAAATCTGAAGTCTAAATAAGCCCTTAGAAAACTTTTCCCTTAGAAAGCTTTTCCCGGTGCTCCATTCCAAAGAAGGCCTATACCTGCCTGCCACAGCCTAGTAGTAACGATTCCATTTCACAGTAGCCAAAAAAAAACAAATGGTGGGAAGTGAATAGAAAATGAACAAACAAATGGCAGATGCAACAGCATGAGCTACTGTTTGTGTCAGTCTAGAGCCATTAGCCTCTGCTCGCTCCACTCTCCTCACAACAGCTCATCTCATCTCCCTCCTGCTCGAATCGAACCACCACCTCCTCCTCCTCCTCCACCTCGTCCCCCGGTTCATGCCCTGCCCATGTCGCCGCCACATGACCATGTCGACTACATAGGCCTCGCGCCGACGGGCACCAGGGCCCACGACGACGACCTCAGGGGCACGGAGCTCCGCCTCGGCCTCCCGGGCTCCGAGTCGTCGGACCGCCGCCCCACCGCCACGCCCACGCTCGACCTTCTGCCTCCCAAGGGCGCCAAGCGCGTCTTCGCTCACGAGGCCCAGGCGCCGCCAGCCGCAGCCTCCGGGGACGGCAACCAGGCGGAGGCCCGCGGGGGGGACAAGAAGGTCGCCGCGCCGCCGCAGCCGGCTGCCAAGTGGGTGCCTTCTGCAGTTCTGCTGATTCTCTCTGGTTGTGGATGTCTCGGGAGATGTGGGATGTCTGATGCGTGGATGGGCGCAGCGCATTTGGATTTTGCGGGTGGTGGGAGCGATTATTTGCGCTTTAGCACACAAATTTGGCCAGTTGCCGGCCCATAGGATGGGTTTAGTTTAGTTTACCTTCAACTCCATGCACTGATCATGAGATGAAATAAAATCTTCCTTTCCAAAAAAAAAAAAAGTTTAGCTTCAGAAAGGGCCAAATTTTTGTGTAAGTTGTCGCATGCTGCTTCAATCTCTTGCAATTAGTTTGTAAAAGAACTTCTTTTTTGGTGCTCAGTTTTTAGTCTATAGCTTTGGTTCTAGAGCCCCGCGTTCTGAATTTAACTTGATCTCTTGCGTTCTAGAGCCTGCAATAGGAGTTTTTCTATCATCACGGACTTTTTTTACATAATTTCTCTGATGAGTGGAGCCTCTGAGCTAGCCTATGGGGGCAGCGCCTTCCACATACAATGAGGCACTTTGTTGATTCCTGGCGTTCTTCCTTCTCAATGTTTTAGCCTAAGCGTATCTTGCTCTGTTGATTCCTTAGACGGGATCTGTCCTGGTTCCTGTAATTGAGACTATGTCTCTTGCTAGCACAGTCCATCACTGGCCTGGCTGGAATCAACGGTAAACTAATTCAGATGGAGCCTCTAAGCTCCCCTGGTGTGATGAGTACTTCCTTTTGTCTAAGATTAGTTACTCGTTCCTTTTTCGTGGCAGCTTACAAGTTTGAGTTGAAATGGTCAGGACCAACCTTCCTCACCAATTCGATTATTCTGCAAACTTTTTGCTTTGTTTCATCTTTCTTGTTTCAATTTGGTCTGAGCATGGGGTTTACAATTTAAATTCTTATAGCATTCACTACCAGACCAAACTGCCTTTTGGCCTCCAGTTCTGGTTAAATGTCGAATCGCTCATGTATGGTTATGTATGTGTTTCTTCAGGGCCCAGGTGGTGGGATGGCCACCAGTCCGCAGCTACCGCAAGAACACAATGGCAACTAGCCAGTTAAAGAGCAGTAAGGAGGAATCTGATGCCAAGCACAAGCAGGGGCAGGATTTTCTGTATGTCAAGGTCAGCATGGATGGCGCGCCATATCTGAGGAAAATAGACCTCAAGACTTACAAGAACTACAGGGAACTGTCTTTGGGGCTCGAGAAAATGTTTGTTGGCTTCAGCACCGGTAAGATTAATTGGCTGCAGTACAAACTCTAACTATTTTAAGCTGCAATCAAATTTTACGTGGAGTAGCAGAAATGTGTATTTACACTTTCAAACAAAATTTTCCCACTAAACTAAGAGTAGATAATTTTTGTTTAAAAATATCCATCAAATTCCAGGTTCATAACGGCAACATGGAGGATTCTTTTGAGGCCTGTAAGTCTGTGTATTACAGATAGTCTCATTTTTTTCTTGGACACGCAGGAGAGCTGCGTATCATTGTATTAATAGAAGAGCGAGTCATACATAGACACAGACCCACATACACAGATACAGTCTCATTTTAGGATTGTTCATTTGAAAATCTGGCCTTCTCAAATATCAGACAAAATGCCTATTTTGAGCTTGTAGTACTTATGTTGAACAAAAAAAAGACCTCTTCTATGTTGAAGTATCTCTTCCAGTTCTTAATGCTGAACCAATTTTTGAACTGGCGTTCCGTTGCCATGTGCAGATTTTATTTCTATTATGCATCAACGTTTGATTGCCAGTACTGATACCACCACTAATTGATTAGCAACAGATCTTGCAGAGAGAACTTTTCTATACTTCCCTTTGATTAGCAACGGATTTTGTAAGATGTTGGAAGGGAATACCTAACTGATGCTAAATTTCAGTATGTGCCAAACTTTTTAAGAATCTAAGCCTCTCACAGCACAAAAGGTAGGTATAGGGAATTAAGATGGGGAACTTTACTGTTTTTTCATATCTCCTACTATATATCTATTCCTTCATGTCAGGGATATGTTAACAAAAAAAATTGTTGTATGAGATCTATTGATTCATGCTATGTATTTTTGCTGCAAGTTTTAGTATGAGAAGAACTTCCTCTTTTCTTTATGCAGGTAGGAGTGGGTCTAATGGCTTAAATGACAAGGATGGTGCATCTGAGAGCAGAAACGATGGAGAATTTGTGCTGACTTACGAAGATAAGGATGGAGACTGGATGTTGGTTGGTGATGTTCCATGGAAGTAAGTACACTGATCTGATCTCGCCAGAATAACATTAACAAATAGAAATTAAAATTCTAGGATAAGGCTTCTGGCTCTGAAGCAAACTTTTAAGCATTTTACAACAACAACAACAACAACATAGCCTTTTGTCCCAAGCAAGTTAGGGTAGGCTAGAGATGAAACCCAAAAGAAGGAATGAAAACAAAGAACACATAAATGGTACAAGAAAAAGATTACGGTTCAGGCACGTTAATTGCTAGTCTCCAAGCGCTCCTATCCATAACTAAATCCTTAGGGATATTCTACTCCTTAAGGTCTCTCTTAACCGACTCGTCCCAAGTCAGTTTAGGTCGACCTCTACCTCTCTTTACATTATCGACCCGCTTTAGAACCTCACTACGCACCGGTGCCTCAGGAGGCCTCCGTTGGACATGGCCAAACCATCTCAACCGGTGTTGAATTAATTTTTTCTCAATTGGTGCCACCCCAACCCTATCTCGAATATCGTCGTTCCGGACTCTATCCCTCCTTGTGTGCCCACAACACCATCGTAACATACGCATCTCTGCTACACTCAATTGCCGGATATGTCGCCTTTTTGTAGGCCAACATTCAGCACCGTATAACATCGCTGGACGAATCGCTGTCCTGTAAAACTTACCTTTTAACTTCTGAGGCACTCTTCTTTCACAGAGGACGCCTGAAGCTTGACGCCATTTCAACCAACCGGCTGAAATTCTATGCCTAACATCTTCATCAATGTCACCATCCTTTTGTAGCATCGATCCTAAATACCGAAAAGTATCCTTCTTGGCCACCACTTGCCCATCGAGGCTAACGTCTCCCTCCTTATTCCTAGTCGCGCTGAAATCGCACCTCATTACTCGGTCTTGGTCCTACTAAGTCTAAACCCTTTCGACTCTAACGTGTGCCTCCATAGTTCTAACTTCCTATTAACCCCTGCCCTAGTCTCATCCACTAACACCACATCATCAGCAAAGAGCATACACCAAGGGATATCACCTTGTATGTCCCTTGTGACCTCATCCATCACCAAAGCAAATAAATAAGGGCTCAATGCCGACCCTTGATGTAGTCCTATTTTAATTGGAAAGTCACTGGTGTCGCCATCACATGTTCGGACACACGTCACCACA
>CM041632.1:63515186-63556815 GCA_023333625.1 Bothriochloa decipiens
CCCACATGATTTCTAGTCATGCCCGATAACCACTCCGGCACGACCACAGCTGGATGCTGGACGTTCGTAATTTTAATAGTAATATAGTATCTGATCTCAGCCGTTTTTTATTCATGCACGCCCGCCAAAACCAGTTCATAGTTTGGTACAGAGACGTTGTCGACACGCAAAGGCAATGGAATAGCTAGTAGCACTAGCAGAGCTCACATCGATCATCACAAACACCAAAGATCAAAGCCATACTGGTCTCACTTCCATTGGTGCATGTTAGGATAACATCATATCTGCCCTTATTAAGAGCAAAAACAGTACGTTTGGCAGCTAGCTCTCAGGATATATATACACTGGACATCCAGTGTATAATAAATTATTCGAGTAAATTACATTGGCAGGAGGCGATATCATTTAGGTTCTAAACGTTTATTTATTTGGGTCTCTAAATTTGTCTCGGTCTACAGGTTCACTCAGCTTTTGATCCGCTCCACATGCTAATGTGGCATGCTGACTCAATGTTGATGTGGATATATATAACATGTTGTTTGGTCTAGTAGCTAAACTTACATGATGATGTCATCTAGATCCCAAACTTATAAGGGCACTCCCAACCTAAAAACACATGCTTTCTATATATGTTCATTAATTAGAGTTTCAACACTAAGAATAAAAGATGATGGACATAGGAAATAAATGTGATTTCTAACATGGTGAGGAGAGTGCCCCAACATTGCTTGAGCTCAGCTTGGTCATTGATATCATCTAGGTTGGCGGAGTATATATATCCTGGGCCGGGATCTTGCGGGAATCTTGGGGTTCGAGCATGCCTCTCGCGCGCGCGCCAGTGACTGTGAGCCTGGCAGCTGGCTTTTCCCCGCGCGCGGTACGCTGCCCCGCAGCTTTTCCGGCCCAGCGGCTTTCCCGCTCGCATGCATGCATGCTGCTTGTATTTTCTTTTTTCTTTTTTCTTTTTTCTTTTTTCTTTTTTTCTTTCTTTTTCTCAATTACTATTATTGTCACATCGACGGTTTGGTTTTTCTTTTCTTTTTTCTTTTTCTTGTTCTTTTATTTCCTTTTTCTTTATTTTTCCTTTTCTCTTTTTTGTTTTTTCCTTTTCGTGCTCCATTTATCTATTTATTTATTTATTTATTTATACTTATGTTTTATGTATTTATTATATTCTTTTATTTTTTACTTTCATGTATTTATTACTTTTTATTTATGTTTTCTTTTGTTTTAATTTTTTCTTCTATTTATTTTTTAATTATTTTTTTACTTTCATGTATTTATTATATTCTATTATTTATTTAGTGATGTTCTATCATGTATGTTGGTTAGCGTGGTAACCGATTGCGTAGGTACCCCCGAACGGAGAATGGGTAGAACCTAATGAATGAGAACGAACCGGCGAGAATAGTAGACGAATGGTAAAGTGCTAATATACTGATCAGATCCCCTGAAACCAGGGAACCGTTCTCCTTTACAACCCCCTTGGAGGCAACATTTATACACGCCCGCGGGCTTTTACATGACCATTCTACCCTTCCATCTACCATTTATTTCAGAAATATTCTGCTGATGATGAGGATAACTCCGTCCTTGCGCCATTGATGCTCCCGGCCTTTATACCAACCGACCAGGTGGGTCCCGCCACCTGGCTACTGTTGGCCCGTCTTTTCCTCCAATTCGGTGTCTGCCTATCGGGTGATGACGAATGTCGATGACGAAAGCATACCGAAAGGTAGACGAATGTTGATGACGAAAGCACACTGATGAATGCAGATTGTCGAATGATAAGATCCGGCGACGAATGTCGATGACGAAAGCACACCGACGAATGCAGAATGACGAATAGTAAAGTCTGGTGACGAATGTACGACAAAAGCACACCGACGAATGCAGAATGCCGAATAGTAAAGTCTGGTGACGAACATCGATGACGACATCACACCGACGAATAAGCCTTCAGCCGACCGTGTGGCTTTAGAAAGTGACGAAATGGAGGGAGCAGGATGCCCACGTTCCGTTACGCCCCCAACAATGTATATAGTGATGTTTTAACATGTATTTTTTTAGATGTTCTATCATATTTGTAGCGATGTTCTATTATGTTACCATCGATGTGTAACACCCAAGGTGTTAAGCATGCATAATCACTTGCATTCTTTAGCATAAGCATCGTTATGCATAGCATTGATGTAAAGGTTAATTGCTATTTTATGTGTGATGGTTGATTTGTTCATTTGTGCTTACATTTCACATGAATTGGATAAGTGGTATGAGTGTTTGATGTTTTATGACCATTAAAGCAACCTAGACATGATTAGTGCACCAAATGAATCTAGTTTTATGTTCATGGTTTTGGTTAATTAAGCTTTGATGTCATGGTTGCCCAAGGTGGACCATGAAAGTAACTTTGTTTGACTGATTTAAAAGTGGTAGCTAGAGTGTTTACATGTGTGTGCATCCTAATAAAGTTTGTAGAGAATTTCATAAGAAACAAAAGTTGTTATTATCACTTTTCATGAAAATTCTTGGAAGATGTTCAAAAATATTGAAAAATGCAGGTTTAGGGGCTGTTTTTCTATTTTAGGGAATTTTAAAGGTATTTTATTTGGATTTTTGTATTTCAAAATATATGCAGAATCTTGCATACTTTGTATAGATAAAATGTTCTAATCTTCTAGAGCTACATTTTCTCCAATATGAGTTTTGGCTAATTCGGTTTGGTTTGGGAGCAATAGAGCAGAAAACTTTGTATTAGAGATCATGGAAATAGCTTTTCAGTGACGGTTCGTCCGGGCCGTCAGGGAAATATTCGGCCACCGCCCATCGCCCCCAGTCCACATGCTCCGCGTGGCGAGCGAACACCGGCGGTCCGAGGCGGCAGCGGCCCTCCCGACCAAGTTAAAGCGATGCGGTCGTTCCTCCTCTTTGTTCCCCCCCTCACTTCTCTCTCTCTCCCTGCCCTCTCTCCCTCTGCCCCGCGCAGCTCGCCGTCGCCGCCGCCGATAGCTCTTCCATCGCCAAGCCTCGCCGCAGCGCATTTTCTTCCCTGAGCGCGCGCACGGAGTTGCCTCGACGCGTGCTCGCTCTTGCACCTACCAGCAGCCATCCTCGTCGAGGGTAAGAGCCCAATCGGGCGTTTCTTTCCCGCGGCCGGCAAACCGGCGACCGCCGCCGCCGTGTTCCGGTCGATTCAGCCACCAGTTTCTCTCCCTGTCTCAAGCATTAGCTATGCCTTGACGTGTAGGTGCTGTAGCCCTAGTCCATGAAGTCAATGCGGGTCAGTCCTCGCCGTATTTCGGCCACGCCGTCGGCCGGGGAGCCGTCGTTCCGCCCTGCACGCGGCCGAGCCGCCTCGGCCTTGCTCCGCCCGCAATAGAACCCTCTAATCGACGCGCGTAGTCCCCCTCATGCTTCCCCTCTGCTAAGCTTCGCCAGAGAGCCCGGGCAACGGCCGGCGACGCCGCGCCGCACCGTCGTTCTCTATCGCAGGGACCTCGTCCTTGAATTCAACCAAAGTTAAGGTCCTTCGTGCATAACTGCTAGACACAGAGAGCTTCTTTATAGGGCTTGGTTGATTTATGAAAACTCTAGGGTTTCCGGTGCAAAAGTGTTTTTCTTTTTCGTTTTAAAGAATCTGTTTCAAGATTTTCCATAAAACCTTTGAAAAATCAAAACTTCTTCATTTTTAGTCCAAATGAGATGGTTCAACTTGCAATATTTTTCTTATGAGAAGATCTATGCATGAAAAATATGAAATGTGAAATTTGTGATACTTTTCTGTATAGATTTATTTATCCCTATTAATTACTTTTATCTTAAAAAATGCATAATTAATTCTCTATTGCTCAGAAAAATGTGAAACCAAGTTTTTTAGTCTTCTTATGTCATGCTCTATCTGTGAAAAATATTGTGAGGCTATGTCATATGTAAATATTGTTCTATCTATTTATGGTGCCTATTTCAAGTAGATAGTAAATAATTCATAATAAATAATATATAAGTGATTTGTGCATGAAACTTTTTGGAGAATGTTTTTATGTCAATCTAAAGCTAAGAGTAGTCTGAGATCTGTTGTTTGACATCTTTTTATATACAAAGTATTTTATACCCTTTGAATTATGCTGCCTTGGCATTTTTTTATAGGATAAAGTACTTACTGTTTTGACCTAAAATTTTTATGGTACTCTACATTAGGCATGCTTAAGCTTCTGCAATTTTTATAGAATTTTCTAAATAGTCTAAAGTCATGTTGCAGTTCTACCCTGATTTCTTTTAAATATTTAATAATGCTTTAAGTTATTATTTTATGTGTGTAATAATGCTTTTTCTGATGTTTGTGATGTATATAATCTGTTATTAGTTGTGGTTCAGTAGAGGGTAGTGTGCAAAACAATGGTCGTTTATAATTGCTTTTAATGTATAAGTAAATTATAATGCGATGCGTGTTTACGATTGTATTATAGAAGAGAATGCAGATGACATGTGCTTATCTTACATGTTTTAAAATCATGTCATTTATCTTTGACTGAGCATTTATTCACCATCAGCATGTACCTTTGCATTACTATGTATTCATGGTATTCATATGCACTATGCATCATACAGGATCGTCAGAGCTCGAAACGGTAGTTCCCGAAGCACCAGAAGAGGAAGGCCAGCAGGAAGCCTTGGTACAAGGGATAGCAGCAGAAGAGGATCCCAAGGTTGATCTTCTCGAGTGTCCGGACCATCAGCCAAAGCTCTTTCCTAAAAGACAAGCCTCGGAGCATTCTCCCTGTGGTTTGCAAAATATCTAACTTGAGTCCTTTACTTGTTTGATGCATTAAGTTATAGGCGTTGTTTTATACCGTTGCTGCATTACTTATATTCCTTGCCACTGTTATACTTCAACCCTATTAGGTTCAGGTGCGATTATCTGCTTAGCCCTGCTTTAACTAGATCGATAGAAGTCGGGTGATTTCCTGTCATCCGCGAGTTATAGGTGGTTACTCGGAATGGTTGAATACGTTGTTATCTTGGATAACCATGTGGAGATAATAAATCGAGACCGGGCAGGATTGGTGTTGGGACTAAACTGGAGGTTCGGTGAGGTTATCCCGTCTGTGTCGAACTAGGACCCCGTCTGTTGTACGTCCTCAAGTCATATTGAATTTATGCCTCACATTTAGCTGGAAGGATAAGTCGTTTCGACCGTGAAGCCTGGGTTTGGTTTGGGCCGGGAGTCGACCTGCTGTACACATCGTATTGGAGAAGATAGGGGACCACGGGTTACGCGGAGAGTAAGTCTGAGGTCAGGGTCGCCCTGAATAAGGCAGCCGGGCGGTTCCCGGATACGATGGTACCTGTTGATCCCGTGATTTTTTGAATTGAACTTTCGGTGATCTGTAGCTCACTTTAGCGGGTGAGTGTGGTTTGTGTGAGGAATACCCCATCAGCTGGTTAGTAATCGATTATAATCGCCATCATTCCTGGACAGTGAACACTTGACTTGAGCAGCGACATCGTAGTAATAATTTGAATAAAGAGATGAGATGGTTGAGCCGTGATGTTGAAAGGCACTCAACCGAAATTGGTTACTATTCTTGTTGAATAATTCTTACCATGCTTGTTTAGTACAGGTGCTAATTTAGCATGATAAGGTTAATTGATTAAAATATAATGCTAGAAGGTTATGATCAAATCTTTCTTTAATGCAAGCTTTTCTGCAACTGATGAGTCAGCTATCCTACTTATATAGCCTTGCATACTCCTTGGAGTCAATTTATTTTTAGTTTATGACGGGTAAGTCTAGCTGAGTATATTCTCGTACTCAGGGTTTTATTTTCTCATGTTGTTGCAGATGGTGAGATGTATTATGGCTATTGCCGACACTGTTTCTACCCCGCGTTGGGTGATGACTAGACCTTGGGCACGGTCACTCTACTCTACCTTATGCTTTTGCTGGATATTGACTGAGGACCTGGCACTGTATTTGAACTAAGTGTGTGTGCGGATTTGAACTAAATCGCTTCCGCTTTATTTCGAATTTGAACTTGGGTTATAATAACTTACTTCGAACTCCGATGTGTTAAACTACGTGCGAACTATGTATGTTGTGAATGGTGATGGCTAAACTTATTACGATCTTGGCTATGCCAGAAAGTTTGAAATCCTTCGAGATTTCGGTATAACTACCGGGTTTATTAGGTCTCAATCATGTAAGTTTGCTATCTAATGGTGAATTACGTGCTTGTGCTCTAATAAATTGATCGGTTCTGTTACAGCTAGCATCGAAACAAGGTTTAGCATTACTATTCATAAGTATTTAAAATAAAAGAGTTTTTGTTTGCAAAAAGTATTTACAAAATGTATAGCTATACAGAGGTGTTCAAATCTATGGTTTTGAAAAATTAGAGTGTGCCAGTGGTCATATCCTTTATGCCCAATAGGAATGCAGGTGGCTTAATTAGGTACTAACTTGGGGAATTGCATCATATTTTCTGTTTTGTCGTTGTCTATACAATGACGGAGTCGTATGGGTGCCATTCACTTGAGTGGTAATGTATGGATCAAAATGCCTATACGCCCTAGTAAGTGTGAGTTGTGAGAGCATGATTGGATGCAATGCCAGTCTAGGGGAGTGCTTATTAATGCCGGATTATTCACATGTTGCACACATGTTTATATGAAGGTATCCCATGTTGGGACCGTCTTCTGCCGGTGTCGTCTTCTACGCGACTTGTTGGGGTAGTAAGTAATCGGTGTTTTCACCTTGTTCCGAAGGTGCGTGAACTTTTACGTCGAATTGCATTCATATGGGATATGGGCTGAAATGAATTTTCTGCAGGTACACTAACCGCGTGAACGGTAGAACGAAGTAGTTACGTATAAATGAGAGAACGATGTATGCCACCACATAGCGCGTTAGATTATTAGTTCGTGAGGACGTATGTAACATGCATGCATCATGGTTAAAATTGCTCATTCATGCATTTCATGGTTCCTTCCCTTATAAATAAATTGTCTCATTTCTTTACAATTATAAACTCATGGGATATACAACTTTTGGACAGATGCCGAGAACCAACCAGACTGCTCGCAAGTCCACTGGAGGAGAAGTGCCCCGTGGTCCTTTGGCTGTCCGTGAGTCGGTGCCAAGGGAGGTGGACACTTTTCTTGAGGAGCACGCCACGCCTAGCCTTCTTTGGAGGATTCTCTCCAACGCTGGGTATACGATGGGCATGGAGCCTCACTACTACTGGGACAAGGATGACTTGGTAAACTACGGAGAGGCACAGGTGGAGGTAGTTGTCCCACCTTTGGACGGTGACCCCCACTGGGTTGGGTGGCGCTATTTTGGTGCGGGCAGGACTGCCAAGACGGGTGCCACGTTTGCAGCCTTTGACGTGGTGGAGCACCTGATGGAGGAGATCCCACACCAGCTTGCCCAGGCTTTTCCTGGTGTGTTTTCCTTTGCTAACCGCCTTTCTAGGTGGCCACATGCTGAGGGAAAACCACTGGAGGCAGGTCCTAAGGAGGCGCAGGGCAGCGACACGCCTGCCATGAGTGCTATGTTTGCAGTGATGAGGGCCTATGTCAGTATGGAGACTAAGGCACTTCATCTGAGTGAGGAGTTCAAGGAGGCTCGAGCTGATGCACGCAAGGAGAAGCGTGAGTTGACATGTGAGCTTCAGCGCTCACGAGAGGAGGTAGCCCGTGTGTCTCAGCATCGAGACAAGGTTGTTCAGGAGAGCCAGAAGATGGCGTAGGCTAGGGATGAAGCCTGCTCTGAGTTTCATCATCTTAGCATCTGTCAACAGCAGGTGCTAGAGGAAGTGGAGGGTGTTCGTGCTTATAATGCTAGTCTTCACGAGGAGGTGCACAGGAAGCAGGAGGAGATCCGTCAGCTGAAAGCAGCCTTAGCAACAGCTAGGAAGGCTTTGGACGGTGCTTCTAGTGAGAGTAGCAACAATGGAGAGTAGCCTTGTTGATGATCGCTAGTCTCTAGTTGTTCTTTTGCGTTCCTGTCAGGTGGTCATGTAACCCTTTTGCACGATATTGAGACTTTGATGTAATGTTGGAACATGATGTTTGATGTGGCGATATCCGTACACCTTTAAAACTCCAGTGTATGTATGCTGGCAAAATGTGAATGTTGTAAAACGCTTTGCGATGGTTCGAACTAATATTATTAGTGATGTTGTGATGTGAAAATTGGAATTATTGTGCCTCTATTTATTGTGCGAATTTATTCCCCTCGATAAATTTAGTTTGGCATGATTTTTACATTCACCTCTCATTATGACAACATTCACCTAATAAATACTTATTGCTGAAATATGCAGATGCCGGTTACCCGTAGTGGTTCGGGTGGTAATGGTAGTGGTGGTGCTGAAGAGGGTGCCGATAATACTGCACGTGGTATACCACCCCCACCTCTGACCAATGCGGAGCAGCTGTTTGCTCAATTCTTGGGCAGCCAGCGCAACGTGGAGCAGCTTCTTCATGAAAGTTTGGCCCGTGATGTTCGTCAGGGTCCTCAGCAAAATTAATACAGCAGCTTCAAGGATTTTCAGGACACTAAACCTCCTGTATTTAAAGATGCTCCTGAACCGCTTGAAGCAGATGAATGGCTCAACACCATGGAAGATAAATTTTGTCTTCTAAGGTTAACAGAAGAACTAAAAGCGGAGTATGCAGCCCATCAACTTGAGGGACAAGCGGGGACGTGGTGGAAGCAACATCGCACCACATTTCAGCATGGTGTTCCTATTACTTGGGACTGCTTTGTACGTGCTTTTCGGGGGAATTTCATTCCTCCCAGTTTGATGGCTATGAAGAAGACTGAGTTTCTATCGCTCACTATGGGAACTCATAATATGAAGGAGTATCTGCACGTCTTCAATACCTTGAGTCGGTATGCTCCTGAGTTTGTTAACACTGATGAAAACAAGATAGCTAGTTTCAAGAGAGGCTTGAGTTCCAAGTTGATGAAGACCATGAGCACTTCTGCCCGTGTTACTTTCAATGACTTTCTGAATGATTGTATTATGCAAGAAAACAGTAACAACGTTCATGCTGCCACCAAGAATCGCAAGAGAGCCCATGATGGAGGTGGTTCTTCTCAAGCAAGAGCCCCAACTGCTTTTCGTACGCCGTATCGTCCACTTATGTCTAGGGCGAGGTTCAGGCCCCCGTAGCAGAAAAAGACATAACCCTTATCCAGCTCAGAATCCGCAGAAGCATCACAGAGCATTCAAAGTTCCTGCTTCACAGGGGAAAGCAGGACAGAGCAGCTTGACCGGTGCTAACAAGACGCCTGTTAATGGCCCCTCCTACAATTGCAACCAGACAGGGCACTTTGCTCGTTATTGCCCTTTTCCCAAGAAGCAGCAGGCCCCATACCATCTCGTGTGCACAACACCTCTATTGAGGAGATTCTTATTGGTAAACCAGTGACTGCGGGTATGTTTTCTGTGAATCAAATCCCTGCCGCTGTTTTGTTTGATTCTGGATCGTCGCATTCTTTCATGAGTCAAGCATTTGCACAGAAGCATGACCAAAAGATACTTGAATTGAGCATTGAATTCAAGGTTAGTTCAGCTGGGGCTGATATAACTACTAAGCAGATAGTTCAGGGTGCAACCTTAGATCTAGACAAGTGGAGGTTTCGGTTGAACTTGATAGTTCTACCTGGCTTAGGAGTGGACGTGATAGTGGGGATGAGTTGGATGAAATTCTGGGGTGCTGTGATCGATACAGGTAATAAGATGCTATCTATCAGAGATCCTCTTGGGAAGGGTACCTTTCAAGTGCCGTTAGCCCGAAAGTTTAAGCTGGAGCGTATCCTATTCTACTCGTGTGACCCCTCTTCCCGAAATTCCTGTCGTGTGTGAGTTTTCGGATGTTTTTCCTGAAGAGCTTCCGGGTCTTCCACCAGATAGGGATGTTGAGTTTCGCATAGAGTTACTGCCTGGCACCGCCCTAATTTCTAGAAGGCCATATCGGATGCTGCCAAATGAATTGGCAGAGCTTAAAATTCAGTTGAAGGAATTGTTGGACAAGGGTCTTATTCGCCCTAGTGTGTCGAAATGGGGTTGTCCTGCTATCTTTGTGAAGAAGAAGGATAAATCGCTACGGATGTGTGTAGATTATCGTCCACTCAATGTTGTGACCATCAAGAATAAGTATCCGTTACCCCGTATTGACATTCTATTTGACCAGTTATCCAAGGCGAGAGTGTTTTCCAAGATTAATCTTAGGTCCGGTTACCATCAGATCAAGATTAGACCGGAAGACGTGCCTAAGACCGCTTTTTCTACCAGATATGGATTGTATGAGTATCTTGTTATGTCTTTTGGCTTAACAAATGCTCCTGCATACTTCATGTATCTGATGAATTCGGTCTTTATGCCTGAGTTAGACAAGTTTGTGGTGGTGTTTATTGATGACATCTTGGTGTACTCAGAAAATGAAGAAGATCATACCGAGCATCTGAGGATTGTTTTAGAAAGGCTTAGGGAACATAAGTTGTATGCCAAGTTTAGTAAGTGTGAGTTTTGGCTCAAGAAAGTTTAATTCCTTGGCCATGTTCTATCTGATGAGGGAATCTCAGTAGATCCAAGCAAAGTACAAGAGGTTATGAATTAGGAAGCATCAACTTTTGTGCATGAAGTTCGGAGTTTTCTTGGTCTAGCCGGATATTATCGTCGTTTCATTCCGAATTTCTTGAAGATTGCCAAACCTATGACAAATCTGTTACAGAAAGAGAAGAAGTTCATTTGGACAGAAGAGTGCGAAACGGTTTTCCGTACCTTGCGGGAATTGTTGACCACTGCTCCTGTTCTTGCGCAACCAGATTTAGAGAAACCTTTTGATGTATATTGTGATGCATCAAAAACCGGTTTGGGATGTGTGCTTATGCAAGAGGGGAAAGTCATAGCTTATGCCTCACGCCAGTTGAAGAAGCATGAAGTTAATTATCCGACCCATGATTTGGAGCTTGCAGCTGTTGTGCATGCTCTAAAAATCTAGAGGCATTACTTGCTGGATAATTTCTGCAAAGTCTACACTGACCACAAGAGTCTGAAGTATATCTTTATCCAACTCGAGTTGAACATAACATCGATGGATGGAGTTTATCAAGGACTTCAATATGGAGATTTTGTATCATCCAGGCAAGGCAAACGTACTCGCAAATGCGTTGAGTCAAAAATCACATTGCCATACTATTCAACCTTTGTTAGCAGATGGCTTTAATCTCATGCATCCTGTTGTGTTGCGTAGCATTCAAATCAGTTGTTCGCTTGAAGGCAAGATCATCAAAGGTCAGAAGACTGACAAGGGTATAGGTCATATTAAGGAAAGGATGTTGAAACAGTCGCTCAAGCATTTTAGAGTGGATGAGAAGGGGATCTTATGGTTTGATGATCGTCTAGTCGTACCAAAAGATAGAGAACTCAGAAACCAAATTATGGATGAAGCTCACTTATTGAAGTTGTCAATTCAACCTGGAGGTAGTAAAATGTTTTATGATCTAAAGGCTCGCTATTGGTGGACAAAAATGAGAAAGGAGATTGCAGCTTATGTCGCACGGTGTGACATCTGTTGTCGCATAAAGGCTGTTCATTTGAAGCTAGCCAAAATGCTTCAACCGTTACCGATTCCTGAATAGAAATGGGAAGATATCAGTATGGATTTCATTACCGGACTTCCCACACCTCTAAAAGGGCATGACTCTATTTGGGTAATCGTTGATCGACTTACCAAGAGTGCGCATTTTATTCCAGTTCGTACAGATTATCGGCCGCCTCAATATGCTGACATTTATCTCAGGGAGATCATTCATTTTCATGGAATTCCCAAGACAATTATATCAGATCGAGGGTCTTAGTTTACTGCTCATTTCTGGGATCACTTGCAGAAGGATTTGGGGACAAGGCTGAATCATAGTACAGCTTATCATCCTCAAACTTTAGGTCAGACAGAAAGAGTGAATCAAGTTCTTGAAGATCTCTTGAGGGCTTGTGTTTTATCATCCAAGGATTCATGGGAGAAATGATTATCTTTGGCAGAATTCTCTTATAACAATAGTTACCAAGAGAGTATACAAATGGCTCCTTTTGAGGCACTGTATGGCCGAAAGTGTAGAACGCCTGTGAATTGGGTAGGACTTGGAGAAAGAAGATATTATGGTATTAACTTTGTTAAAGAAGCTGAAGAGCAGGTTCAAATAATTCAACAACACATAGCAGCTGCGCAATCTCGTTAGAAGATTTATGTTGACAAGAGAAGAAGACCTCTAGTTTTTAATGTTGGTGATTATGTGTATCTGCAGGTCTCTCCTATGAAGAAAGTGTAACGTTTTGGTGTTAAAAGGAAATTGGCACCTCGTTAGGTCGGTCCATATCAGATAGTAGAAAGAAAAGGATTGTGGGCCTATAAGCTCAAACTGCCTAAAGAGATGAGTGCAGTGTTTCCTGTTTTCCATGTATCCCAACTCAAGAAATGTCTACGTGTTCCAACCGAAGAAGCCGTTAAAATCAAAGACATTAAGCTAAGTTTAGATTTAAATTATGAAGAGAAACCTATGAGACTCCTAGATGTCAAAGACAGAGTGACCAGAAATCATGTGGTCAGGCAATACAAGGTTTCTTGGAGCAATCATGACGATAACGATGCCACTTGAGAAATCGAGGACAATTTAAAAGAAGTATATCCTGATTTTCATAAAGAATGGTTAGTCTACTCAAATCTTGGGACGAGATTTCTTTAAGGGGGAAGGGCTGTAACACCCAAGGTGTTAAGCATGCATAATCACTTGCATTCTTTAGCATAAGCATCGTTATGCATAGCATTGATGTAAAGGTTAATTGTTATTTTATGTGTGATGGTTGATTTGTTCATTTGTGCTTATATTTCACATGAATTGGATAAGTGGTATGAGTGTTTGATGTTTTATGACCATTAAAGCAACCTAGACATGATTAGTGCACCAAATGAACCTAGGTTTATGTTCATGGTTTTGGTTAATTAAGCTTTGATGTCATGGTTGCTCAAGGTGGACCATGAAAGTAACTTTGTTTGACTAATTTAAAAGTGGTAGCTAGATTGTTTGCATGTGTGTGCATCCTAAATAAAGTTTGTAGAGAATTTCATAAGGAACAAAAGTTGTTATTATCACTTTTTATGAAAATACATGGAAGATGTTCAAAAATGTTAAAAAAGGCAGGTTTGGGGGCTGTTTTTCTATTTTAGGGAATTTTAAAGGTATTTTTATTTAGATTTTTGTATTTCAAAATCTATGCAGAATCTTGCTATACTTTGTATAGATGAAATGTTCTACTCTTCTAGAGCTACATTTTCTCTAATATGAGTTTTGGCTAATTCGGTTTGGTTTGGGAGCAATAAAGTAGAAAACTTTATATTAGAGGTCATAGAAATAGCTTTTCAGTGACGGTTCGTCCGGGCCGTCAGGGAAATGTTCGGCCATCGCCCATCGCCCCCAGTCCACGCGCTCCGCGTGGCGAGCAAACACCGGTGATCTAAGGCGGCAGCGGCCCTCCCGACCGAGTTAAAGCGATGCGGTCGTTCCTCCTCTTTGTTCCCCCGCTCACTTCTCTCTCTCCCTGCCCTCTCTCCCTCTGCCCCGCACAGCTCACCGTTGCCATCGCCGACAGCTCATCCGTTGCCAAGCCTCACCGCAGCGCATTTTATTCCTCGAGCGTGCGCACGGAGTCACCTCGACGCGTGCTCGCTCTTGCACCTACCAGCAGCCGTCCTCGTCGAGGGTAAGAGCCCAATCGGGCGTTTCTTTCCCGCGGCCGGCAAACCGGCGACCGCCGCAATCGTGTTCTGATCGGTTCAGCCACCAGTTTCTCTCCCTGTCTCGAGCATTAGCTACGCCTTGACGTGTAGGTGCTGTAGCCCTAGTCCATGAAGTCAATGCGGGTCGGTCCTCGCCGTATTTCTGCCACGCCCTCGACCGGGGAGCCGCAGTTCCGCCCTGCACGCGGCCGAGCAGCCTCGACCTTGCTCCGCCCCCAATAGAACCCTCTAATTGATGCGCGTAGTCCCCCTCGTGCTTCCCCTCTGCTCAGCTTCGTCGGAGAGCCCCGGCAACGGCCGGCGACGCCGCGCCGCGCCGTCGTTCTCTATCGCAGGGACCTCGTCCTTGAATTCAACCAAAGTCAAGGTCCTTCGTGCATAACTGCCAGACACAGAGAACTTCTTTATAGGGCTTGGTTGATTTATGAAAACTCTAGGGTTTCCAGTGCAAAAGTGTTTTTCTTTTTCGTTTTAAAGAATCTGTTTCTAGATTTTGCATAAAACCTTTGAAAAATCATAACTTCCTCATTTTTAGTCCAAATGAGATGGTTCAACTTGCAGTATTTTTCTTATGAGAAGATCTATGCATGAAAAATATGAAATGTGAAATTTATGATACTTTTATGTATAAATTTATATATCCCTAATAATTGCTTTTATGTTAGAAAATACATAAGTAATTCTCTGTTACTCAGAAAAATGTGAAACTAAGTTTGTTAGTCTTCTTATGTCATTCTCTATCTGTGAAAAATATTGTGAGGCTATGTCGTATGTAAATATTGTTCTGTCTATTTATGGTGCCTATTTCAAGTAGATAGTAAATAATTCATAATAAATAATATATAAGTGATTTGTGCATGTACAGAGTATTTTATGTCCTTTGAATTATGCTGCCTTGGCATTTTTTTTAGGATAAAGTACTTACTGTTTTGACCTGAAATTTTTATGGTACTCTACATTAGGCATGCTTAAGCTCCTGTAATTTTTATAGAATTTTTTGAATAGTCTAAAGTCATGTTGCAGTTCTACCCTGATTTCTTTTAAATAATTAATAATGCTTTAATTTATTATTTCATGTGGGTCTGATGTTTGTGATGTGTATAATCTGTTATTAGTTGTGGTTCAGTAGAGGGTAGTGTGCAAAACAATAGTCATTTATAATTACTTTTAATGTATAAGTAAATTGTAATGCGATGCGTGTTTACGATTGTATTATAGAAGAGAATGCAGATGACATGTGTTTATCTTACATGTTTTAAAATCATATCATTTATTTTTGACTGATCATTCATTCCATCAGCATATACCTTTGCATTACTATGTATTCATGGTATTCATATGTACTATGCATCATACAGGATCGTCAGAGCTCGAAACGGTAGTTCCCGGAGCACCAGAAGAGGAAGGCCAGCAGAAAGCCTTGGTACAAGGGATAGTAGCAGAAGAGGATACCGAGGTTGATCTTCCCGAGTGTCCGGACCATCAGCCAAGCTCTTTCCTGAAAGGCAAGCCCCGGAGCATTCTCCCTGTGGTTTGTAAAATATCTAACTTGAGTCCTTTACTTGTTTGATGCATTAAGTTATAGGCGTTGTTTTATACCATGTTGCATTACTTATATTCCTTTCCACTGTTATACTTCAACCCTGTTAGGTTCAGGTGTGATTATCTGCTTAGCCCTGCTTTAACTAGATCGGTAGAGGTCAGGTGATTTCCTGTCATCCGCGAGTTATAGGTGGTTACTCGAAATGGTTGAATACATTGTTATCTTAGATAACCATGTGGAGATAATAAATCGAGACCGGGCGGGATTGGTGTTGGGACTGAACTGGAGGTTCGGTGAGGTTATCCCGTCTGTGTCGAACTAGGACCCCGTCCGTTGTACGTCCTCAAGTCATATTGAATTTATGCCTCACATTTAGCTGGAAGGATAAGTCGTTCCGACCGCGAAGCCTGGGTTTGGTTTGGGCCGGGAGTCGACTTGCTGTACGCATCGTATTGGAGAAGATGGAGGACCACGGGTTACGCGGAGAGTAAGTCCGAGGTCAGGGTCGCCCTGAATAAGGTAGCCGGGCGTTCCCGGATACGATGGTACCTGTTGATCCCGCGATTTTCCGAATCGAACTTTCGGTGATCTGTAGTTCACTTTAGCGGGTGAGTGTGGTTTGTGTGAGGAATACCCCACCAGCTGGTTAGTAATCGATTATAATCGCCATCGTTTCTGGACAGTGAACACTTGACTTGAGCAGCGGCATCGTAGTAATAACTTGAATAAAGAGATGAGATGGTTGAGCCGTGATGTTGAAAGGCACTCAACCGAAATTGGTTACTATTCTTGTTGAATAATTCTTACCATGCTTGTTTAGTACAGGTGCTAATTTAGCATGATAAGGTTAATCGATTAAAATACAATGCTAGAAGGTTATGATCAAATCTTTCTTTAATGCAAGTTTTTCTGTAACTGATGAGTCAGCTATCCTACTTATATAGTCTTACATACTCCTTGGAGTCAATTTATTTTTAGTTTATGACGGGTAAGTCTAGCTGAGTATATTCTCGTACTCAGGGTTTTATTTTCCCATGTTGTTGTTGATGGTGAGATGTATTATGGCTATTGCCAGCACTGCTTCTACCCAGCGTTGGGTGATGACTAGACCTTGGGCACGGTCACTCTACTCTACCTTATGTTTTTGCTGGATATTGACTGAGGACCTGGCACTGTATTTGAACTAAGTGTGTGTGTGGATTTGAACTAAATCGCTTACGCCTTATTTCGAATTTGAACTTGGGTTATAATAACTTACTTCGAACTCCGATGTGTTAAACTACGTGCGAACTATGTATGTTGTGAATGGTGACGGCTAAACTTATTACGATCTTGGTTATGCCGGAAAGTTTAAAATCCTTCGAGATTTCGGTATGACTACCGGGTTTATTAGGTCTCAATCATGTAAGTTTGTTATCTAATGGTGAATTACGTGCTTGTGTTCTAATAAATTGGTCGGTTCTGTTACACGATGTTCCGTCATCTTACTAGCGATGTTCTGTCATGTTTTTAGTGATGTTCTATAATATTTATAGCGATATTTTATTATGTTTTTAGAGATGTTCTACTATATATTAAGCGATGCTCTATCATATTTTTAAAAAAAATAATTTATTTTTATAAAATAAATATTCATAAATAAAACTTTATCTAAATATATCGATGTGTGATCTTGTTTTTAGGATTTATTATAACGAATTTAATAAAGTAATTAGAATTTGATTTAGCTTTTTAGTTTGTTAGTCTCGATGACATCAGCAGTTTTGTTTTTATCCGTTTGGAGGTTGGCACCGCATGCAGCCATACGCGCGCTCGCTGAAAATCAGCGCGCCCTTTCCCATGCGCTTCGCGCGCGCTGCAGCCTGGCGCTTACGCGCGGGAAAGTGCCAGAACGCGCTTCCTGTCCGAATATCCGGACGGCAAGAGGCCCCGGGATCTTGACACAATCGTCGTCGATCGAGAACTCCTTGGTAGTCCTGCTCCCCCGTTTGGTTGCGTCAAGTCGACGACGGGCACAATATAATATACTGTATTATATACATAGATCGATGGATGCGTGATGGGACGGAGGGATCCATACATATAAGATCCTGATGACCGATGAGCTCGGCTGGCAGTAGAGCCAGCGACGACATGTGTGTGTGCAAATTGCGAGGCGCGCGACATGCGTGTGTGGCTTTGTTTACCACACGGGGTGCGAGTGGTCCTCCCACTTGGTTGGTGGCTGTCAGAGACGGTGCGTGGCCACCGTACGTTCCCTGACACGCGGGCTCGATCCTCTTCATCCAGTCGACTCGATCGATCCCGCGCGATAGCTAATCACACACACCAGCTAGCTAATGATCGATTAATTGTCATTTTTAATGTTAATATATTCAATGACATGATCATGATGGATCACACACACAGAGCAAAGATGCCGTGGAAGTCAGTGGCTCCACTTGCGATCGGATCCTTCTCGGAAGTCGGAAATGAGGTCGGAGGGTACGGTGGCTTGCAAGCAAATTGCAAATGCAAGTGCAAGTCCAAGTGTGTGCATAGAAAATCGGGAGCCAGATCGCCCTCAAATCTTTCTTCGGATTCGAATAGATCCTAATCCCATACCACAGCTAGCTCGATCGGAGGATCATATCATAATATATAATTGTTTAATTAACAGCTAGCCATGCGTCCCTCGCTCGTCGCCGTCGCTCTATAAAACCCACCCGCCGGTCGCTGTCCGGCTTCCAGATCATCATCGATCGCCCACGCGCGCCACGCCTTGCCTAACACAGCTGGAGAGACAGAGTGCATGGGCAGCGGCTTCGACGACTATTCGCCAGCGACAGCGAGGGAGATGTGCATGGAGATCAGCAGCGGTCGGGGTAGGCGCGGGGGCAGCAGGACGGCGGCGGACGGCGGTACTGGCAAGGCCACCAAGCAGAAGCAGCCGCAGCGCGGGCTGGGCGTCGCGCAGCTCGAGAAGATCCGCCTCCACAACCAGATGCTGGCCGCCTACCGCTCCGCCACCGCCCAGCAGCTGCACGGCGACGACGCCGCCAGCACGACGGTGATGATGCATCAGCTGGCGGTCCCGCCGCCGCCCACCGACGGCGGCTCCTCGTTCCAGCCGTACCATCATCTTACGGTACGTTCCGTGCGTCTCCTGATCTGATCATCCCTGCTGGCTGGCCGCCGGCCAGTGGAACGTACGCCGCCGCATTGTGCTTGCTTTATACTATTATTCAACGTCTCATCAGATGTCCCATCTATCTCGGTTGCTTTTTCAGAACCGGTGTTTCGAGGAGACGGACCACCACCGGGGCCGGGGCGCCGTGCAGTACTACGACGGCCTCCTGCCGTACAGCAGGACGACGGCGACGAGCCCGCCGGCGCCGACGCCGTCGCTGTACGCGCACGACGTCAGGGACTCGTCGGGACACAGGCTGGGGCAACCGCCGCCGCAACAACACTACTGGATGGTGAGCAGCAGGAGCGACGGGGCCAGCGCCGAGGAGCTCGACCTGGAGCTCAGGTTGTAGCAGCGAGAAGCGGCTTTTAGTTTTTTTTTCTGCCCTTCAGGGTTGGGTCATGTAATCGCATCGGCCCTCGATCGATCAGGTTCAGTTGTTGGATCCATCGCCATTGACCACACGCATGGATGCATGGGCGAAGAAGCGCCATGCAGCGGCGGCTTCCATGTATACAACTCTCGGGGGAAATTCGGCCGGGAAATGAACTGATGAAGGATCCATCGGAGGTGTATTAGCCTGCTAGATTAAGCGCGCGTAGCTGTTTGATCCTGAGCTAATTGACTTGTAGCAGCTAAAACTAGCTCTAATCCATCCATTTTCAAACATAATTGGGCTTTCGACTCATGGTTTTATGCGAGTGATGTTTTGTTGCGAGAGAAAATCGTTGTACCATGACTCCATAAGCCGGGCTATAAGTTAGCCATTTATGAGCAAACAATCCATGATACTACTGGTTAGCACCTGCATGGCCTAAGATTTTAGCCTAACTCAAGAAATGCATGCATGTTGTGCTTTTTGGTCCATATTGTGTTAGTCTAATAATAACATAATAAGCCATCGTCCATCTACACTCCAAATTCGTCATTTGCTAACACTACCAACCCCTTGCAGTGGTCTCCGTCTCCGATGCTCCCACAACAAAGCACCTTCATGGATCGCTCTCTGCCTCTCTCCTCTTCTTCTGCCACAGTGACGCCGCTGCCATTCCCTTCTAGGCTTGTACTACGACTACCCGCAACACCGTTTGTGACTTGTGACAAGTGTTGGCATGATGGGCCTCAACTGGCCGGCATGACACGACTAACTCGATCTTGCAAAAGAACTAACTTGTCGAGTTTAAGGAACTACTTGGTTGGCTTTTAATATTTGCCAAAACAAAACCATATCGTGTTAATTTTACGGTCATCAATTGGTTCACTATCAAAAAATTGGCACCACCAACTTTTATAGCCAAAAAGTTAACACGTCTCTAGAAAGTTTTTAAACTAGAAAATTGACAAGCCTTGATTTTGGTAGTATAAACCAAATGCACACCTATGTTTTACGGAGTATATCTTAACTTTAGCAAACTTTGATTTGGCAAGGGTTTTTGGTTAGGCAAAAATTGAAAGCCAAACAAATAGCCTCTAATTTCTTTGTTTGGTATCCACTTTCTGATCAGTACGGAAACAAAGTTTTCTGGATTTAAGTATGAATTTATTTTTTAAAATATAGTACAATTAGAGATAAAATTTGGAGGTAATCTTTGAACCAAAAGCTTATCCATCGTGTAACAAGAGTGGAGTAGTACGTCACCCGTCACTGGTGGGTGCGTACAACACGACGGGCAGGTGTCGACGAGAAATCCCACGGGCCCGGCCGCCCAGGATCGTCGGGCCCACACTCCCCACAGCCACACACAAAAACTCTTTTCGCTTGGTCATTTCTATTGTTGTTAATTTTTTATAAAAAAAATACTGTTAAATGATTAATTAATTTAGCTGATAAATTCAAACGACCATGCTGGGCTGGGACAGTGGGCCACTGGGACGGGAGTCTGGGACTCGAACTCGACGAAACTCCCAGCGGACCCCCGACCCAGGTCACCCGACTGGTGCCACCAGAATTGAACCCCACCCGCACCCGCGGCCGCCGCACCAGCGACGTCGGCGCTAAGCAATCCGAGCCGCCGGCCGGCACCCACCCACGGAGTTCCTCGGAGGAGGGGGAGGGGAAGGCGAAGGCCCTCCTCTTCTTCTAATACCCGCCCCCACCCCTCGGGAGTCGGGAGTGCGTGTGGCGGACACGCCCACGGGAACGCGGCGCATGGACCGCATCGTCGGCGGCAAGTTCAAGCTCGGCCGGAAGATCGGCTGCGGCTCCTTCGGCGAGATCTGCCTCGGTGATTCCGCTCTTCCCCGATTCCCCTGTCTCTTCCTTCCTTTCCTTCCTTCCTTCCGCGCGTTGGGTTTGCTGCTCTGCTTCTGCTTGGGTGTACTGTTGTTATCTGTTATTGCTGTGCCTGACCCGCCTCTGCTCTTGCCTGTCTGTCCCTGTTTCAGCCACGCACGTGGACACCTGCGAGATCGTCGCCGTGAAGATCGTGAGTGCCCCCGATTCCTCTCGCCTTCTCCCCTCCTCTTCCTTTGCCGTGTTTCTTCTTCCATGGATTGATTCATTCTTTCCCGCGTATTGTGTTGGGTTACTTACTCAGCGGCCGGGGATAAATTTGCGTTGGTCGGGTCTGGTGAACTCCGTCGGTACGGATTAGCAGAGTTCCTGCGTTCAATGCGCCATCATCTTACTAGTTGTCTTCATCAACCGATGATCGTTTTATTTTTTTTATTGTAGGGGAAAAAATGCAAGCTATGGTTCAATTTCAAATGCTCAGCTCGCCTTGTGTTTTTGTCTAGTTATATGTTGCCATGATACTTGCCTAGTTTTTCAAAGTTGGCCATGATTACGCGTTCTGAAGGCTAATTGTAGAGCCTCCTTCGGCAAATGCTGCTATGATTACAACAGCAGGGGCGAGCGCCACGAGTTAGCACTTGCGCGTTAAGTTAAACCTCTGTTTCTGCCTACCTTTTTTATTATTATATATATATATAAAAGCGTTATCGCCTTTTTCGTGGTAGCGCATATAATATAATTAATATAAGTTTACGCTCCAGAGGAACTAACCTCGGCAACCTCTGTGACAGGAGAGCGGCAAGACGAAACATCCCCAGTTGTTCTACGAGGCGAAGATCTACAACACCCTCCAAGGAGGAAGTACGCACCGTCACGTCACTCTCTGCAGCAGTTTACCTTTATCTAAATATGTAGATATAGCGAGCTTACGAGGGAAAGGTTTTGCTGTCCAGGTGGCATTGCCAACGTCAAGTGGTGCGGTGTGGACGGGGAAGAGAATGTTCTCGTCATTGACTTGCTGGGCCCGAGTTTGGAGGACCTGTTTTGTTATTGCGGACGGAAATTTTCGCTCAAGACTGTCCTGATGTTGGCTGAACAGATGGTAACTACAAACTAAGCACTGCCTTTCCATTTCCTTGCGGCATGCTGGCATCTCGTGCTTGATATGCAAAACCTTGATTTTAGCAATGTTTTGAAATCTGACTTGATTCAATAGGGGTACTTTGTTTGTGCAGTAGCTTTCTTTAAACAGTATATGTTGACAGACTTTCAAAACCTGCTTCCATTGAAAGTGTTGCTTATTTACATTTTCACTAGTTCCACAAATCACATGTCTGTATTGATGTGATACATTGTTCGTGGCAGTAGTTTTCAGTTATGTCAAGACAGACATCAGGACCTTGATTCCGTTTTAGTTTTTATATTATTTATTTATATCACTCACTTGTTTGGTTGTTCCACAGATTACATCTCTGTATTTACTAGAGCATCATTTTGATAAAACATTTTTGGCAGATTACAAGAATAGAGTTTATGCATTCCAAAGGGTACTTACACAGAGATATCAAACCTGACAACTTTTTGATGGGTCTTGGTCGGAAAGCAAATCAGGTACTGGGTCGGACGGGTTCCTTATTACTTTATTAGGATGGCAATGTACTAAACTGTCTGCCAACAACTCTCTTGTGATTATCAGGTGTATATAATTGATTTTGGTCTTGCAAAAAGATACCGCGATTCCACTACGAATCGCCATATTCCTTACAGGTACAATTATATACATGGGATATTGGGATGTATTCTTTGTAGAAAGTGTGATTTTCTTCAAAAGAAACGTGAAACTTCAAATTACATTTAATCTATTTTCCAGACGATGGTCTGTGCATTTAGCTGAGTACATCTGTGATCTTCGCTTACCCAACTGCCTTTTCTGTAGAGATAATAAGAGCTTGACTGGTACAGCGCGCTATGCAAGTTGCAACACCCACCTTGGAATTGGTAAGTTATAACCTTCTGGAGACTCTAAAATCACCATATTAATTTGATATTTAATCATTGTCATTGGATTTTATTGGCAGAACAAAGCCGCAGGGATGATTTGGTATCTCTAGGCTATGTGCTTTTGTATTTTCTCCGAGGAAGGTAAGTTTATCTTTTATGCTGTGTGGTACCACATATAGAATGTTACTGTTTGTGAACAGTGTTAAGACAGTGTGGTGTGATATCTGAAAAATGCTGCTGTGAATTGCCATGAGCCTGTTTTGACAACTAGCAACGTTGGCAACCTATAATTCCATAAAACTGGATATCACTTCCAATAAAAGTAGCTTGCTTCAAGAATCAAGGAAGACATTGCACAAAGGAAAAGGGCTCTTGATAGTCTTGAAAGACAAGGCTAGCAAGCTGAAGTTTGTTTTGTTACCCATGTTGTGCTACTT
The DNA here is from genome assembly GCA_023333625.1 of Bothriochloa decipiens. Lineage (NCBI taxonomy): Eukaryota > Viridiplantae > Streptophyta > Magnoliopsida > Poales > Poaceae > Bothriochloa > Bothriochloa decipiens. The sequence goes on from CM041632.1 coordinate 63,538,379, forward strand.
TGTGTTTGCCACCCATGTTGGTGTATCTATAACCTGTACATGAAACTCTTTTACTCCTTCCTTAATTGAGAGGCAGAGCTCCTTCTGTTCATTTCAAAAAATCTATAACCTGTACATAAAACTCTTTTACTCCTTCCTTAATTGAGAGGCAGAGCTCCTGCTGTTCAATCCAAAAAAAAAATCTTCCAAGAAAAATAGGTACTAGTAAGTTGCATTAACCACTACTTTGTCTGTTCTAAATTATAAGTAGGCATAGCGTATATCAAGATGCATAGCAAACTATGCACCTAGAAGAGCCAAAACGAGTTACTATTTGGAAGAAGGGTTATCGTACTAGCAGTTCATAACTATAAGTATTAGAGGTGCGGCTACTTCTTTTTTTTTTTGAAGGAATTGGCATGCAGTGGTGGACCCACAGGGTATGCCACGACATACCATGTGGGTCAGCCCAACATTCATTTGCCGCTCACTAATTATGTTTTATAATAATTATTTTCCGCAATGGACAACAAAAGAGTTTGTAGTCTGATGGTATTCATTTGCAGTCCTAACCTGCAAGTTGCTGGTTTGATTCTTGCCCTTGAGCTGATTTTTGTTTTTCCTATTTTTTTTATCCCCTGAACTAGTATCTCCTATTTTTTTTATCCCTTAAACTAGGAGCTTTCTTACCGTGAGCTGCAGTTTATTTTTCCTACATTTTTATCCCATACAAATTAACTAATGGTACTTGCACTTTACTCCCTCCGTCTTAAAGTAGAATACAAGGCAGAACTGTTTTTTTCCTGCAGTCTTGGAATACAGCGTGGCACATCTTAGCTCCCATTTATGCACTTCTAGGCTCCCAGACGCATATAACCCATCCGTTAGACAGTTACTCTCTCACACAACATTTAGTGTTTTTGTCCATCTGTATGTATGGGTGCATGGTGCTGTGTGGCCGAAAAAATAGTGCACAGGGTTGGCAGTTTATTTCTCATATGAAAGGAAGGACTGGGCAGTTTCTGCATACGCGCATGGAGGCACGCAGTAAATTAGATTAGTCCATATAGATGGGCCATGCATACTAATATGGATTAAGTATTTTTCTTTTAGAACATTGGAAGCCATGCTTTGGTTACTAAGCTAAATCGGGTACTCCCTTCATACTGGTAATTCAGGTTGTTTTGGACAAGATTTAGCATACCACTGAGTGATTAATTAGGGTCTATTTTCCCCTGTCTATCCTTATTAAATAGGGTTGCAAGTATCTTCCATGCAACAAATGTTCATAGCAAGAGTGGTTAGCGCGGCAAGGCCTGATGCAAGAGGATCAAGGTTCAATCCCTCGCTGGCGCTGTATTTTTGCTGGACCCGTGAATTTTGCATGACACAGAGGAGGGGACAGCGTTGGTGCTAGTACAGGATTGGGGAGCAATTAATGACCGCGTTGGTGCTCGTATAGGGTTGGCACCCCCTTGCATGGAAGGGGAGTGGAGGGGACAGCTACCGCAGAGTCGCAATTAATGTGGGAGGCGAGCGATTAATGGGGGAGGCGAGCGTGCACAGGAAACCAGAAGTTGAGGGGCATTCACATCCAAAATATTGTTAGACGAGCTAAAACGACTTCATTTGTGTAAAAGCTTCAATCCCCTAAAACGACTTTAATTTCCAGTATGGAGGGAGTATGTAACATCGTAAACAAAATCATTCATTGACAATTTGCTCTATCGTCACACCTTATTCGTTGTAAAAACCATTTATGATGTAAATATATGTAGTCACATGCATATTTTGAACTATTAGAATGATCATTGACGTTGACCTTTTTGTATTGTAATATGCAAGTATGGAGACTAATTATTGAATTTATGATTCATTATATTGTTTAGCGCTTATATATACCTAATTTAATTTTGGAGCCAATTCTATGATTTTTTACTAAATTACATGTAATTTTTTTGTGTGGCATACCCTTTGACAAAATCCTAGGTCTGAGCTCTGCCTTTTGGTTAAGTTAGAAAAGAGTTGGCCCCGTTTATTTAAGGAAAACCAGGCCCGAAAACCTTAGAGGCGCGGCTTCTAAGAACTACCCTTAAATATGAGAGTCCAGTGGGATGCTACCCACTAGGGTTCAAACCCTGATGTCATACCTTTCTAGATTTTTCCAGAAAGTAGGGTACAATGCAAGCGTGCGCTTTCGGTGGTACTGTGTGTTCCCCGCACACTGGAGGCTAGAGAGACTCTCCCAATCTCGTCTTTGCATGTGTACAGATGTGTGTGTGCGTGTGGTGAGTGTGTGGGTTGTGTGCGTCCACTTGTACCAGATAAAAAAAGAATTCTACACTCCAAAATGAGCGTTTTCATACTTTAAAGTCTCAACATCTTTGATACCATTTCATGATAAGTTGCTAACTCAAACTACTCTGTTATATATTGCTGTGTGAAGCCTCCCTTGGCAGGGACTAAAAGCTGCAACAAAGGCACAGAAGTATGACAAGATATGTGAGAAAAAGCTATCAACTCCTACTGAGGTTATCTCATAAACATATTTAGACTATAAAATCTCTTCTTTTTTCCTGGTATGTGTGTGTTTGTCTGTGTTTATTGCTGACTAAAACTTATGGTCAGATCTTATGCAAATCCTGTCCGGTCGAGTTTTCATCTTACTTCCATTACTGCCAACAATTGTCTTTTGATCAGCGACCTGACTATGCATATGTGAAGCGAATTTTCCGTGACTTGTTTAACAGCCAAGGTATTCTAAGTAATACTATGCATGGTGTTTCTAAGATTTTTTCTTCTATTGTTCAAATACCAACATCTTCATCATTTTTCAACAGGTTATGAGTTTGATTATGTCTTCGACTGGACAGTTTTGAAATACAGACAAGGCCAAAAACAAAAGGTATGCCTGGGTTAGTTCTGTGTATTTTTGTCTTTTGTGATGGTGGAGTTGATGGTATGTATTGATTACAGTTGCAACTTTGGGCATGAGATTGTGCTGTTAGGTTCTAGAGTTGTTTCATGTGATTGGTCCTGTTAGTTTTTAGAACTTCTGGAACTGGAGGCATTCTGCAACATCCTGAAAGAATCCCTGAACCATCTTTGAAATAATTACTTGTCCAGTTATCTCTTTTAGGAAGCATTCCACAGAACCTTTGGCAGCTCATAACAGTTATTAATTTGGACAATGGTTCAACTTTGATGGCTACATAACAAATTCTCTTCTACATGCAGCAAAGTCCTGGGGCACCTATTGCTCGACCAATTCAAGCACATGTACAGAAACAAGCAGGTAATAGAGTCTATGCACCTTTTGATACTACCTTTGGGCAGATGTGGTTGATGATAAGTGAGATAAACAAACAATCTTACATAATTATCTGCATTTTATTTATTGTTTCTGCATTCCATAGGACTGAGAATCGATTGATGAGATGAACCAAGGTTTGCTGTTTGGTTAGTGTTTGGGCTAGTCATGTTATGTACTGTTTCTGTATCACTTGTGTCTGAGATTTTCTTCTTAATGCAAAGATACGCAGCTCTCCTGCGTGTTCGAGAAAAAAAACTTGTGACTGAGACATGATTGAAGAGATCCACCAAATTTTCATGTTTGTTTACTGTTTCTTTCTGTTATAGGACTCAAGACTTTTGATTGATTAGATGAACTAGTATGTTACCTTTTAATTCTTGTTAGTTTATTTATTTTGACAATGTGTTATAGGATTGATGATTGATTGGGTAGACTATTTGTCTTGTCTTGATAGAACTCTATAGTAATTTCATTAATTTTTTCGTTGCAGTGTAGATTGAGCTTATTAGCTGATATGTAGTTGGAATACCTTTTGTTTCTAATGCAGCAAAAAAATTTGTCATATTTCATCCACCAACTGATAGTATGACATTTTTCTTAAGCATTGGAATCCAACTTTTACTTTTATTTACTCTTATTAAATCTGGTTGTAGTGCATTAGATCTTGTCCTTCATGTTAGCTAAAGATGGTTGTAGCATGATATGTATGTGTGGCCTTATGGTCTACAGGTGTAAATGGCTTTTCTCATCATAATGAAGTCCAGGACCATGTAGAGACAAGTCGTCCAGCAGGGCAAGCTGCACAATTGCAAGGCAAACAGGCAACCAACAATGACCGGAATCCCAACGTGCAGCATACCATGACCCTTGTAAGTTCTACGGATCAGTGTAGCATGTTTAATTTTCTTCTTAGGACCAGTAACATCAAATCATCAATTGTATTTAAACTCAAGGCCCAGTTCTGCAGAGTATCCTTTTGATTTCCTATTAACTAGTATTGGATAGGAACAAAAAGTTTGATGTTGATTGATTGTCTTCTCTTGTTGGAGTTTCCTGTTCAGGTTTTGTGCTGAGTTATCAGCCTGAGAGCGTAATTTGAGTTTCTGGTATCCCCTGTATTAGTCCCTTTATGGTGGTTTCATCCTGTTATTTTAGGATTTAGGGTTCCTTGACGGTTCCTTGAGCAGTTGTATGATATCTGCTATGACGGTTCACCATTTCAGGAACAAGACATGGCTGCTGGAAAAGCGCAGCTGACAACATCTGTGGCTCTTCCTAGTTCCCAGTGGAAAAATTATAGCGACTCAAGACCTAAAGGACAATTTGATGTCGTTCACCACAATCAGGGTATTGTAAACATAACTAGTTCATCTAACAGCTGGCTTCCTACATTCCAGCACAATGCCCCAGCAAAGTGACAGGTATTTCTGTACGATTAATCTGATGATAGTATTTGGCTCCTGTTCTTATTTTCATTGTCCTTAATGAATTCATCTTCCTATATAGATCGTATCTGGTGGAGCAAAGAGGAAATGGTTTGAGTTAGAGGAGGCCCCTGTTCCTTTGAGCTGGTTCAGAGACGAGCCTTGCACAGTCTGTTGACTTGATGTCTCATGTATGTCAGTGAGGTGGCTCCTGAAGCACTGATGCATTTGATGTTGTTGTTAGCTGCTAATATGGAAGGTTTGCTTGCTGTCGTGATGACTAATGAATGCTTGGGCAGTTCGTTGGACTGCTGCTTAAACACTTCTTTGATGTTGTTCTGGTTGCCTTGTAAATGCTTACATGTTAATATATGTATGGTTTGAGAATATTGCAAGTAACGTGATCCGAACTTTGCACTTTCTTCTGTCAATTTAATACACATGTTGCAATATGATTATTTATTGAGGTTTTGTCCTAAAATGTTTTAGCATTAGGTACCGCAGATGCTCAGCTGAACAGGGGCAGAGTATGCCATTGTTAAGTTGAATTTGTCTGCATGGGGGCTTCTGTATCTTATTAAGCAGGTAATGCATATTTGGTGGAACCAATTTCACTCTACAAATGAAGTGCTGTGTTGGTTATAGATGTCTTCAATATTTTTCAGAGTGATGCTTTGCAACTCTTAGAAATCGGCTGGATATCTTCTGATGAAGTGCTTTGTTGGAATCGTTCAAAATCAGCTGGATATCTTCTGATGAAGTGCTGTGTTGGAATCGTTCAAGTAGCCCAAAAAGGGGAAAAGAAAAGGTATTTTGGCAGTCTTGCTCTGGCGAATGTAAGTTTCTGCCATTGTCTTCTGGTGATGCCTTTAAAAAGGTTGAGTTCTGTTAAACTTGCTCTGGTGATGACTTCAGTTAGCTGGCTGTGTATATTGGCTATGGATCTTTGATCCCAAAGTTGAAAATGATTCTTGCATTGTGAGTAATTTTTTTATCTATAAAATGATCGTGGGACTTGTATTCCAGTGTACTTGTGAGCAGCTTCCACGATTCTCTGAAATGCCTTGTTTCCAGCACTTGTGCATTTGAATATGTTGAATCGTGGGTTCCTTATTTCTGTAACAGGGTTCAGTAATTTTGTATTTGCAGTCTTCCTCCGTTCTAACTAAGTACATCACCCTCATCAAAGATATGTACAGGGATGTGGTGACGTGTGTTCGAACATGTGATGGTGATACCAGTGACTTTTTAATTAAAATAGGACTACATTAAGGGTCAGCATTGAGTCCTTATTTATTTGCTTTGGTGATGGATAAGGTCACAAGAGACATACAAGATGATATCCCTTGGTGTATGCTCTTTGCTGATGATATGGTGCTAGTGGATAAGACTAGGGCAGGGGTTAATAGGAAGTTAGAACTATGGAGGCACACGTTAGAGTCGAAAGGATTTAGATTTAGTAGGAGCAAGACCGAGTACATGAGGTGCGATTTCAGCGCGACTGGAAATGAGGAGGGAGACGTTAGCCTCGATGAGCAAGTGGTGGCCAAGAAGGATACTTTTCGGTATTTAAGATCGATGCTACAAAAGGATGGCGACATTGATAAAGATGTTAGGCATAGAATTTCAGTCAGTTGGTTGAAATGGCGTCAGACTTCAGGCGTCCTCTGTGACAAAAGGGTGCCTTAGAAGTTAAAAGGTAAGTTTTATAGAACAGTGATTCGTCCGGCGATGTTATACGGTGCTGAATGTTGGCCTACAAAAAGGCGACATATCCAGCAATTGAGTGTAGCAGAGATGCGTATGTTACGATGGTGTTGTGGGAATACAAGAAGGGATAGAGTCCGGAACAACAATATTCGGGATAGGGTTGGGGTGACACCAATTGAGGATAAATTGATTCAACACCGGTTGAGATGGTTCGGCCATGTCCAACGGAGGCCTCCTGAGGCGACGGTGCGTAGTGGGATTCTAAAGCGGGTCGATAATGTAAAGCGCGGTAGAGGTCGACCTAAACTAACTTGGGACGAGTCGGTTAAGAGAGACCTTAAGGAGTGGAATATCCCTAAGGATTTAGCCATGGATAGAAACGCTTGGAGACTAGCAATTAACGTGCCTGAATCGTAATCTTTCTCTTGTATATTTTATGCGTTCTTTGTTCCATGTCTCTTTTAGGTTTCATCTCTAGTCTACCCTAACTTATTTGGGATAAAAGACTATATTGTCTTTGTAGTCTTCCTCAGTTCCTCTGTTTGCACGCTGCCTGATTAGTTCATTTGCTGACTTGTTGCTGTCTCATAGGAGATGTGTGGCAGGGGCCAGAGGCAGAGACTGATGCTTGATGGTGATTTTGAGCGAAGCAAACAATTGCAAGTTGGTGAACTTTTCATGTAAATTATGATAACCTCGTGGAGAGCTGGGAGATGCCACTAGTATAGGTATGTAATCTCCCGAAATGTAAAATTATTCACATAATTAGTGATAAGGACTGTTATTTCCCAAATCCATAGCTGCCTAAGTGCCTATGCAAGGCTATCGTTTGAATTTGGCAAGGCAGCATTATGTACGGATACTGATGTCCACTCGCTTTTACTGTCACGTATCGTTATCATATGCTTCTCTTGCATCTTATAAAAAGTTGCATCAGTCTGTGCATGTCATTTCCTGGACTAAAAATTAATTGGAGCTTTGGTTCTTTTTGCTTTCCTGTTCTAATTATGGATGTTACATGGTAATGCTCATTTGGTTGGCCATCGGGAGTTGGTGCTCCCCAAATTTAGGGTCTTGTCGAGCGAACCAACAGGAATAGCTGCTTCCACTCAGGCGAAAGGATCTTATCACAGTGTAGCAAGCAGCACTTTTTATCTTTCCCTTGCACGAACGGCGATGATGGAATTTCTTTTGACATGCAGGAGTGGGAGGAGGATGGAAAGCTGAAGAACAAAGCTTGTCAAATGAAGGCTGCCCCAAAATTTTTTAATAGGAAAATAGTTTTCGCCTTATGCCACTTGTTCTTGATGTCAGAAAGCACTAAGGACAAGCTCGGTATCATGATATTGGTCGCTCGATATCATGATATTGGTCACTAGGAAGTACAGGAAAGAGAGGGTGCTAAAGATCATCAGAGATCAATAAACCTTGTAGCATGCTGTATGGGATCATCAGCAAAACGTTATGGCCAAGAGCTGAATTTGTTTGATGTTCCAACTGAAACGACGATGAAAAACACCACACTACACATCGCTTCTTGGAGTGCTGCTAGAATTCATCTTGCACAGATTTTATCAGTTTCAGTTTCATACAAGGATTGATCCTCAGAGTCAGATACGTGTCTCAAATGAACATACGATGGGCAAAGAAAAGAAATGTGTTCGCTTCACGCGAGGAGCTACAGCAAAAGATTCTTCGCACGGGCTGCGGGAAACACGGATTGGAGGCCCCATCATTCTCTCCATTCTCTGGCATGAGAATTGAAGGAAGCATTTTTTTTTTTAAAGAAGGAATGAAACGGAGCCCTGCCACTGCCTGAATCATCATTCTCTTTCCGTAAGCACCCAATCATATGGGCCATTAAAGCAGACAAAGGGGAGATAAGCTCAGTCAGGATATTCCATGAAAAACGCAAAAGAAAGCACCTGTAATCACCAGCTTCATCACTCATCAGGATGCTAACGCTAATGCTGATGGCAGGACATATTCCCTTCCCCTGTTGGTTTCCTGTTATCCAATTTGCTCACCAGGTGTTGCCAAACACTTTAATTTCTTTCTTTCTTCCTTCCTCTAAAAAGATACCACGCAGACATGCACTTAGCTCGATGCCACAGGCAGTACTGCACTTGATTCCCTTTATTTTGCTGCTGAGTGCTGACCAATGATTCTAATCACGCGCACGTAACACATTATCACCCAATTACATACATTATTTATTACATATATAGATAAAGTACTAGCATCAAGCAATTAAGTCGCATCTAATGATAACGCTTTGCCTAAAAATCCAAGATCAAGGAATCTACTTATGTTTCTCCCTTCCTCTGCCCTGTTCCTCATTGAAGAATGAGAATGATGTGCATGGTTTCAGTGACTTTGTTCACTCATTTTTTTTCGCTTTTCTCTTGATTTTTTTATGAACGTTGGGTTCATTCTTTCAGATACCCACACTGCAGACGCCTGCATAATCGAAATGGCTTGGTATTCCTCTCAGAGTCAGAGACACTTCATCTCTGGTAGGATATAATCGTAGCTACTAATTGTCTGCCTTGCTACAAGATTAAGGGTCTATTTGATCGCTAGAGCTAGTTACTATTTCGACTGAAAATTAGTTGAAGCTGGTTAGCTAGTTGACTAAACAGCTAGCTGAATGTTTGGTTAAAATATTAGCCCACCTATTAAGCCATTATGTTTGGATGTGCTAGGGCTATAGATAGCTAACAATTAGCCCTGATATCATCCATGTAGGAACCTGTACTGTAATTATGAAACAAGTTCAGTTCCCTGATCAAAGCTAAGGCACGCACCAAACTCCCTGGGCTCCACGGTAAAACAAAAGATGCTGGCCACTACACGCCGCCTCACTTTGAAAAGCGAATTTCGAGCTCTTTTTGTGGGATAAGATGCCTTGGGGGTGAAAGGAATGCCGTTTGATTATACTTGTGTCGAGCAAATGGACCAATATTTTTGTTTGTTGATGCACGATTTGGAATGAGAGGACATGCAATGCAGATAAATACTAGGGGAGCATTAGCTGCAGAAAGCCAGGATGCAACTGTCAAGGAACACTAGAGAAATTAGCGCGCACTTGCTGCACGCATGATGCGATAATCCCTGAACATAATGAGTAGTAACACCACTGCCTTGGGCCCTAGCCCTACCTTTGTCTCTTCCATATATAGGACAAACCTGATAGTAGCAACTTCAATTGTTTCAGCTTCAGAATCAGATGAATCAGTTGAATCAGGTGATGAATAGTGAGAGAGAAATAGTGAATAATCAGTAGAATCAGAGCGAGCTGGAGCTGAAACAAATAGAGCCTTATGCTGAGCTGCTGCTGCTTTCCTCCTGAGTCCTGACATAAGTGGAGAGCATATATGATTGTGATGTGAGTTCATGCCAGAGCCCCATCCTAGCAACAAACAGATACTATCTCAGATTGTCAGCCTACAGGATCCCTCTCTGACAGCCTTCAAGTTCTAACCGTGCCTACGTGGTAACTACCATCATCCATGTAACCCTCCTCCTCTGAAACTGCATAGGACTGCTTTGTTTGTCCTTAAAGATATAACCATCAGGCTGAAGAAACAAACATTGTCAGGCAATGAAAGCTAGCATGACCTTCTTACTTATAATCATTGACATTGGCATTCTTCTGCTTCTATGTTTGTTTTCTCGTGTAACTGCATACTTCGATTGATGGTTCCAAACACAGGAGAAGCAAATTTCAGTTCTTTAATTCAGCAACTCAGCACCAGACATGCATTTTTTATTTTGGAGTTTTTGATTTTATTGTCAGGTAGGCAATGGAGCAATGTGCCGACCACAGTGAGCAGCTCCCAAGGCTGGAGGGCATCGAGGAAGAAGGCTGCCCAGCCGAGAAGTGGGCTCCGACGACGGTCCGGCCACCAGAGACGCCGACGGAGACGATGGAGTTCCTGGCGAGGTCCTGGAGCCTCTCGGCAGCAGAGATCTCCAAGGCCCTCAGGGTGCTCAGCTGCGGCAAGGCCACCTCCGATTCTCCTCCCGCAGTCGCCACGTCCACGACGGAGAAGAGGCCAGCACCGCCGCCGCCACTTGGCAGTGATCACCACCAGCACCACCAGTACCAGCAGGTAAAAGCAACCTACTGGTTTCTATGATCATCAAATGGTCGGCGGCGCGGCGAACTTTGCATGGTGCATGAGTATGATCGTGTTGCTGTCCGCTCTGCCGCAGAGGGCAGATGCGGGAATAGCGGCAGGTGGCGAAGCCGGCGGAGGGATGAGCCCGCCCATCTCTCCCAGGGCGGCGAACCTTGGCGACGTGAAGCTGCTCCGGGCTATGGGGAGAGGGAAGACGGTGGGCGCGTGGATCAAGGAGCAGAGGGAGAAGAAGCGCGCTGAGGCGCGGTCCCGCAACGCGCAGGCGTACGCCGCGACGTCCGTGGCGGGCGTCGCGGCGGCGGTCGCGGCGCTGGTGGCCGGCGCGGTGTTCTCCTCGTCGGCTGCGCGGGAGCAGCAGCGGCCGGCCAAGGGTGGAGGCGTCGGAGCCGCCGCCGCGTGCAGCGGAAGCGGCGGCGCCAAGACGGCGGCGGCCGTGGCGTCGGCGGCGGCGCTGGTGGCGTCGCACTGCGTGGAGATGGCGCAGGCGATCGGCGCCAGCCACGACCAGATCCTGGCCGCCATTCAGTCGGCCGTGAACGCGCAGACCAGCGGCGACGTCATGGCGCTCACCGCCGGCGCCGCCACGGGTGCGTACGGACGCAGGCCGGCAAGCATTGGAATGGAACAGAGGCATCTGAATTTGACGTGGCCATGGATGGTCTCTTTGGTTGCAGCTCTGCGCGGCGCCGCGATGCTGAGGGCGAGGCTGCACAAGGAGATCCAGGCGACGGCGTTGCCAGGCGACGGCAGGGAGCCGGAGAAGGACATCTCGCCGCTGGTCTTCGTCTCCCGGGGCGGCGAGCTTCTGAAACGCACCAGGCAGGGTGCCCTCCACTGGAAGCTCGTCTCCGTCTACATAAACTCCACATTCCAGGTAGAGTACCAATGAAAATGAACAGAGAGAGAGAGAAAGAGAGAGAGAGAGAGAGAGAGAGAGAGAGACATGACGCCATGTGTACCTATGAACAAAAGCTGAACTATTGCAGGTGGTTGTCAAGATGCAGAGTGCACATATGGCCGGCACCTTCATCAAAACTAAAAAGTGTAAGATTCATGCAAAGCTTGTTTGTTTTTTTCCCTTCATGTTTTTTATTTTTTGAGTGAATGCTACGTACTCGTAAACCTGATTGATGCTAATAGGAGTATGATGCGTTGCATTCCAATTTCCAGGTGTGGTTGTTGACGTGTGCTCGGAGATACCGGCATGGGCAGGCAGGGAGGTGGAGGACGGAAGCCATGGCCATGGCAGCAGCAGGAGCAGGAGGGGGTACTTTGGGGTGAGGACGGTGGAGAGGGTGATCGAGTTCGAGTGCCGGAGCAGGCACGAGCAGCACAAGTGGGTGCAGGGCATCACGGAGATGCTGCTCCGTCGTGGCAGCATCAACAATGCCGCCTTGTAAATAAATTATTAAGAAACTTGACAGCGTTATTGCGAGTCATCAGTGACAAACATTGTCTGCTTGACCCCATTTGAAATGCAAAAATTTCACAGAAACTGTACACGAATTTCACAAGAATCATTTCATTTTTCACATTATAAAAACTTTAGTTTCATACAGAAAATGTAGGTGATCTTTCGAAAAAATAGAGAAAATGTAGGAATTTTTTTTCCTCCATTCCAAAGATGACCTTAGTCGTGATTGCCATTATTAACAGCGATATGAATTGGAGGAAGTTTTACATATTTGATCCAGAAGTTTAAAACGAGATCCCTATTCTTGGATTGCACGCCGCAGCAAACATGCAAAAACCTTGAGGTTGGCTATAGTTTTCATGGTGGTGATGCCTTTAGTGAGGAAAGCAAGTAGCAACATATCCATACTAGTAGATGCTACGCCAATCCAAGGACCAAAGTTTTTAAACTATAATCGTCTTGTGATAATTTCCTCAATGAGGAGGGTGGCATCAAAGATAGCATCATTGCCATCAGATCTCGATTTGATATTATGATGAAGAAAACACACACTTTGGATTTTGGCTGATCGTGTAACTCTTTAAACTCAATTTTGTGAAAAAAAGAAAAGAAAAAACAAAAACAAAAACGCCTCGGCTACAGATTTCAGTATTTTTCTTAAGAATGCAGAATTCAGTTGGAACCGTTGGAGAAGAAACATCTATCTATCTATAAATAAAAGAAAACGCATTAAACCTTCATCACATCACATAACAAAAAGAAAAGAAAAATCGGCGAAGAAACAGCCAGGGTCGCTACAGAGAGAGAGCCTGCGGGCCGCCGTTAGCAGTTAACCGGAGCAGCAGCAGCACATCCCCTCGCCGCCGCCGCGCCCGATCCAGCCGCGTGTCCGCCGGGCCGTACAGGTCACCGAGCTCGCCAAAAATCTTTCCACGGCTCGAGGCCGCCCATGTTCGTCTGCTGCTCTCTCCTCGCAAGGTGTGTCCTCCCGATTCACCCCCTCCCGCTACCTTCCTACCCGGCGCATCCTCCAACAAATTAATCCTCCTCTCCTCGTCCAGTTCTTCTCCTTCGTACTAACGCATCCTCCGGCTAGGATCTCATCAGTTTAATTCCTCGTTTTCCTTGTTTGTTGCCATTAGGGCTAGTCGGCTCACTCGTCCTGTCATTCCATGCGCCGCCGGTTCGCCAATTCGTTACCTCCACCAGGTTAATTATTGCTCTGCTCCCGATTTCTTTTCTTCATGATACGCACAAGGTTCGCCCTGTTAATTTTTGTACCGGATTTGTACTGCCACACTTAAGTTCCCTGCGATATCCATACTTTAGTTCCCAGCAATTTGTTAGTAACTCGGAGCAGACAGTGGTGATTTCAGTGGAATGCAAGGAAATAGGAATTGTTGGTGACAAAGATGGTCCTTTTTTTAACAAGAAAATTTTCGCAATTCGTGATCACTGTTATCAGAATGGCCCTGAATTTGTTGGGTATGGCAGTTTAAGTATCCCAATTAGGAGTGCCTACTGCCTCAGCAACCTTGCAGACCTGAAAATCTTCTAGCTTGTCAATGCATTGTTCGACGCCTCACATTTTCAGAGTGTTATGTCTCGCTGAATTAGTGCTTTGGTCACTGCAGGGATCGGTTGGTCAAAATAAGTTGGCCTCATTTGTGATGGAAGGGGCACAAGGATCAAGTAATAAAGCAAAACACAATAAAAGAAAGTCTCCAGTGCAGAGATGGAGGCCGGTTTCAACAGAAGCAGCTCCCCAGAACGGTGTGTGTGCGTGCGCCCCATTCGTGTCCTCCATTATTTTCAACTTTTCTTGGAACAGAATTCCCAAACATAGTGCATATCAACCTTGCCCTGTCCTAACTCTGATCTTTCGCCTATATGCTATCCAACACACTTGTTTCAACATCTATATTAAGTGTTAAATTGTTCCTTTACAGCCCTTTTTAATTTCTTCTCTTTCTTTAGTTCCTGTCTCATTTTACCTTCTAACGTGTGTGGCGCATTAGTGCTATTTCTGAACTATATCTTATAATGACACATAATGCAGATGATATTACTGAGACATCGAATTCTGGAAGCAAAAAAGCTATAGAGGATTGCATAGCTTCTAGTGAGAATTTGGCATCAGATGGAAAAACCAATGTTGTTGTTGAAGTTACCCCCAACGATGCTTCAGCGTCAAAAAATAATTTAAGTTCTGAATCCAGTTCAACTAAAGTAGTTATAGAAGACAATGTCGAGCTATGTGGCTTCAATAAGGATCTAGCTGGGTCCAATGTCTCTGGGACATATTCCTCCTCTGTTGAGGTATACCATTTGCAAGCGTCTAAGTAATCTGGTCTTTTAATAACGGTAGCCACTTTTTAGTTTTTTTTTTCTCGACCCACTTAACATGTTGATGATCTTTACACTTACAGTGTTTGAGAATTGTTAATAAATTCAGTCATTCTGTTTTAGGTAGATGCTCCTTTGATACGCTTTGTGAAAGGAAAGGGGTATGTGATCTCTTGATATGTTTCACATGTGTACCAATCTTTGTTGGGGATAACACTTTGACTGTATCTCTGATCATAATTTGTATTCATTGGAATGTAGTGGGTCTATGCAGAAGCAGATTGAAGAGGATACTGGAGTTAAAATTATCTTCCCATCTTCAAGAGGGGGGACTTCTGTTGGTATAGATACACTCATGCTTCTTGAAATCATGCTTGATGTGATAAGTTTCAAGTTAGTTTAAGAGCTAACTATGTAATATTGTTCAGTCCTTGAAGGTAAAAGTGCTGAAAGTGTTAGAAAAGCATCGCAGATGATTGCAGATGTTCTTGAAAAGGTAGATATCTAATGTACTTCTCCAATAGATGATTGGCACCTGTTTAGACCGTTTACTGAATCATTCTACATTTTAATTTACCTTCGTTATGATGATGTGGAAAATTATTATTTTTCTATGTTTGTTTTACATACAAATTTCGTGAGATTGACAACTCTTCTTATTTATACTATCCATCATTAAATATGCAAGCTTAATGCTATTACCCCCATAATGTATCTCACATGAGAGATTAACATAGCTCCTGACGTGTGCTGCAGAGTTGTTAGTGCTGATTATCAAATGGATCGCATAGAAAGTGAATACTGCTGCCTACTGTGCATTAGCTGTTACTCCTTCTGTCTCAAAAAGAATGCAATTTTAGGCATGAATTTGGACAAGCATTTGTCCAGATTCATGCCTAGAACTGCATTCTTTTGGGGACAGAGAGTATTATAATAGTTCCATGCTCATTTATGTGCACATGGTTGTCAAAAGATACTTCTCTTGGGGGTATCTGAAATTTTTTGTTACCATTCTGCAGCTCAAAAACATTTTAGTCACTGCACTTCTCCGCTGCTTGTTTTCTCATTTTCCCAGTTTTGTTATTCATGGGATCATAATAATTAGTATGTCCTTACCCTGTTTTTCAGGCTGTTCAAAGTCGACAACTCGACTACTCTCATTTTATATCACTTCCATTGGCTCTCCACCAAGATCTTGTCGACAAACTGAATCACTTCCAGAGTTCAATCCTTGGGGAAGAAGACAATGACAAAGAGGAGACCCGAAGTGAAGGTTCTATTGATGAAATGGATGATGACCACAAGCAAGCAGATGGCTCAAGTGTTTCCATCAAGCTGCAAGTTCAAGAAGAAGAGTCTGCTGAAGCAAAAATGGGTAGCAAAGGCCAATCAGGTTTGAAAGCTTTGCTGATTTGTATAAGTGCCTTGCATTCCTTGCTGGAGTTATATTCCTAGAGCTAATACCATCAATTTTCTTATGGAACCGATGTGGTATATAAAATTGCTTGTCTTTAAGACTACCTAAAAAGAACATGTTTGGAACTTGTTCTATAGCTTGGTTGGAATGTCCAAAGAAACTGCAAAGCAACATCTGAAACAAACTTTCTAGAAAGTATTCCTTGGGTTTAGGATATGAAATATCACTTCTGTTGTTCAATGAATTTCCAAATTAAAGTGTCTTGTTCCCTTCAGGATTTGAGTGAGTTCTTATTTGTCACCTGTAGATTTTGGCATTGACAAGTCAATATTTATCAAACCCAAAACATTTCACCTGACGGTTCTTATGTTGAAATTGTGGAACAAGGATCGTATAGCTAAGGCCTCGGATGTGCTCCAGGTATTGTGATAATTCACTGTACTAACTACTAAGGAATGTATAGCCGATGTAACATTAAGGAACTTAATGCACTGCTTCTTGGACGCAGTCAGTATCTACCGAAGTAAATGAAGCTTTGGACAATCGACCTATCTCCATACAGCTTAGAGGTCTGGTGAGTTTCCTTTTGATCTGAAAATGCGTCTTTCTTGAGTATCTGGGTTATCAGTACTGAGAGCTTATTTATTGACATTGGGTTGAGAATCTGAACCAAAAAAATAAAAAGAACAGCATATTCATTTCTGAACAATGACAGTCCACAGTATTCTCTTTTGGTTCCCGGAGGGGGAATCTGATGTCTATAAGACATACTATATTTGCCTGTAATTTCAAAACACTTTATTGGTTTAAACAGTTTTTTTTTTACCCTTCAAGTTTCAATGAAATTCAGACGTGCATGAAAGGATCTCCAGCTAAGGCTCGGGTGGTATACGCTCCAGTGCTGGAAGTTGGTGGCGAAGGGCGCCTAATACGCGCTTGCAGTATCCTTTTGAACTTTGATGAAGTGATGTTTGTTAAATAGTATGTCTACTTATTGTTAATCCTTTGGATTTTTTTTCTAGGAAGTGATCTGTGTATTTATTTGTACGGTACATGTCGCTATCAGTATTGGTTTATTGTTGCGATAACATCTTACGCATATGTTTCACTTGACTACTTGCACTTTATCAGAAGTCATAACTGACGCCTTTGTCAAGTCGGGCCTAGTTTTTGAAAGGGATGCGAGAGAACTAAAGGTATGTATTTACTAATTAAATGGTTAAATACTTTTGTTTTGTTCTTTAGCCTTCTCATTTCTGGTGGTAGTATATATATATATATGTATATAATATAACTTCTTTTTCCCTAAGAGATTGTCAGTTGTAAAAAATTGAGGGCAGCAACACTGTCAAAACACACTGCAATTTTGATGTGCCTCTATTTGCATAATGGACTTGTAGTTAAATGGACTCGTAGTTAATCGAATACAGCATACATAACTTTTTTGTTGTTTTGCTATAATTGTATTGCTCTTTTGCCTCTGCAGTTGCACGCGACCATAATGAATGTGCGGCATAGGAAGAGGTGCAAGCTATAACCCTTTTCTGCTGCATTTTGGACCTTTGTGATGCTGCATTGTTCGCTTATATTGTGTCTGCCTTGTCATGACAGTACAATTAAACGAAACCAGTGGAAGGATTCGTTTGATGCCCGGGATATCTTCAGGAAATTTGGGAAAGAGGAGTGGGGTGAATATCCCATCCATGAGGTCCACCTTTCTCAGAGGTTCAAGTTTGACAAAAGTGGATACTACTATTGCTGCTCGTCGATCCCCTTGCCTGCAGAGATGCACACGGAGAAGCTGTGATCATGTTTGAGGCTTGCAGCATAATTTTTTTTTTATTACTGCAGTTCATGAGGCGCTCTACTTTGTTATTAGCGGTATGCCCTTAGGGTATCTATCTATTGTTTCGGATCATATAAAGGTATGTATTGTTCTGAATCACCAATTTTAGCCATGTGTTGTCGTCAGATACTGTTGTGGATGTATGATATGAACAATGGCAATGGTAGCGGGCTCCTTGTCGTAGGAGGCTGAACTGTTGGTTGACATGCTTTTCATATGGCCCATTCCATATGCTGTGAACTCAGGGGCAGTGTATCTCTGCTGCTACCTGAACCTGAGTTCCTCATGCCATCTCTTGTGCTTTGCACGTCGTTTCATCATGTGTCTCAATTTGTTTCCGGATTCGATTGTCATGAGTTTGTTGGTTATACTCTACTTAACCTAGATAACTATGTCGGTTTTCCTTTTCTTTAAGAAAATTATATTATATATACATATTCTACTATCATGCATAAGCTCATGACACATCTGCAAAGTTCCAAATGCTCTTCTTCTCTGAGAGCCAAGCTCAAGGTCACAGTACAAAGGCGCGGCAGGAGTTTCGATCTAGCGAGACATCAAAAGACTTCAAAACTCCCAGCCTCTAAAAGAACCAACTATAGAACAGTACCAGACTAGCAAACTGAATGAACGAAAAAAAAAATTCTAAATATTAGAAGCGCTGTTCCCTTCCGTGATGTCCTCAAGTGGCCGTCTGGCTGGAGTTCTTCTTGAACCTTGCCTCAAAATGTTGTTCGCCTTTTGGAGGCGCCGGACTTCCCGCTCTGCCACATCGGCGCGCTGCTTCTCTGCGTCGGCCAGCCGTTCCGCCGCGTCGGCCCGCTGCTTCTGCTCGTCGGCCCG
>CM041632.1:63556825-63587822 GCA_023333625.1 Bothriochloa decipiens
GCTCCGCCGCGTTGGCCCGGCGCTTCTCTGTGTCGGCCCACTGCTTCGCGTCGATCCGCAGCTCCGCAGCGCCAGCCAGCCGCTCCGCCGCGTCGGCTCGCAGCTCCGCCACGTCGGCCCGCAGCTTCTCTGCATAGGCCCACTGCTTCTCAGCGTCGCTCCGCCGCACCGCAGCGCCAGCCAGCCGCTCCGCCACGTCGGCACGCAGCTCCGCCGCGTCGGCTCGCTGCTGCGCCTCATCGGCTGTCTCAGAGCGGCGGCGTGTGGAAGGAAGCAAAGGCAGTTCGCAGTCGTCTCCGCGTCCATGGGGAGCGCGCGTTTCGGGTGCCCGAAATCGCGCGTGCCGGCAGACGTAGTCTGCGGCATGGGCGGCTTGTTCTTGGAGCCCTGCAGGTGACCGCGCGGGCGGCGGGCAATGACCTCCCCGCCGCCGATGCCGGCGCCTCCTGCGCTGCTGGGCATACCCCCACCGCCGCCGCCCGATACCGGCGACAACGAGTCCTGGCCATCGTCGGAAGCTACCCCCGCGCCGCCGCCCGTCTGCGGTCCGCGTCCCTCCCCGACAGGTAGGAGGCGGGGCAAAAGGCGGCGTTCCTCCTCCGTGTCGGACACATCTTCCTGGTCGTCCGCCTCTTCCTCGTCGCCCGCCTCTGCCTCATCGTCCATCTCTTCCTCGTCGTCCACCTCTTCTTCCTCGTCCCCCGTTTCTGCCTCATCGTCCATCTCTTCCTCGTCGCCCGCATCCTCCTCGTCGTCCACCTCTTCCTCGTCATCCACCTGGACCACCTCATCCTCGTAGCTCTCTTCGTCGACGCTGACGTCCTGTAGAGCCCACTCTTCGCCCATGGCCATCGTGGCTATCTTAGACCAAAGAGCTCACACAGCGACCCTGGTACTTATGATATTCATATTTATAAGTTTAAAAAAAATTAACTTTATATATTAATAGTACAAAACTAAATAGGTATTGTTCTAAAATTTGAGATTTAAATAATTTTTGTAAAAATTCATATAGAAAAAATAAATTTCACCCGTCCTGAATTTTATCCTCTAGTGACTGAAATTTATTTTTTTCATATAAATTTTATAAAAGTTATTTGAATCTAAAATTTTGGGACAATGTACCTCTAGTTTGGTATTATTAATGTGCAAAGTTTCAAAAATTTTGAAAACAGATAAGTGTGAATTAGGTACTTTTAGAATAGACATCTGCGGTCGCTTATACTCACGTAGTTTTCGGTCTGCTTCTCCATGCATGGCTTGACATGAGTCTGGTCCAGGAGATCGGCTTCTGCATCCAAAAGGTGTAGGTTGTTAGACTATCCGCACTCATGATCCTTTACATCCATCATTTAAAAGGAATATTCTATTCTAGTCATTCCTTTATACCAATTTCTCCCGCACTCATACATCCTTTACAGCATCCTTTATATCTCCAGTGGGACCCACCTCTTTTCTTTTATCTCCCTCCCCCATCTCTCTCTCTTCCTTCACCCCATCCCTTCTCCGTTCTCCCCGTCCAGCAGCACGCGAGAGCTCCTCGTCTCCCTCACGCCGCCAGCCAACCCCAGCCCCGCCGTGGAACCAATCCTCCTCCTCCGTGGACCCGCAGGCCAATCCCAGCCCCGCCGTGTACCTCCTCTTCCTCCGTGGACCCCCTCCTCCTCTGCGCGGCGATGACCGCCGTGGACCCGCCGGCGGCCGCGGGCCCGTGCTGAAGCTTGTGCAGGCGGTGGTGGTGGACGACAAGGACCTCCACGCTCGCTCCAGGCCTCTCCTCTCTCGCATCCTCCCCCTTCCCCTCTGCCTCCGGCCCCAGGCCCGCTTTCTCTGCGTCGCCACCCCGACGTGGACCCCGACCCCCGCCCGCGCGACCCGACCGTGGAGCTCCCCCGCGCCGCCCGTCGGCGGACAGGTGCGAGAGCGAGGCGAGGACGGAGCACCTCTCTCTCCCAGGCCTTCCTCTCCGACGCGGGGCCGGCGAGTAGCCTTCTCTCTCTGGCGCGGCGGCCTCCGTGCTCCTCGCGGCAGAGCGGCCCTGGACGCCGACGGCGGAGCTCACGGGCCCTGGACGACGGCAGAGGAGCTCGCCGCTTGGCCATGGAGCTCCCCGCGCCCTCCACCGGCAACCCCGGACCCCCCGACGCGGCTCCGAGGGCGGCAGAGCTCCTCCGCTAGCGCGATGCCCCCTCCCTCTCTCCTTCGCCGGTGTGCTTCGCGGTGGTGGGCGGCGAGCGGGCGTTCTCTCCCCCTCGGTCTCTCTCTTCGCGCGCGCAACGTCTGCCCCGTGGGCCCCACACGCGATACCGGTCGTTCCGGATGCTGTAC
The DNA here is from genome assembly GCA_023333625.1 of Bothriochloa decipiens. NCBI lineage: Eukaryota > Viridiplantae > Streptophyta > Magnoliopsida > Poales > Poaceae > Bothriochloa > Bothriochloa decipiens. The sequence goes on from CM041632.1 coordinate 63,559,154, forward strand.
CGGCCCACGCTGCAACATCTTTTTCCTGTAAAGGCTCCTCTATGATGCCTTTACAGGAGCCGCTGCGGATAGTCTTATGGGTGTACGTGGGCATGCATGTTAATAAATAACTTCAACGCGTAATTAAAGGCAATCAAGACTACCTGCAGGGAAAATGCTCGTGTCGTCGTCTCGGTGTTGGAGCGGCGCCAGCCGGTGCTTGAGGGCGTCGAGCATCACCATGGCCTCGTTCAGCCCACTTCGCTGGAGCTCCACCACACGCTTCCGGAGGGAGCGCAGCTCAGGGTTGTCGGTGGCCTCTGCATCCCATGATGGTCTTTTCACAGCACGCGCCACCGGGACGGCAGTCTCGTCGAGGCCTCTACCGTCCTAGGTGTAGAGGCGCTCACATTTCCATCGGGCAGAGAATTTCCCTCTCTTTGGACACCCTATGTGGATGAACTCTGTGTTGGACCTATGTTGTCTAAGCTGGAAACAGCAGCTTCCGATTTCAGTCTTCTGCCGCGGGACATGGCGGCAAAAGTAGTATTGCCGGAATAGATGGAGCGAGGGCGGCACCCCGAGCCAGTTGGCGCAGAGGTGGGCGAACACGGATAGGTTGACGATGGAGAAGGGCATGAGGCGGGCCAGGCGGATTCCATAGTACCACAGTACGGCGATGAGGAAGTCCGAGTAGGGCGACACCGCTCCGGCCATCACAAAAGCCTCGAATGTGAGGTTTGTGCCCTCCCGCGGCTCATGCACCTGCCATAGATCCATGGCGTCGCCGACGTAGGCGCCGAGAGCAAGGATCGTGGTCTTTCTTGGTGGACATTGTCGGCCGAGCGCAGCCATGGCAGAAGCAGCAGCCGGCGCTAGAGGTTGGAGGGAAGGCGGGGCGCGGACGCCGGGGCGGGGGTCGGAGGCGAGACGAGAAAAGCTTGCGCTTGCTCTTGGGGATTTAAAGGCAGGCAGGAAGGCTAGCTAGGTGCGGTGGCAAGGAAAACGGCATGTGGGCGCGCCGGCCGTGGTGCGGTGCCGCGGACACCGGGGCGGGGCGGGGATCGAAGAAAGGACAAGCCGCGGCCAAATACAGGCAAGGCCGGCGAGCAGGCGCCCAAAGCCAACAAATGTTGTCACTTGGCAATGGCAACTTAGCTATAGGCGAGAAGCTTGAGTCTCTGATTTATGAAGGCAGGCGCCCAAGCCATCCGAGCCCATGTTGTAAGGGACTGGAACGATGCGGCGTACTACTGTATTGTAACATGGAAAGCCGAGACGACGCAGCATAGCAAGCAGGTTGCCAGGTGCCAGGTCTGCTGGATGCGCAGGGGACAGCTCGTTGCGCTGCGCATGCCCCCCGGTGGTTCGTCACTACTAGTAGAAGCTAGAAGCTATGATTGCTTTGTCTCATCTCATTCTCATCATAGGCCTCGTTTAATTCCCCAAATTCACCCTCAAATTTTACTATACAGAATTCCTATTCCTCGTCACATCAAAATACCGACAAATACATGGAGTACTAAATGTAGATGAAATCAAAAAATAATTGCATAGTTTTGTTGTATTCTACGAGACGAACGTTTTGAATCTAATTAATCAATGTTTGAATAATTATTAGCAAATAAAAATAAAAGTGCTACAGTGCCGTGCACTGTTTTTTTTTCCGAATCGGTGTCCCGATTTTGGGAACTAAACAAGGCCATAGTATACTTGTATTACTGCAGGATGAAGCCAGTGCATTGTTGCAGCGAGAAGTCAGCATGGAGTGTGCTGATAAGAAGGCGGGGCCAAGAGAGAGGACTACGTGCATGTCCGGGGGCAAAGCGCCACAGCCTTGCATAAAGAGTAATTTTTATACAATGCCCAGCTCTCTTGCTTACAGTAGCATGCCCATTGGAACTGCAGTTTCGAAGGGAAAAGATAAAGAATGAAGCACCTTGTTGTCCGGGGTTGCAACAAGGTATGAATGACATCAAGCAGACGCTTATGCTCATACTGATGTAGCTATGGTGTAAATATGATGTAATAACCAATAGGGACATGTTTCTTATGACAATCCATATTACAGGCAACAAGGCCATGATGCTTGATGAGATGATAAATTATGTGCAATCTTTACGGCGGCAGGTTGAGGTTAGTGTACTGAAAACCTATGATTTAAAGGTTTATTATTGAATGATTTCTCTGTTGGGATAGTCTTACATCGGTTAGCCGATAGGAGGAGTGGCCAGCTTATAAGACGGGGTGCATCTCCCCCAATAGCTCGGGCTTTTGGGGTGAGAAGGCCTTGTGGGCTGGGCCAATATTTGTTATGAGTCCACTCACGCTTGCTGCGTGCTATCCCGGAAATACACAAGACACGTCCTAGAAGACCACTCGGTTGAGGCTGAGGGCCAAGATCACCGACGTGTGACAAGGGTTTTTGAGTTGAGTAGGCTTATAAGGCCTCGTGGGCTGGGCTAACATCGGAAGGCTGAATCGTCACTTTCATATTTGTGTTGGTTTTTTCGGTTCCTTTCAACGAAGCTCTCAGCGATCAGCCCAGGGCTCAACTGAGACCTCGACCTGCAACCGCGCTCCACTTGTTCTCCCTGTGACCGCCCTCCTCCTCCCTGCGTCTCCTGAGGTGAGAATGAATGGTCCGTCCGACTCCGCGCCTGTTGGCCCAACAACAGGGTGCGGGGCCGGGGGGCGGCGCCCCATTCCGTGCAGCCAGCCTCGGGCGCCGAGCCTGCATCGTCTGGCGGAAGGCAGCGGGAGAGAGGCAAACGCCCGCTCCTCACGGAGGACGCTGGGCTCTCTCCGCCGGTTGCGGTTCCTTTTCCTTCCACACGCCGCCGGCGACCGGACGGGGAGGGCGGCGGATCCTCGTCGGGTGCGGCCAACGTCGCCGTCGACGGGCGCCCTTCCCCTCCTCGCCGGTAAGTGAAGTGGGCTACTGGTGGGCTGTCCGCCGCACGTACCCCTGCCTTCTCTCTTCGCCTGTTAATGAGTTGTAGCGCATGCAGCCCGTTGTCAGGTTCAGGAGCGCCGGAACCGCGGGCGTGGCGTCCACCGCTTCAGCAGCCGCGGACATGCACCCTAGCGCGCCGCTCGGGGGCGTCGCGACACCGAGTGACTTGGACATTTGCAATGCCCTTCTCGACTCATCCGAGCGCCACGGCTCGGTCCTCCAGCACGTCCGTGCCAAGCAAGTTTGACGGGCCGACGCTGCGGAAGAGCGTGCCAACCGCCTAGCCCGGGAGCTTGAGAAGGCCCGGGAAGAGCCGGAGCGCTCTCGCTCGGAGAACCGCCGCCAGGCCCGGGAGCTCGAAAAGGCCCCGAAAAAGACTGGAGCTAGAGCCAGGGCTAGCGGATGCTAGCTCGGAGAACAGCTGCCAGATCCGCGGCTGGCTCCAACAGCTGGTGCTGGGACGTCGTCGCTTTCACATCACGCCACAATTATACACGCCTACTATATATACTAGTACTACGGCACGCCTACAACAAAGACTTGTTTCTCTGTGCTGTAGTAATCTTTATTACTCATTTTGATGCTTGTTTTACTACTGTAGTAGTAAGTACTAGTGATTAGGGGGGATGGTGGTACTTGCATGTTTCTGTCAGGCATAATCGGTCATGTCAGTACGTAATTTATCAGTTGAAGTTGGAAACCTACTACTAGTACTGTATGCTGCTACTCCTGTACGTATGTATGAGTAACAAGAAGAGCCTAATCGTTGGGACTGGAAATCTGGAATAGACTGTCGAGTCATAAAGCACATGCTGCACATTCAACTAGCAGTAACTTTCATTTCTCCATAGCTTGCGTCATTCTGTTTATGTATATTCCATTCCTTTTTTATAAGGCCATAATGATAACTCCTATCTGTATTTGTTTGATACGTACGTAAGCTACTAACGCCAATTTCTGAATTCATTAATTGGCAATGCAGAATTGAAGTTTCTGAATTCATTTTGACCTTACGGTTTCTGAACAGTCTTGACATGTTATAAAATGTCAAGACAGTTCGACATGTCTCAATCTTTTCATAAAATTAAAGGTAAGTAGAACTTACTCCATCCGTTACAAATTGTAAGTCGCTTTGACTTTTTTTGTGCATGCATTTTGCTATATATCTAGACATATTATTATACCTAAATGCTACGCACAGGCTCCTTCCTTCAGCCTGCACACTCCGTCATCACGACGCAGTCAACCCGGTCTCTTTCCCCTGCAGCCCCGTCTTCTATCTCCCGCACGCCCCGTCCTCCCCAGTCCCCACCGCACGTCATCTCTCTTCTCCATCCTGTCGGCGATGGCGTCCTCCACGCATGCACACCGGCGCCCCACAGACTCCTCGCGCTCCCACCGCCCCCCCCCCACCGCATCCCCTCGCCTCCCCCACGCCCGGCTATGGTGGACCGCCGGATCTGGCTGCGGCGGCGCTGGATCCACCGAATCCAGTGACGGAGGCCATGGATCCGGCCCAGGTAGGTCCCCTCTTCCTCCTATCTCATCTCTCCTCTTCCTCCTCCTCCAACTCCAGCGAGCCAGGGTTCCGGGGAGCTTCTCCCCCTTCTTCTCCAACTCCGGTGGGCAATAGATTGCCGGCCGGCCGGGGAGGAAGGGAAGAAAGGCGGTGGGGATGGTCGGCGGGCGGCTTAGGGAGCCCTGGCAGCGGGGGCAACGGCCGGGCCAGGTCTAGGGCGGGGGAGCCATGGCCGGAGCTGGAGAAGATGGTAGCGGCGAGCTCACCTGAGGTGGAGAAGATGGTGGCGGTGGGGGCAGGGTAAGAAGGTGGCGTCGCGGCAAGCTAGGGTTTGGCCGGAGCTCCGGCGAGCTAGTGCTGCGACGGAGCTCTGGAGCTGTGGCCAAACCCTAGCTCGCCGCGACGGGGCTGTGGCCGGCAGCGGGGGAGTGGTCGCCGGAGTGGGTGAAGAAGGCTTGGTTAGTTTTTCTTTTTTTTTCTTTTCTGTGACTGTACAAATGTGTTGGGTGAAAGTGTGCATGCGGGATGCTCAAATCCTGCGCGTGCACCTATTAGTAAAGTCCATTATTATATCAAGATACATAACAAAATGCATGTACCGAAAAAGTCAAAGCGATTTATAATTTAGAATAGAGGGGGTAATAAAGAAAAATAATAGTGTGGTAGAATAACGACGACATTTGAGATGTTAGTGTGATAATTGTTAGACCCTCTTTGTTAGGGCTTCACCAGCGCGGCCTAAGAACAATAGCTTCACTGAGTTTAATAACACCTACCTTTTTTCTTTTTATTTTGACGAAAGACTAGGGAGGGGAGAGCTTCCCCGCCTTGATTATATTAAGAATTGATCACAAAGAGTTTGGGTACAACGTCAGACGATATCGATCGGCTTACAAGAAAAAATAGCTTAGATTTATCTAGTTCATTTTGCTGCAAATCGTTTCATGGGGGTACCTGCTAGTTTATTTATATATAAACTCGGTCATTGATTAATTGATCCAGCAACACCATTGATAACATCACTCTTATTAGACCCTCGAATCCTATACTCTTAGTCTGATTTGTCTGATTGCTCTGCTTTGCTGGTGGATGGTGATATATAACGATAGAGGAGGAAACCACTGGCCTACCTGGTAGTGTTTGTAGTTATAGACCTCCTTTTTGCATCAATGATTTGATGATTTCAGTCAGTTCCTACTCCCTGTCTGTGTTTGTGTTGCACAATGTCTGGTTGGCGAGGTCAACTAAAGCGTGCACGATAGAAAAGAAATAAAAGCGGCTTTGTTTGTGGCCAAATTCTGAGTCCAGACGCTAAGGACAAGCAGGGTGAGCCTTCTTTCTGTCCCGTGTCATGGCTGCAGTATCTCAAAGTGGAATCCAGAATTTATCATGCCGACGGCGGCGATCCGGCATATTTGTTGTAGCTGATGTTTTTACTAGTCTGCTAACTGAGACTAACTATCCAGATTTGTGGACGCCGACGGTAACAACAGGAAGGAGGCAGCGGAGACCGGAGTGGACGCCATCCTCAAGCTAGGAGTAGCTCGGATCTCTGGCACTGCTGGCTTTTTTTCACAAGCTCACCTGCTAGTGGTCAATGGACGAGACGAGAAGGCGATTGGTGATTGGTGGGTGATGGATTCGGGAATCCAATCATGCCGCCGCTGAAGGAGAAGAGGCTATCAGTCCTCGTTCTGTCTGCCATTACATTGTCAATGCTGCTCTGCATCCGTTGCTTTCTGCACCTTTATGATTGCATAGGCCATGACAACCCCAAGTAAGTACTGAAAGCAGCCATAGCTACTAATAATAGTAATAAGTACTTTACATGCTTTATTATGCCCCATATATAGTATAGTTACCCCTCTCAAATTATAGACCGTTCTGATTTTTTTAAGTATATATAGTGAATATTTTGCTATGTATATTGAGACAGTGTATATCAAAATCCATAGGGAAACAAATTACGATATACTTAGAAAAGACCTATAATGTGGAAAAATTGGAATGCATCAAACCTTTGCCAGCCTGACTAACAAATTAAGCAGCTCGTTGTGTCCTTGTCACCAACTGTACAATTTAATGGAGTCGATCGATTGGTGCAAAACAATTAAAATATATATTTGTGTTTGTAAGATTATACTACTCCTGAACCTTCAAGATGATGATAAAAAAAAAAACAGTGGCCATAACCAAGGCAGGACATGCATGCGTACCATAAGTTAACTAACCGCGTGTTAGTTTCAGCTAATTTATTAGTATTCCAAAAACAGTCAGTCTCGCACGCTTTACTAGCTAAGCTTGTGGATGCATCTGTCTCCGATCCGTCGTCTCTCCCCTCCCACCTATATATCAGCACTCACTACTCACCAAGATCCAACAAACTTCCTCGGGCTCATCTCATCTCCATCCATATCACTTCACAGCAGACGCTCTTGCTCTCTTCTCACACCTGTCCACTAGGCACGCACTAGCTAGCCGCGCCGCGATAGCAATGTTTGCTCTTGGCCACCGCCGCGAGGCCTCCGACGCCGGCTGCGTCCGCGCCGTCCTCGCCGAGCTCATCCTCACCTTCCTCTTCGTCTTCGCCGGCGTCGGCTCCGCCATGGCAACAGGTAGGTACCGTGTATAGTATATACAAAACGCCGTGGCAACAGGACGTAGCAGAAGAGAGCGCGATCGATCACACATGCATGCATGCAGGGAAGCTGTCCGGCGGCGGCGGGGGCACGGTGGTGGGCCTGACGGCGCGGCGGTGGCGCTGGCGCACACGCTGGTGGTGGCCGTCATGGTGTCCGCGGGGCTGCACGTCTCCGGCGGCCACATCAGCCCGGCCGTGACGCTGGGCCTCGCCGTCACGGGCCGCATCACGCTGTTCCGCTCCGCGCTCTACGTGGCCGCGCAGCTGCTCGGCTCCGCGCTCGCCTGCCTCCTCACCGCCACCCTGCCCGTGCACGCGCTGGGGGCCGGCGTCGGCGCGCTCCGGGGCGTGCTCTTGGAGGTTGTGCTCACCTTCTCGCTGCTCTTCGCCGTCTACGCCACCATCGTGGACCCGCGCCGCACCGTCGGGGGCATGGGACCGCTGCTTGTGGGGCTGGTCGTCGGCGCCAACGTGCTCGCCGGCGCGTCCATGAACCCCGCGCGCTCCTTCGGCCCAGCGCTCGTGGCTGGGGTATGGGCCGACCACTGGGTCGGGCCTCTTATCGGTGGGCCGCTCGCTGGGCTGGTCTATGATGGGCTCTTCATTGTCCAGGGCGGACACGAGCCGCTTCCCAGGGATGACACCGACTTCTAGTTCGAGGCAATACGCGCGTTCCCCTGAATTATTTGAATTGAAAACCCATGTATTGATGTATCAAAAAGAACCATGTATTGATTATCAAATAAAAAACCATGTATTGATCCCTTAATGTTTCGGTTTCAATTAAATTGAATGGAAACAGCAATATCAACTAAAGTTGCGGTGAGGTCGATCCATGAAATTAAAATTTACTTTTAGGCACAAAGAAATTAAGTAATTGCTTAAATTAATATGATCACATATTTTTTTTCCTACGTGGCATAGTGATCATTTCTAAGCTATATTTTTACTGAAACCTGAAATTCAAATGCATATCAATGGTATATAAACCGATCGAGTCTAACGGTGCATAAATTGTGCAATTGACCAATATATATAGGGCCTGTTCGGCTGGTCCTTTACTGGACTGATTTTGTCGGCCGGTTGGTTTCGATTGGTTTAGCCCAAACCAGCCGTAATTCTGCCAGCCGAACAGGCCCATAATCCAAACAAATATATCCCGCGCGATTATATTGCCGCCATTTAACCCATGGATCGGATATGTGCAAATATTGACTCATCAACTGAAAATAATTAAGCTAATTAAACCCATGGCTAGTACATCCAGTTGTCATTTGTTTGTCCATGGATCAACTCAGCCGCAGGTTCGATTTTCTATGTCCTGTGTACATTGATAAATAGTTTCAGATAATAAAGCATCTACTCTAAATCGAAGCAAATAAGAGCATTTCTAATATTACTTATCCTCCATCTCCTAAAGTTTTTTCTTCTCTTCCTCTAACAGATTACCAATGTACCTTCTAAATGACCAGATAGGGGAGAAAGAGAAGAGAGTGGATTTGAGCAATTATTTAAAACCTTTAGGCATTGAGGATGATGAGTAATTTACGGGAGCATTATTCTTTTATTACTTATCGATATTAATGTGTCCTTCTGTTGACCTATATTTGAGCAGCAAATCTCCCACAAATAAAAAGAAAGAGATTAAGACTGCTAATCGTGCGATAATCTCCGTCAAAGGGCATGGGTCTGCCTTCCGTGCGACACAAAGGGCATGTTCGGTCTTCCTAAATTCCGTGTGCGATCCCGTTGACTGCGGCTCCTTCCTTTTTTGTCTCCCCCCCCCCCCCCCCCCCCCCCCCAACACACACACACACACACTGACGCTGCTACTTTGCACCACCGCTACTTTGGCCGACGTCGCCGGAATCAGGACGCCGATCTCGCTGGAATCAGGTTTTTCCTCACTCCCTGTTGTCCATAGTCATCAACGGCGTACTGCTCATGATCCGGCACAAGCGTAGGGTTTCTCTAATTCTTGACCTTGGCTCTCCTTGCCTGCTCTGCGAAACCGAGCACCCAAACCCTACCTTAAACTGTGATCTGCTCTTAAATCATTTTTAGTTTTCAATTGCTCGTTCAGAGTTATGCTACCTGCATCTCTGAATTTTCATGTCTGCATATTGTTTCGTGCAGCCAAAATCAATCGACTGGAGGTGGGATTTGCTATTTCCTGCGGAATCAGGACGCCGGAATCAGGTTTTCCCTCCCTCCCTATTGTTCATAATCGTCAACAGAGTACTGCTCATGATCCAGCACACGGGTAAGCAATCGTGCATAATAGTTCAGATTCAGGTTATGTGTTCATATTTTCAGATTTATGAGCAATTTTGATCATAGTAAAGAGTCCAAAGATATGTGCAGGTTCATAGGTCTGAACATAGCTGATCAGATAATGCTACCATGTAATTACCTATGCAGTCCTGTTTTTATTTGCGTGTGAGATTATTGAGTAGCTGTAGCTGATCACCTAATAAGGTGACATCTTGGTCTTACTGCCACGTCCAGCTTGCTTTTTTCTTCGGAGCTGTTATTGTTCCTACAGGCGAATTAACATTACCTGGCCATGATCCTTTTCATTACTTCGAGTTTCAGTGAACCTTTTCCACATATACGCTGAAGTACTATTTTGTTTGTATTATTTCTATCCAACCGATCCATGTCCAGGTCGTTAAAGATCGAAGCCGCCGCCACGGACGTCATGCCTCCATAGCCGGCGGCCGGTGGAGTCAGGCGTCTGCCAAGCGCGTGCACCCGTGGAGATCAGGCGGCCGGTGAGTGGAGACCAGGCAGCGCCTTGGCGGGGCAAGCAGGTGCGTGCAGGAACGAGTCCAACCTTTTATTACTGTCGTAGACCTCCAGTGCTCTCCCTGTTCATCTCTTGCAATGGTGAGAGCAACTTCCTTTTGATTTAGTTTGGCTCACTCTCTTATATAAACAAAAAAGTTTGGCTCACTCTGCAATCTTCATTAGTTGTATCACGGCTAGGCTGTAAAGATTGCAGTCATCCTCTCGATTTACTTTGACTTGCTTTGTGATTCAGTGATCCTTTGCATTACTTTGTGATTCAGTCATCCTGGTGACTTTTCATATATGCTGAAGGTGCATCTCTCCACTTTTGATCTAATCAACCCAAACAGGAACGCGTGGAGGATAGGAGTGAAAATTGAATTGAATTTCTGTTTTTGTATTGTTCAAGTTGTGTGAGCTAAAGGGCGCACCCAGTGCCGTAGGCTCCCGCACTGCGGGGTCTGGAGAAGGGAAAATAGCCAGCAGCCATCCCTGCACAAATACGCAGAGGCTGGGGCTTGAACCCTGGACCTCTTGGTCACAGGCGGTAAAGCTCTACCGCTTGCACCAGAGCTGATTATTAAAATTAATTGGGATTGATTTCAAAACTTCGATTCAGTAAACAAATTAAATATGCATGTATACGGTGTCCTTGGATTGAAAAAAAAATATATTTCTTGTTCCTTAAAAATATTGGCTACTAGTAGTAATTAATATTTTGATATGGCCTTATCATTTGTTCTTATCAATGATTGCCTTTTCAAGAACCAGAATCAGCATGCAGGTGGTAGAATGGTATTCCAACTCTAGCTGCATGGCACTGTGCTATTAGTACTGTGGTGCATGACAAACGGCATCTTAGCTGGAGCTCGCCTGCTGCCTGCTTCATCTTATGTTGCTTGCATGCTGTGACTAGCGTGGCTGGCTGGGAGATGGCCGCGGTCGGCTGGGAGGACGGCGTGGCTGGCTGGAAGGCGCCACTGCTTCTTTATAAACTACATCTTCGACATTTATTTTAATTATTAAACTAACAGAAAATGTTAGAGCGATTTCCAGTATTTGTTATACTGGGCTTTGCCTTTACTTAACCATCTTGGTCATGTAATTGTAGATTAAACAGTACACTGACTAGGGCTTAGGAGGCTAATTTTTCTTCTGATCCACTGGAAAGGTATTTTTTTTTATTTCCAGGCACTATTGATTTCCATGTGCTGATTTGTCTGTTAGTTTATTAGCGCTATTCAATAATAGTGAGATTGCTTTTATAGGTAGTGTCGATGGACATGCCAAGGACACCTGGTGATCGAGTACCTTTGGGGGACCTTACAAATACATCCCATGGAGGTATATAAACTTTTACAACATCTATACATGTTCTATGTTCATTGAAGGGAATCATAAATGACCAGGATTGGTGCCACTAGATGGAGATCCTAATAAAGAGAAGAAGAGATAGTGGGAGAGGAAACGGTATGCAACAATGTCTGATGAAAAACGGAGTGAAAGAAACAAAAGACGCCGTGAGAGGTATAAGATGAATAGTCAACGTCGTGTTGATCTTGATAAAAATACGGCAGTGCATTCAATAGGTACGGTGTTATTGCTGAGTATCACTTTCACTATCAATTAGATAGATTATAACTAGCAAGAAATTTTTTGATCTTAAGAGCATGGTACTATATCGATAGATGACATCACGCAATATATGGAAAACTGGACGAAAATTTCTACCTGTGATGCGTTTGATAATTTCTACCTTTGTGTTACTGTCTGATCCTGCTTCTGTGATCCTAAGAGCATGATACTGTATCTAAGATGGAGTACTCCCTTCCCTAAGAGCATGATACTGTATCTAAGATGGAGTACTCACGTTTCAAGAAACCAAATTCTTTATCAAATTTATAAAAAAACACTGACATTTATTATACAAAAATACATACCATTATAAAATATATTTTTACCATAACATTAGCATGGGTATAAAACATTATTTTAGATGTGTTACGAAAAGCTCTATACAGTAGAGTTTGTTAGCCTACGGCACCGCGCTCTCCATGACTATATTAACTTCACGAACTTTGTCTTTTGAATTAAATATCACTTTAACATTGTTATTTAATTTCATAATATTGGTATCTCATCGTGCGATCCATGTATTTTTTTATAAAAAATTTAATTGTCCTGCAGCAACGCACGGCATAATACTAGTATTAAAAAAAATAAAAACTTGTCAACTCACTCGATATACAAATTAAAGTTTTTTCTCGCATGTATTCTATCTACAGTATATCGAAATTTAACTATTCTATGTCTGCCGTCCGGCCGTCCACTATTAACCCCGCGTCATGTCTGCCAAGACACTAGCTATTTGACTCTCTATAGTCTATATGATACAAGAAAATTAGTATTGGACATTATCAAGACTCTATAGGCATTTTTATTTGATTTCACATGCTATATGCTTCTTCGTGGGTCTCATGCATAAGAATATGGGGTAAGGAATGGTTCCTTCCGGACATGCTCGATTCCTAGCTCGACAACACACGACAAAGCAATCATATATGCTCATTGTCAACTTAGTCGAATAGTCGTCGTATTGTTACCCTCCTCCAACAATGGCCCTGTTTAGATCCAAGAGCTAGAACTAGTTTTAGTTATTTGAGACTCAAATAACTCTAAAGTATCCAAACATGAGAGCTAAATTCGGCTAGTTACAACTAGCCCACTTAAAAAAATTATCCCTATCAAAAAGTGATTATTTCGGATAGTTTTGGTGGAGTCCACTAAAAAATTAAATTTTCTCCTCTCTCTCCAACCGCATGGCTAGTTCTGAATTAGAAACTAACTCTAACACCTAGCCATACTAGAGTATCCAAACAGGGCCAATGCATAAATGTAAGATTGTTGAAAACTCAAGATTGGAAATGTTGTTGCGTCATTATGAAAGTACTTTCATATATACTATAAAACTCTTAAATAAGAGAAATTCTAGCATTCTACACTTATATTCCAAATTATTTGTCATTCTCGCATCTCAATATACATTTCTCTTTTCCCAATATAACTCTATCTCTATCTCTGTCCTTCTTGTTTCCAAATTATTGTCGTTCTCACTTGTTTCCGCATTGTTTCAAATTATCAATCTCCCCTAGAATAGTCGATCATCAGTCTCACGTATAGATTAACAGCATGCGAGCGCATTTGTATTATGTTTAAAAGCTAAAGAACACTGCCGGCCGGTAATTAATAGTTTGCAAACAACGAGAAGTCGTCCAGAATGAATATGTACAATAAAACATGCAACAATGCGCGTGCATTTTTATGCAAATGTGCTATATACATGTGCTATCAGCTAAGCTGAAACAGTCAGCAGCAGCAGCAGTAGTGAACTGAACTGTGTTTTGAGCTGATGACGACGAGGCGACATCATGGCGTGCGTCGCGACGATGAGCCCCAGAAAAATGCGGGCCTGTTCTATGGCGGCGAGATGAGTCGTATGGGAGGTCGACACGCGAGCGAGGACCAACAGTAAGGTCTCTGACTCTGAATCCCTCTGATGGAGGCTGTGCAGCGGTTGAATGATCATCGATATATTTGTTGACGTTTTCAGAGAGTGATCTCTCTAGGCGACGGATAAGATTATATATATTGTTTACTATATTTGATTTTGTCCTGCTAATTATAACTAATATTTGCATATATATGTTTCTCCGTGGACAGGAAACTAGTAACAATCAACAGCCAAGCAAGGAGCTAATTAAGAGAGAAGCCATCATTGGTAGTATATATCAGGTTCTATAGTACTAATAATCTTTGCGTCGCTAGCAACGTGTTTATTTAACGAGTAATGTTGTTACTCTAGAAATTAAAGAGCATACAAATAATGATCTTATGAACAAGCTAAGCACACTGAACACACTGTTGATAGTAGGATCGGATCGGAGCAGTGGCGAAGCTAGAGGAGATTGGAGGGGGGTGCGGCTCTCTTATAGATGTATAGGTTTGAGTCATAACCATGATGAAAATTTAACACTTTCTCCACTGATATTCAAAATTTCGTGGGTGCATCCGCATCCGCTACAATACATGTAGCTTCGCCACTGGATCGGAGGCCAACATGGCGTGTGAGCCCCAAAAGGCAAAAATGTTTGTTCCTGTATATATATATTTTCTTCTCAAACACGCAGGAGAACTGTGTGGTTCATCATCCTACAGTTTTTTGGTCTGCAGCCCCTAACCCCTCAGCCTGACTGCACCTCCTTCAATGACCCGTAGGAAAATTCAGTTTCTAGAGTGGATGGTCCAATTAAAAAAGGTCTCAATTCTATCATAATTTTGGTAGCTTGGTCAATTTGGAATCATCACAATCGATGCGTGTTTGATGGGATTTTCCCCAGCCTAAATGGTGTTTTCCTGCTCATTAGAGAGGAGATACTTCTATGGAGTCTAGCTGGGGCTAGAGGAATTTCTCATGTCCTCGCTCTAGTGCCAAGTGCAAACTAGGACTCTCTCTTTCTTGGTCGAGGTCTATATATATATATATATATATATATATATATATATATATATATATATGCAATGCAACTCAAGCACAACTCAACGAAAGATGACGGATCTTGGTTGCACGGCCGGGTCGATTCCAACTTCCAATCAATGTGACGCATGCATAAGAAACCAATTGCAATGCATTGCAAAAAGATGTGTGCTTGACGCTACTACTAGTTTGCAAAAAAGTAAAACCGGCCGGCCGGCCGGGCAAAGTAGGTATCATTTGCTTTGCGCCACATGCTGGCGCCGTGCGTACCTGCACAACGTTACTCTCTCAGTGCCAGCAGCGAATTATTAAGCTATCGATCGAGGTGTAATTTTATTTCCAGTACGTGCAGCTATAGCTAGCCTTGCATATATATTGCTTGTCATTGCCAACCATATATATACAGATGAGAAGAATCAACAGGCTTAGCGTTGGACGCAATGTATGTCGTAATTCAACAACAACAAGAAGCAGTAAGTACGGCTCGATGCTTTTTGACTTGGTGCATTATTGTGATTGTGATATGATGATATATATATATATATATATATAATCGATCGGCTAATAGCGCGCTCCGATTATTTGACGACGATGTGCTTGCCTTGCCTTGCCTATATATAAGGCTAGCTTGCTTTCTTTCTAACACGCACACATATATATAGGCACAGTTACTCATCAAAAGAGAGCTTATTCAGCTCCCATCAATAGCTTGCTTGCGTTGTATGCGCCATCACCTTTGCATTATTGTTGTGATCTATCGATCGATCCATAGCTAGCTTTATATCAGTATAGGTATAGTTTCTTTGTGGATCGATCGATAATAAGATTGATCGATGGGGAAGCTGACGCTGGGGCGCCGCGGCGAGGCGTCGGAGCCGGACTTCTTCAGAGGCGTCCTCGGCGAGCTCGTCCTCACCTTTCTCTTCGTCTTCATCGGCGTCGGAGCCGCCATGACCGCCGATGGTATGCATCATGCATGCTTGCAGCTACACGTACCATCTATCGCACGCACATGTTATATTCGTTGCATTCCATATGCATTCATGGATCCCCAAGCAATACACTAGCGCTATCTAGCAGCTGGAGGCTCGATCTCCTTAATTTATTTTCTCCAAATTGTGAATATAACCAAGATGGGTTTTTTCTCCAAACTGTGAATATAACCAAGATGGGTTTTTTTTTCTTTATTGCGAACGGCGGGTTCCTCGTAGCTTTCTTATCCGTTGTTTCTAGTTAAATTACTCATCCGCGCCCAGTAAATTAAATTGAATTCAGTCAACAATCAATCAGAGAGAGAGATCCAATAGAGTATAATCATCGAATTATATACGTACTACTAGACGTCTAAAATTAACTGCCTGCAGGCTGCAGCTGCAGCACATGGATGGATGCATACATGGCATCATTTACACACAGGACAAGGGAGTGTGCATATCCTGCTTGGTCTTTATTTATTTCTTCATTCAGTGAACGAAGAAGAGCAGAGGTTTTAACAGCGGCACAGTGAAGCTGACTGTCGCTTAGCTCCATCCATCCATCGCCTTAATTCCATTTATTTACTTGCTGCATACTAGGATTTGTACAGTCGGCTACCTAGGTACATACTGTACACAGAGAATCTAATTCAACACGTCTCTGTCACGTACCAAGTACACGTACTCCCTCTGTTTACATGCATGTTATTTTAGTTTTACCGTAACTCAAAGATTCTAATTGTGATCAACGATTTCAAAAAAAAAAAAGGTTACACATGTTACCAGCATAACATGCATGCATCTATGTGTTAGATTCACTATGACAAATACTTTCATATAATACATAATTTATATGTTGTGAAACGATATCAATTTTTAAAACTTGATACTCAAAGATGTAAATATTTCGTTTATGACAAAACTAATACGACTTGAAAAAAAGAACTGAGAGGATATATGTAAAGACACACCTTCGCTAGAATATACACGGTTTTCCCGACTGGGTATTTGCAACAGCAACTACGAAACCCATTTTTTGGAAAGATACAGTACGGCATTTGTGACCTGATCCGGGTGCCTATAAATATGGGCCCTGTTCGGCTGGTCTAGAGCAGACTGATTTTGGCTGGTTAGCCAGTCAGTTGGTTTGGCTGGTCAAGCATAAGATTCAGCTGAAATCAGCCTAAACTTACCAGTTGATCACGACTATTACCATTTTCATCAGTATTGTGTACATAAATATGTTTTTACGGCACAAAAACTTCGTTCCCAATTGTTGATAGCAATATGTTGTCCAAAAAATCATTATATACTCCTGTACTAGCTTATAACATTTCCTATTGTTTATATTCACTAGCAAAAATGCCCATGCGTTGCGACGGAAGAAAAAATAGCGCCATACGTTAATGAAAATAAAAACACAAATGCTATGGCTCCGTTTGGCATAGTTATAGCTCCAAGATCTATACTGTTTGAGTAATTTATAGGCTACTAAAGTGATTTAGAATATTTCTAATTAACCTAAAATATAAATAAAAGTCATGTAACTATATGTCTGCAACTCTACTACGTGTCTTCTCAAGCTCTACAACGTTGATATTTTTTCCAGTGTAAACTCTACTATGGTCATACGTAAGCTAGGAACGCTTAGAGGAAGGTGAAGCACACAAGAGCACGTATGTCGCATGGCTGGTCATGCCACGTAGCTGGTGCGTTCGGCGCGCGCATGAACTGGGTGGGAGGCCGAGGTGATTGCCAGAGCTGCCGTTCAAATAGATGCGTCGTGGGAGCCCCATAGGCCCACTGCTGCCACCCTCTACAACGGACTCATTGTGGAAAACGAGTGAAAGTCGTGTAGGAAGGGTGCTTGGCACATTTATTAGGATCAGACCAAACATTGTACCGGTGATGTTGGCTCACTGGTTCTTTGGTCCAACAGTTAATAATTGATTGCACCACCGGTTCAATTCCTGGATGAATTGAACCGCCCACGAGTAATTTGAACCGGTACAATATAATGATATACAACATATAATTTGCAACATGTAGTTGGTCACATATATACCAATAAGATGGTAATACACAAACACAATTATATAACTAACTTTCAACTAATTTAGTCATATAAGTCTATAAGTTTTTAGGTATTATAGAACACTTAGTAATTGCTAAAAACAGATCTAAATAGTAATTCAAATAATCACTTTTATAAATAAAAAAATTCAAATGCTAAAATAGAGTTTATTATCGGAAAGAGCTCATTAAGATAGTCAAAATCGGTATAGCATTCATTTAATTCAAATATTATATTAACAAGTTATGAAATTTTGAAACTAATAATTAAGCTAATATTAGGAATACAAAAGTCAACAGCACATGCAAATGGTGCCTGTACACGCAAACATTAAAGCCTCATAGGCTCCAAGCGCGCACAGCACTCACGCGGCCTGCACATACGGGCACCAGGAGGCAATGGTGTGGGAGCACAAGCCATGAATCAGAGCCGGACAGTGTTTGACGTAGAAGCGGCTGGTTCACCTGTTCGGTCAACAATAAAATAGAATCCTGCTCGAAATAGAATTAGTTGGGGGCGGACAGTAACCTCAAGGCAGACTGAAATTTGTGTATAATCTGTACCTATGTATAAAAAGCAAAAATTTCTCCACTTAATTTTCTTTCATCTCCGTGTTTAGATCGGTGACGGTAGGTTCCTCTCCTCTACGTCCAGTCTGTACAGATTAGGATTATATTTAATTTTCTGCCTCTTCTCCCGTTTACGTTCAGAGTCCGTTTAGAATTAGGATTATTTAATTATGGCATCCTAGCTTCTATTCGGACGGTGAAGATCGGGTAAAAGGTAAATCCAAATCCAACAAGAATAGTACGCAGCAGCAAAGATGAAAAAATAGTCAAAAAAACTTGACATGAATGAGAATTGCCTGTGTTGTTGTCGTTCAACTTTGACACTTATCATTATGGATGGTCTCCCATCCAAATCCAAGCTCAAATGAAAATAGCTCCGAAAATACAAATAGCTTATAAAATCAAACCAATCCACTCATACATAAATCGATCGATTTGAAAATCAGATTAAGCCTGGAGGTCGCCCAAAGTGCCCGCGACGTGCCTCAGCGTCGCCATCAAAGTCCGCTTGTGCAGGTAAGGCGACGAGCTTGGCTAGCACGAATTGATCCAAGTGGAAATCAGATCAAGACTCCGCGCCCTGGCTTCCGTAGTTTGCACTGTCAACCAGGTCCACTTGTCCAGGGGAGGCGGTGAGCTTGGCTAGCTGACGCTGCGAGGACCTCGTCCGTGTTGGACTAGACGTGGAAGGCCATGATGGCGGTAGCGAGACACACAAAGCTAAATGAACGGGAGCCGCCACTGGCCTTAGCGCCGCTGTTGAGGACAGCTGCTGCCACCACACACTATAAAATGAACATGTGACGCCGCTAGCCATAGACATAGCCGCCTATACTCATGATTTATATTCATGCGAGTTAGATAGCATATGTCCAACCAATATACGCTATATGATTCTAAGGTGTACTAGAACAAATGATATAAGTTATAATTTCCGTTGCAATGTACGGGTATATTTGCTAATTTATTATTATAGGATATAATAGATTACTAGTAAAATATGTCCGTGCGTTATACTGGGACGTATAATTTAACGTCCAGTATACGTGTCAATGGTGTATATGTCTATTTGTCACAACATGATATATTCCCACCTGGATCTCAGGACCCAGCCACACTACCTTGACCGGCTTGGTGGGAAAATTTCAGCGCGTTGGCAGACTGGGCTTCCTTCACTCTCTGTTTTTGCTCCTCCTCCCCATACGGCCGTTCGCTCACTTCCGTGATGCCCTTTGATCGCATCGCCGAGGCCATCAACGCTAGGCGCGGCCGGCTCGAGCACATTATAGACCTGTGGTTCCTCTGCTGTGCCGATTGGAAAAAAATTTCTTTGTATGAAATTGGGATATATGTGGAAAACTATTTGAGTTTGGATTAGGATAGTCCAGATGAAAATTAGGCTAGACAAAATTTAATGCTAAAATATTTCCTATCCTAATTCTAGACTATTGAACGCACGTAGACCGGAGAGTCCTAATTCTATACATTTACAAAAACAAACTCTGAACGCACACAAACCGGAGGACATAGACTCTGAATGCAGACTGGAGTCCTAATTCTGTACATATACAAACTTACGCAATGTTGACTGGCGGACAGAAAGCAGCAGTGAAAAAAAAAAGCGGGCAGAAAAAGCTGTGGGAAATTTTGACAATTAAATATTAGGTAGAGATTTGTCTGGAGTACGTTTTGTTGGTGGGCCTTTGGAGGAGAGCCATAGCAGCTCTAGCTCCTCTTTTTTATTAAAAGATAGCTCAAACGACTCCTTGTACTAAATCATTTGGTTGGGCTCCACTGCAGGACCGGAGAGGTACCGTATAAACAGCGCTTAGTTTTCTCCATAAAAACCATACCCACTACACCAGTTACAGATTCTAGATCAAATATGAACACTTGCATTCACCGTTGAGGGCTTGTTTGGATGTGTGTTTGTATCTACCTCATTCACGTGGGTTAAAGTGGATTGATATGGTTCAAACGCATCCAAACAAGCTCTAGAAACATATATATTTAGATGAAATAGATGGATATGATAGCACCCAAACTTGGATGGTTGTATGTACTGGTGCCCCCTGTTTTAAATAGTCCGCTATAGTTGTCGTTATAGTCCGCTATAGCCTTTTGAGGTAGGATGTCGCTATTTGTATTTATGTACATTTTAGCCGCTATAGCTGTTTTAAAAACAAACTGCTAAACATCCTTAGCCCGTTATTTAAAACTACGCTGGTGCCGCACATCGTACTATCCCTGGTGTAAGTGTGTTTTGTCTGGGTGTCTGACACTGGACCGCCGGTTTTATGCACTCATGCACTACCGACGTCTACCAAATCAATCGCCGATCGGAACAACTGTACACGTGCAGAGCAACGGCGGGATCCGCTGCATCATTTAATTACCTGTTGTACCTCCCCGTGCATTAGCTGCTTGATGGATGGTCCAATCCATACGTACATGCATGTGATGCAGAAGGAACGACGAAGGGCAGCAACGCCGCCGGCGGCGACCTGACGGCGGTGGCGCTGGGGCAGGCGCTGGTGGTGTCGGTGATCGCGACGGCGGGGTTCCACATCTCCGGCGGCCACGTCAACCCGGCCGTGACGCTGTCGCTGGCCGTCGGCGGACACATCACGCTGTTCCGCTCCTCCCTGTACATCGTCGCCCAGATGATGGGCTCCTCCGCGGCGTGCTTCCTGCTCCGGTGGCTCACCGGCGGGCTCGTGGCCACGCCGGTGCACGCGCTGGCGGCGGGCGTGGGCCCGCTGCAGGGCGTGGTGGCGGAGGCCGTCTTCACCTTCAGCCTGCTCTTCGTCATCTACGCCACCATCCTCGACCCGTGGAAGGTGCTCCCGGGCGCCGGCCCGCTGCTCACGGGCCTCCTCGTCGGCGCCAACTCCGTCGCCGGCGCCGTCCTGTCCGGCGCCTCCATGAACCCGGCCAGGTCCTTCGGCCCTGCCGTCGCCTCGGGCGTCTGGACGAACCACTGGGTGTACTGGGTCGGCCCGCTCGCCGGAGGCCCCCTCGCCGTGCTCGTCTACGAGTGCTTCTTCATGGCGGCTGCTCGCACGCACGACCTGCTGCCCCAGGACCCATGATCGATCAGTATGCATCATGTGTGTTGGATCGATCGACGAAGGGTGATTATATTTGGCTTGATTGGAGCTGGCGCCGACGGATTGTGATTGAGATCAACCTATGCTAGCTGTCTCGGCCGGTCCAGTCTTTTGTGTGTGACGTGCAGTAGTGTTCTCGTGGTACTGGTATATACAGTGTACGTGCGCGAGCGAGCTTGGGTGTCTTCTTTGATTTTTCTCATCTTTTCTATTTTTGTTTGAGATTGGAGAAGGCTTCTTCTCATGAAGAAAACTGCAGAATTTCGTGTGGGTCTACGTGTGTTTCAGACTTCCAGTACGTAATGGCATGGTATATGGGTTTTCGAATCCAAGCATACACGTTAATACATGGTCAGTCTTTTGTGCGTGTAGTGCAGTATGTGTGTGTGCATTGTACGTACGCGAGCTTGGGTTTTTTCTTTGATTCTCCTATCTTTTGTTTTGTTTGCGATTGGAGAAGGCTTCTTCTCATGAAATTGCGAAATTTTGTGGGGACGGGGTCTACGTGTGTTCGAGACTTCCAATTAATTGTAATGGGTGCCGCTAGCGCTCAGATGTCCTATGCATAGGACACCAGCACTAGCAGCGGCACAACCCACCTCCTCTGCTCAACCACCGCCCCCCACATGCATACACAAATCCACCCCGTGCCCCCGGTCTCGTCGCGCAGCATGCATGACCCATCCGCTCCCTCACCCCGCAGCATGCACGCCCCTCAGCCCTGTAACATGGACGCCCAATCCCCTTGCTCGGCGGCCAACTGATCTGCCCACATGCAAAAAAGACCTCGAAAAACATTGCTGGCCCTCCACCTGAAACAAAACAAAAACACAAAATGAAACCAAAATTGAAAAGAACTACCGAAACAATAGATTGAATGAATATGAAATAAATGAATTGGATTAACTGAACAATAGATTGTAAGAAACAGAAACGTAGATTGGAAAGAGATAGAAATAAAAGGATTAAATCAACGTGAAGATAAAACTCATGAAACAACTGAAAAAAAGCTATTGAAAACCATCGACTTCTAATGACAGAACATTACGTTGCTAGTAGCAGAACATCGCCCCTACTACTAGCAGAACATCACCCTGCTGCTAGCATAACATCACCCCGAAAACAGTAAAACAGACCACCAGAACATAGTGAAACAAAAAACAAATGTTGCAAAAACATTGCAATCAGTGCTGCAGAAATATAGAAGAAATGCCTACTATTGAAACAAACAACAAGAACACAAGTGAAATAAACTACCGGACCACAGTGAAACAAACCACCGGAGTTGGAGAAGAAAGACATGAACTTGCCGGAAAACCGATAAACAATGCCTGAGAAAGTATTGAAACAAACAAAAGATCGCAACTGAAACAACAAAATTGGAGTTTTTGAGAAAGAAAAAGGATGAGCTCGCCAGAATCCCTAGCTCGTCGCTGAAGATGAAGAAGAAAAAAGGAGAGAGAGAGAGAGTAGAAAGGAGGAGTAGGATGCCTACCTGTACCCCACCTAGGATTCATCGCCATACCCCGCGGGACTGGCGAATTCCACGACCTCAACCACTACCATGGCCAGATCTGGTTCCACCGCCACCGCCATGGCCGGATCAGGCTCCCCCCACCCCCTCGCCGGAACCCTAACTCCTCCACCCCGGAGATGGAGGAGAAAGGATAGAACTGAGACATGAGGAGGGGGAGGATCCTGTGTGGGCCGGATTCGGTCGGATCCATTGCCGACCCTGGCGGATCCGGGGCCGAGGCCTCTGGAACCGACGCCCTACTACCGCCATGGCTAGGAGGTGAGCATCGTGCCTCACGCTAGGGCAAGAGGAGGGAGTTCGAGGAAGCAGTGTGAAACATCCTCAATTTTCCACGAAGGGAAAATACACAGAATGGCGGATAATATAATAGTTTGAAGCATCAAACCATCTCATTATCCCGCAGTAGTCGATACAGGATCCATACATCGTACAAAAGATTACAATTAGGGGGAATTACATAAATAATTCATCGCCACACTGGCAGAATCATCAGAGTAGCTGCAGCGTCTGGAACAGCTGCGAAAGGCGGAAGTACAATAAAATCTCCAAAAAGAAGCCTGAGCGTAGGAACGAGACATCTACTCCTCTTCGTCGTCATAGTCGTAGTCGGGCTCACCTGCCAAATAATTTTCAGTACGGTTTGTACTGGCCACATCTCCCACCCTATGCTTTGCTTTTGCTATGTAGTGGGATGCAAAGGATATAATCAAATCGACCTAATATGTGGCTGTAGTTTCCTATGCAAACAGTGACCAATATTATATAATATAGTTCATCAAATTTAATCCATCTCATCCACACATCCAAACCCATTCCATCACCATCACACACATCTCACCCTCTCGCACTCAGTCGACAGGTCCAACTCCCTCTCGGAGCCTGTCTCAGCGGCTCACAGCCGGAAGGGTAACACCAGGGGGAGAAATAGAAGGACTCCTCTCACTACTCCCGAGAAGCGTGGGTCTTAGGAAAGAGCCATACCAGTGGCCCACGGACTATATATAGATTCATAAACTCTGCAGAGCGTGTACTCCCGTAACCACAAGATCACTATCATCGGCGGTGCCCCGCCTAAGCTGATTCCAGCTGCTTTCTAACCGGTGCGATGCCACCCTACCACTCAGTACTGGGACATCCCGGATAGGTACCACCGGCACACTGAGACTGTGAGACATAGTACCGGGCCCCCGTGGTCACTATGCTGTCTAAGGAGGGTGTGGGTCTCCACGCCCGTACCTCCCGACACTTTCTGCTAACAACCTAGTAGTAGTGGCACCGTCCTAGCTAGTCAGACATCCGTCTCCCGCCCATTCAAGAGCGAGTGGTGAGCACGTAAGTCCCAAGGTTCCGGTCCTCAAGAGATATCAGGTCCTAGGGGGATCAGACAGGATTATCTTCTCTTTTGAGACTACAACAGTCTGTGCTACAACAGCACCTCCTTCCCGGGGCTTCGCTCCACGAAGGTTCTCACCCCCGGGATCTCCTTATGCATCACAATGTGCCCGCCACAAGCACCTCACACGGGAATGCCCAGAACACATCCCCCGGCAAGACTCGCCCACATGGCTCATCGTAGAATCCTGTCCGATCGACTCAACCCTCACCACACACCCAAGACGCACGCAGCACTCTCCCCGAGTAAAGTGGCATCACGTGCCTTAACCATATGACCATACTCTCCACCACGCATCATCATCACACAGATATAAGCATAGTAGAAGTAAAGCATCATAAGTGAAATAAGCAAGCGTCTAGCCTATCAGCAGGTGTGCAGGAGTAAGGTTGCGACAAGGTAAAGGCTCATCAGGCAGTTCTACCATGCAACCTATCATCAGGTGATATTCATAATTAAAGCACTAGCAACTAGATATTATGCCATGCGTAATAGGATCTACGAGGTTGGGTGGGGTGTGGCACCTGTGAAGTCATCACCGAGCTCCTCCTCGTACTCGTAGTCATCCTCCGCAAGCTGATCCTCCTCTGAAACGAGACATAATAGCCGCGTTAGAGGCTCCTATAGAGTTAACACAAAGAAGCAATAAAATTCAATAACTCCAAATGCACTCATACACAAGCCTATGACGTAGAGCTTATTTTTATGAAAATTTGGACACTTGGTTCATATTTTTCAGAGTTCGTATGAAGAAGTTATGAATTTCTGAAGTTTATTCTATTTTCGAAAAAAGAAAAAGGGCAGATTAACCTGGAGCTGACACGTGGCAACTCCTGATTGGGCCACGTGGCGCGTAGGAACAGTGCAGCCGGGGATGTGCTGACGTTATGCTGACGTCAGTGTCGACGGTCCAGTTAGTGGCTGACAGGTGGGGACCACGGGTCTGGTCACTGACAGGTGGGGCCAGGTCAACGGTCAACGTTGACGGTCTCGACCGGGCCTCGGATGTCTGGACGGGGCTGGTTCTGGGCCAGGTTGGGTCGGCCACTGTGCACTCGAGGGGGGGCGGTCCGGTCGACCCCTCGAGGACGGAGCTCGCTCGGGCGAACGGACTGGCCTCGAGAACGAAACCTCGCCTAGCGAACGGACTGGCCTCGAGAACGAAGCCTCGCCTGGCGAATGGACTAGCCTCGAGAACGAAACTTCGCTCGGCGAACGGGCATGACCTCGAAGACGGAACTTTGTTCGCACGAATGGGAGCCCTCGAGAACAGTGAGCCCCTCGAGACTTGAACCTCTGGCCTCGAGCCGGAACCTCGACTCGGGCCAGGTCCTCGGTTAGAGCCAGGTCCTCGACTCGTCGGGCGGACCCTCGACGAATGTCGGACGGACCCTCGACGTCGTCGGACGGAACCTCGACTTCATCGGGGACCCTCGACGAATGTCGGACGGACCCTCGACGTCGTCGGACGGACCCTCGACTTCATCGGGGGACCCTCGACGAATGTCGGACGGACCCTCGACTCGTCGGGCGGACCCTCGACTCATCGGGCGGACCCTCGACTCGTCGGGCGGACCCTCAACTTGTCGGGTGGACCCTCGACGAATGTCGGGTCATTAGCTGAGCTATGTGGCTGGCCGGCTAGGTGCTCGAACTTAGGGAAATCGACCTCAGGCCGGTGGCGGTCAGCGAGGCGCGGCTGCGGCGAGGCTAAATTCGCCGGCGAAGCCGGGCGTTGGTCTCCATCTTCCTTCTTGCCTTTCGATTGGAGAAGCTGGGATCTCCATGAGCTAGCTACCGGGGCTAGTCGAGGCACGGCTCGGCGGCCACGGCGGACGCTCCGACGGCCAGAGTCCGGGGAGGCCGGAGCTGCAAAAGTGCGTGGCTCCAACTGTGACCCGTGCCGGCTCCTAGAGGTTGCCAAAAACGTGCTCTAGACTACAGCGAAGCTATCGGTCGCGGTAAGGAAAGAAACAGGGGTAAGGGGAGCAAGAACGTCGACGGTGTACTGGTAACGGCCATGGCCGAGCAGGGCGAGGGCGGGGATGCTTACCCGCGTAGCGACGGTCGAGGCAGGTGACGCGGGCTTGGTGGCGGCTCGGTGCAGGGAAGGCGAAGCCGGGGCGTCGAGGCGGTTATGCGGCGCTCCCAGGTCCTCCTCAGCGCGCGGACGGCGGCGGCGGCAGCAGCGCTCTAGCTCCGCCTCCTTCCTGCTCCTCCCTTCTTCTCTCTCTCTCGCTCGACTGATCTGGCGGCGGGTCTCCACAAAGACGGCGGGGCGATGGGGAAACCCTAGAGGCCAGGGTGCTCCTCTTTAAATAGGCACGGCGACCGGCCATGGACGGCTGAGGCAGAAGATGCCCATCGGACGGCTGTGCGCGGCCACGATTAGGGTTAGGGTTCGGTGAAGCGCGTTGTAAGCAGGCGGTTAGATGGACGGCGCGGGACGTGGCTGTACTCGGGCCGACGGCGGAGGCGCGCGGTGCACAAAAATGGTGCGACGGACGCGACGCGCGGTCGACCAGAAGTGGAAAAAGGTGGAAGCTGACAGGTGGGGCTCGTGTGTCAGCGAGACGGGGCGGCGAGCGGCGGAGACAGACCCATGTTGGGCCGTCCTGGTTAACTAGGCCGCGGCAGCGCGTGGAGCAACGCGCGAGTGTGACTGGGCCGATGCTCGAGGCAGGCCGGTCGGGGCCTCGAGCGGGCTGGCAGCAGCGCAGCAGGCCGGCTGGGCCTCGAGCTCGGGCAGGCAGGCCGGCGTGCACGCGCGTGCGCGCGCGAGCGAGCGCGTGCGTCGGCGGTCGAGCGCGCGGCTAGGCTGGGCCAGCACGGGGGGGTCGATAGCAGGCCTATATATATACATACATTAAAGGTTATTCGATTTTATTAACATCACATAAAATCGAATAAGAGGCGAATCAAACTCTGGTTATTTAAATGCAATGCTCGGGCTAACGTAGGGTGCTATTTGTGCATCTATTGGCGGGTTTCCTATATGACATCCATCATACACTGGTAAACTTTAGAAAATTTTTTTGAAAGCCCGTATTTTCGGTGACCGGATTTCTAGGGTTGTTACACAGTGGGGGAGGAGGATTCTACCGGTGACGAGCTGGAGGATTCTACCGGTGACGAGCTCTCCGAGCTCGTCGATGGGGAGCTCACCGAAGCTCATCCTGGTGTAGCGTCGGGGAGGAAGAGAGGGAGTGCCGGGGAGAAAGCTGTTGCCACAGGAGATGAAGTGAAGTGGTGGGCGGAGCACAGGAGGGAGTGCCGGGGAGGAAAAATGGTTGACGAGCAATAATTTAACTAATAAATTTTAATTATTTATTATAACACAATTTGTAATTAAATCTACTATCTAATTATCATAAATAATACACAATAAAAGAGAATGGAGGGAGTAGTTAAAATGTAAAATATGACACATTGGTGCTAACACGTACTTCAGCCCATATTTTAGGAGCTATGGTTATTGGCCTTATAAACACTTCTCAACCACATTTTAGTGGCACTTTTTTAGTGGCCATACAATAGCTTCAACTCATCTCCATTGAGCATGGTGAACGGAAGCGAATAAGGTGGCGCACGAAATAGTTAGAGTAGCTTTATCTTTGAAAGACAATTGTATTTGGGTCGATGAACCCGTAAATTTTCTTTTTAAAGCTATTGTAAATGATTTAATCATGTTCAATAATCAATAAAGTGCGCTTTCTTAGAAAAATAAAAAGGTCCCGTGATCCCGTCCATTATATCAGATCGATCTGCAGGGCACCCTGCTGCTCCTGTTGCATGCATGTGTCCCAGAATACTACTTGCTGTACAAATTAAATAATAACAATAATAATGACGAGCAGAAGTAAATTAAACCTGACTGACCAAATAATAATAATAATCCTAAAAGCTACTTACTAAGCGCGCAGGCAGCGGACGCATGGTACGCACATTTGCCCCACCGTCCGATCAATCCCCTGAAGCATGCACGTCGCATATTAGCCTGTGCCCATCCACCCGACCCGCCGAAGCCACTCAACCACCCGCAACACTCAGCCTCTTCGTTGACTCCGTCCTACGCGACCGTGTACGCATCTCCCTCCGTCTCTCTTCTCTCCGACGACCGGCAAGGGCGAGCATCTCACCGACGACTAGCAAGTGTCGACCGGCGTTCACCTTGTCCTCCCCTACGGCCCCACCGTCTCCTCCCCGCGCCACACGACCTCCACCGCGCCCGCGCGCCGCACCGGCCATGGTGGATCCGGTGGCGACACTGGCGGCGGTGACCACGAATCCATCAGATCCGGGGGGTGCGGCCACGGATCCGTCCGGATCAGGCCCAGGTAGGCCTTCTCTTCCTTCCCTCTCCACTTTCCTCTTCCTCCTCCTCCTCCAACTCCTGCGAGCTAACCGCTTTCTTCTCCAACTCCGGTGGGGTATAGATGCCGGGAAGACAGGCGGTGGGGAGGCAGAAGGGCGGCTTAGGGAGCCTTGGTAGTAATAGGATCTACGAGAACTTCTGACGATGACGTTGGAGAGGGGAAGAGGGCGGCCGCCGCGGGGACAAGGGTTTGCCGGAGCTTCGTCGAGCTAGGGTCG
>CM041632.1:63587832-63624946 GCA_023333625.1 Bothriochloa decipiens
TGGACGCTGTTTCGGAGAAGACGAGGGAGGAGGGGACAGCGGACACGTGGCGCGTGTGGACGGGTGTGAGCAAATTAAACCTGACTGACAATTGCTACTATTTGGCACTTGCGCACACTGTCGATGCATGCATAAACAGATCGACAGCATATATGCACGTTGTGCGACTACTACATCATGCATGGTGCCTGCAGATTGCAGAGGCGCCGCCGTACGGCAATGCTTGTTGCATTGGCGGATCCGATCCGATCCAATCGACCTGCCGGCGGAAATCTCTCTGCACCGGCCTAAATAATGGATCGGACAAATGGGAATGATGCAATACAACACCTGCTGATTATTAGTAATCAATTCGCGATAACGAGGCCATCTCCAATCACAAGTGTCGGTATCCCCCTGTCGTCTCTGCCGACGATCGCCAGCAAGGGGAATACAAGGGGAATGATAAGGAGCGCAGAATGCACGGTGATGAAATTAACCTGCCGTACGGCTGCTAGTGGTGTCAGACCAACCGGCCGGCGGCGATGGCGCCGGCGACCGACCGCGAGGCATTTAAAGTTCGGCGGATGCATTCAGTGCAGTCACGTACGATCCATCGACAAGCGGCTCTAGTAGCTAGCTTGTCTTTGTGTTGCGTCTTCAGAGAGCTGCGTGCTCAACTCAATGCGTTGGCGTTGCGTGGTAGTACCAATCTGGCCACTCGATCCATCCATCCAGCATAGGTAAAAGCCAACGTATCCTATGCAAACCGGATAAGCCATGCAAATTGAAAACTCTCAATCTGGGGGGTAATTTTACAAATAAACGCCCGCCTGCCCTTAGTCCCTTTTGCAAAAAAAAGGCCCCATACGCCGAGCCGCCGATTGGGGACGGTCGCCAGCACACTCAGTCCGTTTTCTCCCCCGACGCGATTGGGTACTGTCGCGAGTCTGAGTCCTCCAGGCGGCCGCCGGAGGAGCTACCCTACAGGAGGAGCGTCTCCGGAGGAGGAGCCGCCCCCTTGCGCTCTTGCCCTCTGCCGGCCCGCTCACGCCGCCCCCCGGAGGAGGAGCCGCCCGCCGCTCACGCCGCCCGCCGCGGGGCTCCAGCTTCCACCACGACCAGGCTCCGCCGCGCCAGGCCATGGCTACCCGTCTCCACCTCGCCCGCCACGACGCCGTGCCGGACGGTCGCGAGTCCTCCGTTCCTCGCCGGTCCCGGAGTCTCCGTCGTCGAGTCGGCTCTGCCCACGACGGCCACGTACAGGAGAAGCACTGCATCACGGCCATGCTCAGAGTTGTTTTTCATACAGAGCTGTTTCTCTCCTCGATTCAGATGCAGCTGGTTGCCTGAAAGTGATCTGGTGCTATACAGTAGTCGAGTTGGTGATCTGTGTTGCCTGAAAGTAGTCGAGTTGGTGCTATACAGTAGTCGAGTTGGTGATCTGTGTTGCCTGAAAGTGCAGGTTCTGCGACCATGAAGTACATGTAAAAACTGTATCTCAGTTGCTCGGTGCTGTGTAATGCCAATGGCAATTGTGCCTTCTGTGTGTAATGCCTTGTGTCGTCTGAAGATTGAAACATATTGAGAGTACAGACAGTGCTTTTGTGGGTTAGCCAATGTGTACTGTGTGGATGAATTTGTAATGGAATGAACTGAAATCGATTTCAGCTTGCAATGTCTATGGTGATCTCAAAGTGCATGGTTTCAGCTTTCAATGTCTTAACAGAAAGTTTAGACCTTGTGCTAAGAAAATGCAGATTGCAATGCTACAAAAAATTGACATGTGCAAAAATATTTAATAACATAGACAGTAACAGTTCAGAATGGAGAACTATAAACTTGAAATAAAAGTAAGCATTCCAAAATGTCTTAAAAGGTTACACAAACTTGAAATATCAACCAACAACATTATTTGGGCAATTATGTGCGTCATGATTCGCTAATTGCTTGCATTTTCCACACATCCGTTTTCTGGGTGCCTTCGTCTCCTTGCCCTTCTTAATTCTTTTGCATCGCCCTTTTGAGTTGATATCATTTGGTGGATGTATCTCGACTTCTTGTGGAATTTTGACCACCAAGGAATGATTCAAACTCATCCTGTTTATTAACTGTAGCAGCAGGAATGATATTTTGGAGAGGTTCTACAAGGTTTGATAAACTAGAATATAAAAATTTCATTCCTTGTTCAGAGTTCTTGGCCATCTGGATAAGATTTTCAAACTTGTTGCGTGAATCTGAAATTTTTCTCCGCATTGCCACCTCCATAGGATCTTTAGCCTTTTCATCCAGAAGGTTACCTTTGTCATCGAAGAACAGTTCTCTATGAAAATAAAGACCCGATCAGCACTATTGCACATAGAAAACAATATGTCCATAGAGAACAAAACAGCCGTGTAAACTCACCT
Organism: Bothriochloa decipiens; assembly: GCA_023333625.1. Lineage (NCBI taxonomy): Eukaryota > Viridiplantae > Streptophyta > Magnoliopsida > Poales > Poaceae > Bothriochloa > Bothriochloa decipiens. The sequence continues at coordinate 63,590,220 of CM041632.1, forward strand.
TTTACACCTTTTCTCCCACCTCTTAATAAAATAAATCGATGGTATCTCATTTTGCTTCTTGCCTCTAAGCACTTGAATGATACGACGACATGGGATGCCATTGGACTCATAAATTTACAGGAGCACATACCAAACATGTTCATCTGAACCACTCGCTCTTTTCCAGACAGGCTGCTGATGGTGACAATTTTCATATCTCCAGACTCCGAAATCCCTTGAATAATGCAGTGGTCTCTTGCAACTACGAGTTGTTCCTGAAACTTGCTAAAAATTTCATGAGTATATACGACACTACATTGCTTCTCCATGGCCCATGGTGTCATCAATTTAGGATCGGTGTGAAGACTTTTATTGTCCGCTATCAATTCCTCTTGGCGCTGGCACTCCAAAACTGTGTCAAACCTTAGCCAAAACTCAACAAAGGTTAATTTTCGATGAATGAAACGGTTAAAAAAAGAATTTGCACTCTCTGATCGTGATGTAGTCCTCAGGAGTCCTGCTAGAGGTATGTCCATAAAGTATGCTGAAATCCATGATTCTCGCATGTCAAACTTTGTGGAAAACCATTCATTTCCAATGAGCCCATACTTTATCATGATAGAATTCCATTGAGACTCAAACTCATCTGAATTCTCGGAGCCCCATACACACTTGTTTAGTATTTTCTAGAAATCCTCATCATTTCTTATGGTGGGCCCAACCTTCTTAGGTACCTTTTGCATGATATGCCAAATGCAAAGTCTATGAGCTATATTTGGTAGAATTTGAGCAATGGCAGCCTTAATGCTCGCATCTTCATCTGTTATGATTAGATGAGGTGCTACTCCACCCATAGCCTTAAGAAAGGTCTGAAACAACCATACAAATGACTCGATCTTTTCATCAACCAAGAACGCTGCCCCAAGGAAAACACTTTACAAGTGATGATTGACTCCAGTAAATGGCACAAACTTCATATTATATTGGTTAGTAGTATATATAGAATCTACCAAAAGCACATCACCAAAAACACTATAGTTTTCCCTGCATATGGCATCTGCCCAGAAGACACGCACAAGCCGTCCTTGTTTATCCACCATAAACTCATAAAAGAAGGCAGGATTTACTTCCTTCTTTCGCTCAAGTTGTGCCACAAACATTTGTGCATCAGCATCCTTGATTTTGCTCCTCAGGTCATGATAATAGTTCTTGAAATCCCTCAGCGAGCAACCAACATTCTCAAATCCACCATCACTGACTTGGAGAAGTTGAAATGTCTAGGGCGTGCCAATGCTAGCCTTATGACAATTGAACAAAGTACTCTTTGCCCTCTCACTGACGTGACGGTTGGATCTTAGCAAGTGCTTCTTATCTGGCGACACAAAATCATGGTTGTGCTCCTCAACCAATGAAAATATTCGATACTTCTTGTCACTTTTAAGCTTGACAACAATATGTGCTTGACAGCCACATCGGGTTTCCATCACTTTTGATGTCTTTCTTTTTTTTTCCGGATTGATCACTAACATCTGGTATGCACTCCTTTCTGTACCCTTCCCTTGAGCAACAATACCGCTTTTAAAATATTTCCTCATTTTGCTTCTTGTGTTGACCAACACGAAAAGAGAAACCAGCTTCGTGTGCATACGATTTGTAAAAGTTCTCCACATCCGTGAGTGTATCAAATATCATTCCAACCATAGGCTTCAAATGTGCTTTGCAATTATCTACTATATTTGGAGAAGATGATGTTCGTGGTGTGATTGGTTCTTCAAGGTGGGCTCCAACTCCAGCATCGACGTCCATGATGGTCATGACGGCATCATCCCTAGTGGTGGCCTTAAAGGACGCAGAATGGACGGCAACTGCAGGTTCGCCGTCCATGGCATGCGGGGGTGTTAGCAATGGTCGTACTCAAGATGAAAGTCAAGGTGAAAGTCTTATAGGAGAAATGAACCTGCATCGGGGCAGTGCGCGTTCATGGGCAGCATCGAGGCGGCGTTCATGGCCAACATCGGAGCAGAGTTCGTGGGAACCATCGGGATGGCATTTGTGGGCAGCATCAGGGAGTGTTTGTGGCCAGCATCGGAGCCGAATTAGTGGGCAACATCAGGGCGGTGTTCGTGGCCAACATCGGAGTGGAGCTCGTGGGCAGCATCCCAGCAGACGAGTCAGGCGGCCGGTGACAAGGACCGGCGACGCCCGACGGCCGAGGGTTCATCTTCACGGCGACACCAGGCGGTCGGGGGTTCATCTCCATGGCGGCGACCGGCGGCCGGGAGTCCTTCATCTTCACGGCGACGGTGGAAAGAAAAACCGCCAGCGGCAGAAGAGTCAAAGCGACGCGCCAGGCATGACTTCGCCTAGACTCGACTGGACACGACTTCGAGGACACCAGGCGCGATTAGGGGGAGGGGTCATTTGGAAAAAAACACAATTATTAAGTGGACATGTGGGCGTTTATTTGTAAAATTACCCCATCTCTCACCACAGCCATCGGATGAGCATACTGAGGTCCAGATCGAGAGTTTCCAAGTTTGCACAGCTTGTCTGGTTTGCATAGGATACGTTGCCTATATAAAAAAGGTTTTCAAATAGCCATTTCTATAAACCTATTTTTAGATGTGGCTAGATCTAGAGTCATCTCTAAAATAATAAAATTCAAAGCTTTTTCAAACAAAGCTAAATGAAGACATTTTGTATCAATTTTGTATATCAAAGAGATCTACAACTTTGTATTGACAGTGTGGGATTTCAACCTAGATCTACAAGTTTGTAGATGACAACCCTTTTATTAGGAGTTGTTTAGATCATGTAAATTCTTATATTTCAAAATTCATTTTTTTCTAAATTTTTTAAAAAACCTTAGACGAAAAAATGACCTAAATTAAAGTTATATATTTCAGAAGATATAAAATATTGTAAACTTTTTCATTCAAAATAATCTATAATTCCAAAATTTGGTTTGAAGTCCTCAAATCCTGAAATTCATAAATTTCGAATGACAACGGATGGAGCAACAACAAAACCCAATGTTGTACATCTCCAAGAGCCAAACAACCTTTTATTTGAAATTATTTCTTGAAGGAAAACTATATTTGAATTGCACATACTTTGAAATTCAAATTTTTAAAAAGATGTCGGATAGAGAAAAAAACACTAAAGTTGTGGTACCCACAAACATCTACTTCCCAGTTGAAAAAAAAACTCCTTTTATATTTGTATTCGGAGTCCCAAATACTCCCTCCGTCCCAGAAAGGATGTCGTTTTAGGTTTTCGTGCCACAAGTTTGACCCGATTTGTATAAAATACGTACAATATTTATAAATCCAAATAAATTTTTAAAAAAACTAGACTTCAAGATCTTTCCGATGATACTAATTACTTAGCATAAATCTTTATATATTTTAATATAAAATTACTGACAGTAGTTTTCTCGAAAAACGAGAATGATATTTATTTTAGGACGGAGGGAGTATCTATATTAAAGTGAATAACAACCCCTTAGTTACAATGACTTTAGGGTTCGTGCGACAAATTGACCTCTCTAATGGGGGCTTCTTCCATGGATTATAAACTGACATCGGTGGAATTGTTGAACATGCTTAATAGTGTTGCGTCTAATTTAACTACTCTCTATTCCAAATTACAAGTTGCTTTGACTTTTTTTCATCCATTCTGTAGAATGACGTATAATTTGGGACGGAGGAAATATGTATCAGTGCTTGATAGTGTCCTATAACAAATAGTGCTACCTAGCTAGCAAAGGATCGGACCGCCCATTTGACCATCTACACAGTGTTGTGTCTAACTGTTACGTCTGATCGGGTCATCAATTTTTGACCTTGTATATATAGACACAATCGCGGAGCTGGGCTAGTTTCGTTGGTGTCATGCATATCACACGTTCGATCTTGAGCACCTAGAGCTGCATGGCCCGGCGATCAGGCAGGGCGCCATCTGAACAACGCCGAAGAGCGCGACGTACCGGATGATGCATGGCAACACACACACATATATATATATACAGTCCCAAGGACTGATTAATATTCAGTACCCGACCCTCCTCTAGCGTCAGCCCGCCCACCCACCTCTGATCTCGATTCTGCAGCGCGAGCCACGTGAAGAATCCGCATAGGCCGGTTTTTCTAACGTGCACTTCCACGATCTGCTTTGTGCCCGTCCGATTTTACTTTTCTTTAAAAAAATATGACGTTGTCGTTATCGAACGGTTCTGTTATTTTTATTAAATTTAAATTCTGACGTTACTGTCTAGCTAGTTTTTACTTTTTAAAATCTCTGAATGGGTAGAACGGGATTTGTTGGTAAATATATATCCTATTTACGTATGTATAGAAATTAATTTCCTAGAGACTGAAAACATGAATTTACTGTTAGAAATATAGAAAAGATTGGAGAACAAAGGTATTTAAAAGTACGACAACAACTATTGGTTCAATATTTGTTCGTTCGTATACATGGCTGTAGGGATGAGGACGTTATTATTTTAATAATGAATGTCACCATGCAAGATTTGTTAAATTATTGCGTCTCGGAAAGGACGATGAAAACACGGTACCTTTTTTTTTGCCAGCAATGTTTTTCTTTCCAACGTCAGCACACACACATAGCGTTGCTCGGACATACCAAGGGCTATGTTAAAAAAAAAATCACGTCTGGCCTATAAACATGCGTCTAAAATTGTTTACATTACTATAAACAGCAAATTGAGAGGGCACGCTACTTGAAGATACAATATTAATCAAGGCATAAGCAAGTGGTCCAGCAGGCAGCAGATCTATAGAAAGACAGCTCCACAAGGCAATATTCAAGGCTTCTCTCAGTCAACCTTCGTCCTGCTGTAGCAACAAGGAAAACACGAGTGGTCAACAGTTTAATTTAAAAACACCACAGAATAACTCAATTTGCATGGAAAACAAGATATACCAAGGTCACTGTCATAACACAAAGTACCAAGTTAAGGTTGTTACCCTTTCTAAACAGACAAGTAGGACTGGCGCTTTAGTTCCCACATTCGCCAGTTTTCATTGAAAAGTGTCATCATAAGATTTGATTCATCGTGCATGTAAATGACGGCTAACCTACATAATTTGTCATAGCAAAATTAAAGAATATGTCACAGTACAAACTCTTATGAATCTGTGAGTATGGTGAATGCAGAAAATTAGTCTAGACGCAAAGAGAGAGCTAAATAAGTTTCACTTCAACAACATTTAGGGTGTGATTGAACTCTGAAGTGTGCACTCCAAAGCAACATGAAATACTTTGCCACCCATCGAGCAAACAAAATATCATGCTGAAAAGGAAATATGAAGCAGCAGAAGTTTACAGTTAGGAAACTATTTATAGACTACTGACTATGACAAGAAAAATAATTTGTGCTTGTTCACGAGAAACTAATCTACCATGTCTAGTGGTAATAAATAATTATGATTTCACGTGTGAACTTGAAAACAACACGAATTTAGCAGCAAAGATAAAGATATCAAATAGGCTATATGAATCAACACAAATTCTATATCACCTCAACTCTTGGCTTGCAGGCAGGTGCACATGCAAGGGATAATAACAACTGTGCAGAAGACAAGGATAAGCTCCTCTTGACTTCACTTAGTTGTAAATAGTGCATGCTTAGTGGCTATATAGCAGGGGCTGTGGCCTGTCCAATCAGGCAGCTCCGCATGGAGCTCTGGATGCTATGGATACTATGGTCTGCTAGTATTTCTGAATATTAAGATGTATATTGGATAAGCATGGACATTGAGATATTTTGTTTGCATTTGGTATATGTGAAGGTTAAATATGTATCTATATTAATATAAGGTTCTAGCTCAAAAAATGTATATATTCATATAAAGTGACATCATGTACGATCATCCTATTTCTGGAAGCTGAAAATCGATGCAAATGCTTAGTTAGCAAGCTTCATATTGCTATAATTTTCAAAATTTTCTTCTTCTCAATTTTAATGCGAGTCTTAATATTTTTTTATTTTCCACTAAATAATGAATTTAGTGAAAGGCAATTAGGTTCAGAGCTAAAGTTTAAGTACACTGGAAGCTGGCAGCTACCAATGCATACTCACCTTGAAGCACACATATGTGTCAACGCTGCTATGTCTGTCACACAGGTCAGTAGATAGCCACAGCCATCCTTCACTTCATCTGGACCATCGCCAGTGAGAACCAGTATTGATTAGCAAAGAACAATAAAATAAATTGACCATAAGAATTCACCATTTTCCATAAACATGTAAACATGGCTTCAGGAAACCTACTATAGTACTCTAACAGTAAGCTCAAGAACATTTGGAATAGCATAGTATATTGATCTAAATATAGTCACATATACAGACATCAGACAATCAAACTTAGGTCTCCTAACACAAAATTTGGATTAACCGGCGAATTTTCAATAATACATTCTCCACACCACAAAAGGTAGCTTCTAATACCAAAGAGAACATCGAACAGCCAAGGTCGCTTGGATGTGTTCTTGGAAATCATAGAACTGTAGATTTATTCAAGTGCTTTTCCCTCGAGTAAAGTTGATCTGACAGTAGCAGTGCTTGTGATGGCACTGCAGTTTCGTATTTAAATTTCAAAAGGAATAATTAGATTCATACCAAATTTCAAAAGGAATAATTAGATTCATACCATTGAAAGATCTCAATTTTAGAAAAATACCATCAAAAAATGAAGCTTTAGAAAAATAGCATTGAAAGGTTGCTGCCTTGTTGATTTCTACCATTCCGTTTACTTGCCGTGAGGGATGCTCCATCTTCGTAGGTGCTGGAGTTGCCTCCCTCGACGACGAACTTATCGAGAAGTTCGGCTGGCTGCACGAACTGATCTTGGTGTCCAGAGCGTGCGCTGACGCCTGACTCCCTGCACCCTATGCAGCGCGACGAGCGTGACGAGGGCAGCAAGATGCAGCACGGCATGGTGTGCTCACTGAGCCATTCCTCCATCATGGAAGCACCCGCAGAGCAGCCGTGGAAGCCAATCCGTGCCCGTCCTCCCTTCCTCTTCTGCTCGCCTGGCCCATCGCGCGTCAGACGAGTCGATTGCCCGCCCGCTCGCCCGTGACGACGCGCTCCACTCTTTTCCTTCTCGCGTGCTCGGCGAGTACTCGGCATCGCGCGGCTCCATGGGCGCGTCCTCCAGCCAGAAACACCGGCGAGCACACCACGTTCAAGGCCATTGACAACGGCAAGCAGCAGCTCGATGGGGAGACAAGCTTAGTCTGGTGAAGGAGAGAGGAGTAGCTCAGTAGGCCATTTGCCGTGGCTGTGAACTGCAGCGCAGGCTGCTGGACTGTGCCGATGGCCGTGGATTTGGTCATGGCAGCCTTCCTGCGAGTCCTGCGTTCTTTCTCCTACGGGCTAAGTTGAGAAAATCGACGGCAAGTTAACAGAATGGTAGAAATCAATAACGGACCAACCTTTCAATGCTATTTCTCTATACTTGTAGAGAACAATCTACAAGTATTGGCATTCATACACTTAAGAGGGAACAAGGGAATGGAGCAAGGCAGTCAATTAATGAGTCCATAAAAATAAAAAGTACTGATTATATTTGGATGGGACCTGTGAATTGAACTCATCAACAGAAAAAAATTAATGGCAATGCATGTACCTAAACAAACAACCTTTTGAATCCTATATATGCAGATAGAAGATCAGAGGTAGCTACAAGTAAATATATTAGGCAACTCATAAAAGAACAATTGTCAGTTCAGCAAATACCATTGGTGCTGACGAGGAGCTGCTGGGAAGAATTATCAGTGTTTATTGATTATCCAAACTAGATGGAATAAAAAAAGGAATAAAAATACAGGAATCATTCTTTAAGCATACAAACAGTAATCATAAATCATGGAACCTAATAGTGAAGCCAATGTGCATCAAAATAAGATGCACAATCACAAATATTCTATCCTTCCGACGGTCATCAATAAGATAATAAAAATTAAATCACATGCAACCATAAAAACCTGTCAAAAAAAAGTTTAGGTTGGTTGTGCATCAAAACAAACATAATGTAAACCAAAAACAAAGCATAAGAAGAGCAAATCAAAGTAGGAGAGATGAACAAAACTGCTTGCAAGAGAATATAATTAGGTGCATGCAAGATTGTACGCAAACTCTTTTAAAATAGCAGCTCAATCACATAGCATTAGTGGCTCATCAAGTAGCATTAGGGTGTCACAAATTGTGCAAATAAGGGAAAAAGCAAAAATCGTCTATACAACAAGAAAACACGGGACATATAGATTACCAAGAAATGCTCCAGAAGCTTGCACAGGCCAACTGCCAACAGTCCACCAGTGAAGGCCCTAACACCACAGCCCCACATAGTCATTGGCTTCTGGATATTCAGCATTGCATAGAGAAAGAACAAGGGGCTGTAGTCCGAACCCTGAAGCTAAGAACAAAATAAAATCGAAATTAGATAGAGCTGGAAGGGAAACCAGTGCTCAATAGTTGAAGGCTAACAATTCTATTTGCATCACAAAGGGTATGTTCACATTAATTTATAACATTTCCTATACTGCTCATAATTTTTACAAGTCTGACAAAGCAAGTCATAGTTCAGAGCTGAAATAATCACCAACTTGTCACACATGTATCCATCTCACAAAATTCAAGAGGTTGAAAGATAAATTTTAGGGCTGCATTAGACACAGACCTTTAAAGTGAAAAACACATGCACATCCATGACCATTTAATTTAAAAAACATTTTAATAGAACGAGACCAATTAATAGTTGAACTAACAGCGAAATATTCTAATTAGATATCTTTTGCTGACAACACATTGCATCGATCCCAATAATAAATAGAGAACCATGATAAAGAGATTGGTCATACATATTTGGTGCTTCCGTTCTAATTGCTATATGGATGAGGTAGTTATGCTCCTGCTTCTCAGATCTTTCCTGCACCTGCACGAAAATCATCAGATCTGTGTGCAAAATATAACAAAAATATTTGGGATTCAGATATTGCTGTGGGGTTAATGGGCCTTACACATCCGTACTCAATGGGGAGTTCATCGGACGGCAGCATGACAGGTTACCTACACACAACAGAGCCAATTCCGTGCAGCCAAGATTTCAATGCTGCAACCATCTTTTTTGATTGAATGCATGCAACAAAGCATGAGGGAGTATATTGGATTTGTGCTATGTTTACCTTTCTTGCCTGTAACCAGCTGCACAGATATGTTGAGCTCAAAAACCAAACGAGGTTAGAAAGTGGACAGAGAAATCACTGGTTTGGAAGTGACCTGCATCAGATCACATGTTACTAACTAATGGACATCGATGTGATGACGCCCATATGAGTACGCTTGCTATGACCCTTGGGAACATCCAGGCCACAACGACCTGATGGGATAAGGGGAGAATTGTGGTGCCAGGTGGATTCACAAGGGCGGCGAAGCAAGGTGCCAGCATCAACCGTCGGTGCCACCCGCAATCAAATTGCCAGGCGAGTTGCCACTCCTTTCTCTAGGAGTTCGCGGCGGGAGCTGACGATGAATCACGACGGCCACAAACACACAAATTGATATGTGCCCTGTGTTCCAAATCTGCAAAAGAAAAAAAATACAAGAATTAAAATTTATAGACAATTTTTTATGCATATTAACCAACAAACAAACTATACTACAGGAGCTCGCAAAAAATCAAGATTGGGACACAATTTTTTATGCAGACTAATCAATGCTTCGCCTGATGCTCGGTGTGGTGCGACCGGCCATGCATTGATTTAAATGAATAGAAAAGGAATGGAAATTGATCGGAATATGGGATTTACAAATATGCACACACGTACGGGAAAGAAGCAAGCATGCACGGTATACTACTCATCGTGACGGAGTCAGGGGGCAATTCGGACTCCAGGGGCTTGCCGTACCCTGCCAGGTTGCGGCAGAAAATTATCGGTGCCCATGTGTGAGGCGAAGCTGCCACCGAGTGGCATGGCGACCAGAGACGAGGACTGAAACACAAATATTAAAATCTGTTGGATCTGGACGGAGGTATGAAGGGATCGAACTACGAAGGGAGGAAAGGACGCACCTTGATCTGCTCGGTCCTCATCTCGCTCGAAGCTCGCAAGGGGGCGTTGTGGCCCGGTCTCCTGCGTGTTGCCGACGGGATCTGAGGGGGCCGGCCTCCTGCGTGTTGCCGACGGGATCTGAGGGGCTCGGCCTCCTGCCTGCTGCCAGGCCAGCCACCTTGCTTGCTGCCGACCGGATCTTGGAGCAGCACCGATCGAGCTTGGGATGAGGAGCGACCACGGACACGGGAGATACGAGGTGCGCAGGCGAACTCGGCTGCCGAGCCGCCCGTACCCCGGCGAGGAGAAAGGTGCGGATGCATCAGAGGCCGCGAAGGTGAGGGGAAGAGGAGCGAGCTGGGATTGTGGCGGAGGAGGCAGCATTGGGGCGAGCTCTGCTCGTGCGGCGGAGGAGGCGGCGAGCTAGGCGAAATCAGCGGAGGAGGCGATGAGCTGGGCGAAACCGGCGAGTCCTCCCCACGATCTCGAAATTATAGATACGATAAAAAGAGGAGGTGAAAGCCGACGCTACAAGTGCAACCGGCCCGGGGAGCGTACGACGTGAGCCAGGGAAACCGGTGTGGGGGGCGCGGGTCGGAAACCGGTGCCGGTGGGGCGCGGGTCTAGTATTTGGGTTCGGTGAGTTGGGCTCAGGGACTAATTATTAATCAGTCCCAGGATAATATATAGCGCAAATATATATATATATATATGCCGGCATGCAACATATATGCATAATCATTATTATTAATACACGAGTGGCTATTATTAACTAATTAATTAGTTGAAACGACAACAGGCCGGTCCTAATTAACAGCCGCGTTCATCCTAGCTACCTGCAAAAGATATGATCATTCTCCTAGCTAGCTACCTACTGTAGCATGATGTCTGTTCTTCGTCTTCGATTATTCTCTCCCCGTGCGCGCCAGCCCCAGCTGCACAGCACTGCATCCGTCGTCGTCGGAGAATGATGCATGCATGCAGGTCATCACGGCTGATGATCGAAGAAGAAGGCAGTGGCAATCAATGGCAATGCACACCAGAGGCCGGTCGATCATCACCCACGGCTGGTGTGCCGCCGCTTCTCCACCCACACCGGTGACAGCACCGGCGTGGGGCCAACGAACTCGGCCTCCTCGGCGTCCTCCACGTCGTCCCTGCCCACAGGGATCGCGTGCGCATGCGCGTCGCCGGCGTCGGCCTGCTTCCCTTCTGCCATTAATATCTCCGCCGCGGCTGAGTCGGGGTCGTCGTCCTTGCCGCCGTCCCCGTCTAACTCGTCGTCGTCATCTTCGTCCTCCTCCTCCTTCCCCACCACGCGTATCCTCCACACCTTGACGCTCTTGTCCAGCCCGGCGCTGTACACCACCATGCTGCCTTCCACCTCCCCGGCCTCGCCGCCGCCCACGGCCAGGCACCGCACGGGGCCCCGGTGGCCCTCGATCACGGCCAGGCACGTGTGCGCCGCGCCGCCGCCGCCGCCGCCCTTGCTGATCCCCTCGCGCCTCCACACGCGCATCGTGGCGTCCTCCGACCCGCTCACCACCACCCGCCCGCCGCACCCGGACGCCACGCAGAACACCGCCAGGCGGTGGCCCTTGAGGTACCCGGCGTGCGCCGGCCGCCCCACCGTCGCCTCCTTCTCCCACACGTTCACGTACCCGTCCGAGGACCCCGCGTACAGGAAGCACCGCCGTGCGCCGCCGCCTCCCTGGGCGTGGCACAGCGCCAGCGCGTTGACGGGGGACAGCTCGGAGCGGAGCACGATGATGAGCGCGTGCGCCGTGCCGCCGTACACGCGGCGCCACATCTTGACGGTGCCGTCGGCGGAGCCCGTGAAGACGCACCCGTCCGCCTCGTTCACCACCATGGCGTGGACGGGCCCGTCGTGCGCCACGAAGGAGTCCACGCAGGAGCCGTCGGAGAGCCGCCACGCCTTGACGGTGTGGTCGTGAGAGCCGGTGTAGAGCAGCCCCGCCACGGCGTGGAGCACAAGGCAGGACACGGTGTCCCGGTGCTGGTGGTGCGGCCGGCGCTTGCCGAACGGGTTCTGGAGGAGGAGCGACGACTTTGCGGGGAGCGTGGCCGCCTTCTTGGCGCGGACGTGGTCGCACACGGCGGCGGCGCAGACGGTCCAGACACGGACGCGGTGGTCCCTGGCGTGGGACGTGACGAGCGTGCCCCCGCACGCCGCCAGCGCCGGGACGCGGCCGCGGCCGACGTCGAGGTAGCCGCGGTTGAAGCACCCCGGCGCCGCCCACGCGCGGACGCGGCCGCTGTCGGACGCCGTGAACAGCACGCCGCGCGCCACGGCCAACGCGTGCACGTCGCCCTCCAGACGGTGCAGCGCCGCCAGGCAGTGGTAGATGGCGGCGGGCGAGGGAGGGAACCGGAGCCGGCCGTGCAGCGGCGACTGCACCCACGGGGAGCAGCTGCCGGCGCCGGCGCCGGCGTGCATCTGGTGTATGGGCGACAGCGGCGGCACCTCGACACCGAGCCCGCCGGGCACCGCCGACGACATGCTCAGGCGCGCGGGCTCCGCTGCCTCCCGCGCAGGCGACCTCCCGCCTCCCCCGCCGGCGCGCGCGTAGTACTGGTGCACGGGCGTGTGCGCGCCCGGCCGCGACGACTTGCGGTCCTCCTCGAAGAAGCTGAAGCTCTTGCGCCGGCCGAAATCCATGGCGATTAATTGGCGGGCGAGCTCCGATGGAGCAGAGCAACGCAACCCAACGCAAGGCGGGGCAAGCTACTACCACTACCACCCTGGCGCCGTCGATCGGCTCTCGTCGTCCCGGCGGCCGAGCCGGTGACTACGAGCGATGAATTGAAGGAGCGTTAGGCACAAGCGAACACGAGCCAGCCTAGCATCGTCGTCGCAAGTCAGCAGACGTATAAATTGACATATAGATGCGGAGCGGACGACGGAGGAGGAGGTCGATCGACGGGACGGGATGTGGTACCACGGCGGGCGCCATAAACGACTACTCGGGGTCGATCGGGTCCCCGCCGGCGGAGAGAGAGAGAGAGAGAGAGAGAGAGAGAGAGAGAGAGGAGTTACGGTGGGCGGAGCTCATCAGTTAATGGCGGCTCCGTCCTACGATTTGATGGAATGCCATTGCCATGTACGTGGACCGTAGAAAGATATGGTGGCTCGGAGATGGATGGATCGCCATCGGAGATTACGTGCACGTGGCAATGGAGAGGACGGATGGAGCTGCGTGCTGCAGACGAGGAGGATCGCTCGCTGGGATCTCCATGGACCACCGCAAGATTTGATCTCATGCAGCTCGTACGAGAGCAGAGGAGCGATGAGCGGTGCACTGCACTGCATGCGAGTCTCTGTTCGTACCATCTGCTCAGCTCTGCTCGTACGGTTGCCGCCATTGATGGCCACGAAGATGCTGGAGCTGGACTGTAGTGGTATGTTTAATTTATTCACTGCAGTGCCTGTGCCGCTGCTGGAGCTGGACCCTGCATTTGCATATGATAGCTGGAATTGGATGCATCCCTGACTGACTTCTGGAGCTCCCACATCACATCAACCTACCGATCGACGCCATAGTAGCTTCAGACTTCAGTGAGCATCCAACTATTAACCTCGCCCATGCGTATTTGACAAATGTACTAGCATGATTCATCATCAACCATGGTGATACTGTGTGTAGTACGTGCGTTCATATTTACTAGCTTTGATTTCCTGCATGCACATATACTACTACAACATACATATTGATACGTAGTACAATGTAAAAAACTGTTCTTTTGTAATGCGATCATGCAAGGTTTTTTTCTCTTTCAAGAGACGATCGAGAATTTATTAGGAGATTAGCAACCGCGATGAGGCAGCCGTTTGTTTATACTTCACTACTAGCAAAAATATGCAATGAGGATATTAATTGAACACTCCGTGCACTAAACTACTTTCGTCATTCCAAATTATAAGTCGTTTGGCTTTTTTATCCTAATGACCAATTGTCTTGTTTAAAAAATTTGCGTAAATATAGTCAAATTTATGTCGTTCTTGAAGAACATTTATTGATAAAGCAAGTCACAATAAAAGAAAAAAAATAATATTTTGTACAACTTTTTAAATAAAACGAGTGGCCAAACTTTATGTAAAAAAATCAAACGACTTATAATTTAGAATGGATAAAGTAGTTTATACTTAACCACAATGCGAGAGCCGAGATCGATGCTGAAAAGAGAAGGGAGAAGCTCGGAGATAGCACCAATTTGTAGAATGCAGCTAGCGACGACAGAAGAAAAAATATCCCAGCATTGATGATTTTTTTTTTTCACTCTTCGATGTTCAGAGTGTGCGCGGAGGAGAGATGGGGAGAATGAAACTGAATATACTCGGAGAAGGAAAAAAACATGTGGACCGTGAGGGGCACAATCATATTTTCTTTTGGGCACTTTTCCTATTCTCTAGGCGTTTGAAATTAGGCTGACGTTCAGGCGATGTGGTGGCCATCGATTGTGTCTTTGAGACTCAGTGTAGTACTGTACACATGTTCTCATCCTTGAACATGAATCTGAGGACTGATGACTGTTGCCTGAAATGAAACTATATTTCACGCCCGTAAAATATAACAGAACTCGTCTCCACTCCACAGCAATGGTACTCTTCTCCATGTTTCTGCACACATATGCATATGGTCAGATTACGAGGTGAGGACATGTTTGGCTTTGAAAACCTAGAGAAAGGTGCTTGGCCCAACCTGTTAGGGTTAGCCTTAAATCAGCAATTGATGGTGGTGGTGCACAACCCACTGTGTTGTGAACTTCGGTGGACTTGTACCCAAGGGGCGCTGGCTTGTAGGTATAACGAGCTGGACCAGATTTCGTTACGCACTCTAGTACAACCGCCCAGTTAGCTCTCCAGACTATCGATTTCCGCACTCATGGTCACTACATCCTGTTTGCTCGAACTTATCAACCCATCCTGTTTGCTTGAACCCAGTGAAAATAAATTTAACTTGCTGATGCTAAACGGTGCCAAATTAGAACCACTCCATTCGGCCATGAAGTGAGTGCATTGCATTTCCCAGTGAAAATAAATTTAACTTGCTCAAGCAATTTGTAGTGCAAGAATGAGAAGCACGCAGCGCTGATCCTATAGTACTACCCAGGCAAGCAATTTAAAATCTCGTCTGCGCCAAGTTAAGTGAGTGCATTGCACGCGCTATGCAATATAGCTGTGGTAGTACATCAGGACCATCCTATGTATTTTCGCAAAAAGGACCAGCCTATATAGCTTTGCTACTCTGGACCATGCATGATGTTGGAAACAAAATTGAGGGGGACGTTTGGCTTTACGCTCATAAATATAGAGATTTTGATGAAAAAGCATTCTCCAACAACTTCTTCAATTCTATTGCCAAATATAGATATCTTTTGTTTTAGATTCTCGCTAATCAAAGATGGAGATCGAAAATGGCTTCGGGGTGCTCACCTTGGCACCATCGTACCAATATATTGTGCCAAGCCAGCACTAACATTCAGGTCGTCTGATCGAGTCATGTTATTAGTGCTTTTTAAGATTGGGCATTGAAGAATTGATTGTAGTCCACGTGGCCATCCATGGATCGAGGTTTGATGGGATGGTAAAACGGCCAGTTCGACTGTTTATGGGATGGAAAACGAGACCTTACATACTAAGAATTACAAGAGAGAACTCAAAAAGGAAAATCTAAACCACCCGTGTCCCTTTACCATGTCTCAAATATCCCATGTTAACAAGGTGGACCGTGGTCATTGTCTCTGATTGCCTCTCCTTGTTCCAAAAGCTCCAATCAAATGGAAAGGATCACTCTCTGATATCGTCTCTCATCCATGACATCACATATAAATATTTTAATTATATAGCACAAAAAATATCATTTCATCCATTTTTATGATAATACTCTGATTTTAAGCTATGAATACTAACTATATATGTAAAATTATTGAAAAACTATTAGGACATACAATACATACATATATTTGTCACATTTACCAGATGTTACCATACTATGCAGGCCCCCTTAGTCACAAAGTTTTTGGTTTTTCTCCTTAGTCAAAGGGAGAAAACGAGAGCTTACAACGTGAGAAAATAATAATAAAAACAAAAAAAGAAAATATGAAGCACCCGTGTTCCTTACCCGGTCCGGCCGGTTGGTGGCGCGGTGGCCTCTCGCGCTCGCGGTCGCGGCCCCCAAAAGCCAAAACCCCCCGCCCGCCGCCGCCGAAATAAAACCGGCGCACCTCTGGCGCACGCGCGAGCCATGCCGCAGGTGGCCGCCCCTCTCCGCCTGCTCCTCCCCCTCTCCCAAACCCTAGCGGCGGCCCCCGCGCCTCTCCTCCACCTCTCGCGCCGCCTCCTCTCCTCTTCCTGCCCCCGCGCATCGCTCGGCCGCGCCGCCAGCCTCCGCGCCCTCGCCTACCACCGCCGCCGGCGGCACCTCGAACCTCCTCGCCGCGGGAGCAGCACGCTCGGGAAGGCGCCCGCCAAGGAGGAGATGGACAGGGAGGTGGCGTTCAATAGGAAACGGGCCGAGGGGAAGGACGGCGCGAAGCGTGGGAGCATGGAGCTCAAGACCCGCAGGCTCAACCCCGTCAACACCACCTGCTACGTGCAGGTGAGGGCCTCACTGACTTAATGGTTTCACTTCCCACAGCGCCATATCTGTGGATTCACTCTGCTTACTTGGCGCCATTTACTAGTTTGGGGTTTATTTGACGAGAGATTGGACCAGACCATGCGTTCAATTTATAAATACCGTGTATTAGTAGTTCCAGAGGACACATTTGCATTGTTAGCCTAACAATTTTAAGCATGAACAAAGATACAAACCCAAACTGATAGCATTGCAGGAGTAAAGGTAGCATACAGAGAATCCAAACCATAAGAGTTATTTAAATCATAATCTGTTGAACCGTTCGGATTTCACAAATTGAAGATACTTCATCAATGCGCTCAGTCACTAATAACCATAAAAGTTTAGCATAATCTTTGATATTATATAGTAATATTTTGTAAATCATGCATTCGATAACCCAACTGCTGGTTGTGGCCTCATGGTGTTGTCCCATTAGTAAATCACTGTATTGGTTGCACTAAGCAATTAGTGTGGGGCAATTTCTTCCCTTGAACTAGTTCATGGGAACGGAAACTATTGTTGTTTTGGTCTTCATTCAGTCACAACACTCCTTTGTTCTTGCTGCGCAGATACTTGGTACAGGAATGGACACACAGGACACTTCACCTTCTATTTTACTCTTCTTTGACAAACAAAGGTTTATTTTTAATGCGGGCGAGGTATGTTCTGCTCTGATCTGGTTCTCATATTTTTTTTTTCGAACAAGCTAATAATTGGTTGCTACCTAAAACGTAGCAAATATTTGTATAGTTAGCTGAAAATAGAATTTTATTTCTTTATCTTTTGTGAGGTATTGCAGAAAGGATTTTGAAAACAAGCTGCAGCGAATATAAGATTCAACTTAAAGATCTGGAGAAAGTTCATCTTGCTTTTGCCATTTTGTGCTGATTAAATTCAAATCTTGCCATCTGACAGGGTCTTCAACGTTTCTGTACTGAACACAAGATAAAACTATCAAAGGTATATTATTCGAACCCCTTCCACCATGGAAAACACACTGACATTTATTGTCCTGTTTTTTGACATCTAGTCTTATATCGTAAATTGCTAGCCTGCTTACAAAACAATCCCTCGTTTCCCAGATTGACCATATCTTTTTGACTCGCGTGTGCTCAGAAACTGCAGGGGGCCTTCCAGGTATTGTTTCTAAAACCTTCCTCTTTACCATCTAACATAATTAGTTGGGTCTACTTGATGTAATGATATTATACATCATGACATAGCCTTTTTTATTATGGTATATTGCAGGCCTGGTGCTAACTTTAGCAGGAATTGGAGATGAGGGCATGTCGGTGAGTTTACATGGTTTCTTTTTCTGCGTTTTTGCTGTCAACAGATGCATTCATGCATCCAGTATTAAAAGTGTTTCAACCAACTAACTGTGGTCTTCTTCCTGCTAACTGGAAAACAGGTGAACATATGGGGACCTTCTGATCTTGACTTTTTAGCTGGGGCAATGAGATCTTTTATCCCAAATAGAGCAATGCTTCACACACACAGCTTTGGTACTGACCAAAATGCATCTTCACCACAATGTAAAGACTCCATTATTATTCTTGATGATGAAGTAGTTCGGATATCTGCAATGTTTGTCAAACCATGGTACCATAATGGAACTGGTAGTTCAAATGATAGTGATATGAAGCCTGGTGATACTGCTATAGTATATGCCTGTGAGTTGCCAGAAATTAAGGGAAAGTTTGACCCATCTAAGGCTGCTGCCCTTGGCCTTAGGCCTGGGCCCAAGTACCGTGAACTTCAACTTGGGAATTCTGTGCAGTCTGATCAATTTGATGAAATGGTTAGTCATGAATAAAACAATATTTGTTATGTTTGTTATCTTTTTGTAGTACCTTCTCTTTTCAATGAGGCTTTTGCCATCTAGCTGCCTTTTATTGACCTAGTTTTGTTGGATTTTTGGAGTCTGTTTAGCTTAATATGGCATTGGGATGACATGACACTAGATAGTTGCTCTTTCCTGACTACACTATGGAAACATATGCTAGTTATCCTTGGACTCGTTAATTTTATATGGCTATTTTAACAGACTAAGGCTTATCATAAATTTTAATAGTATTGTCACTTTTGAGAATCCTCTACTTTACGATTATTTAAATGCTATAATGTAAGTTTTTAGTATAAGTTTGATGTTTGAACAACAATTGCATGAACCATTTGTTCATTTATCTAGTTTGAGTTTATTTTCTAAAACTCCTTGTGTTTTGTCAATTAATGTCTAGGTTCATCCAAGTGACGTTCTTGGTCCGTCAATTCCTGGACCAACTGTTGTTCTGGTGGATTGCCCCACACAGTACCATATGCCAGAACTTTTTTCACTGCAACCCCTTAGCTGCTTTTATGAAGATTCTCCAGAGCAAAGTGGCAAGAAAGTAAATTGCATAATCCACTTAGGTCCATCATCTGTGACTAGATCTGTTGACTATCAGAACTGGATGAAAAGATTTGGCGCGACACAACATATCATGGCAGGACATGAAACGTATTATTCAATTCTATTTTCCTTTTCTTGGATGAAGTCCTTCTGGGTATAGATTTCCTATGTCAGTTTGAACTGATTGACACTGCATGCAAATCCAAAGTTAACTACTATGTTGCTGAATAAAAATGAGGCGAAACGATTATGTTCATATATGTTAGTGACCGCTGCTTCTTAGGGTTAAATTTTCCATAATGATATGGGAAAAATACACTGTATGCCACTGTTTAAGTTGTATTTTCAGCTTGTGCACTGTTTTTTTTTTTTTGGCTGATTGGCCTTATGCATTTTTCTGTTTTTTTTTATGCATGCAGTAAAAACATGGAAATTCCTATCTTGAAAGGTAGTGCAAGGATATCATCACGCCTCAATTTTGTATGCCCCCAGCTCTTCCCATCCTCTGGATTTTGGTCTGTACAACCTTCAAATGATGTCATGGAGGATGATAAGGTAAGGTTCCAGTAGCCTATATAATGCCTTGAAGGTTGAATTACTGCTGTTTATAAAATATTTTGTTTCCTTTCAGAATGCTTCATTGGAAGCCTGTGGAAGTGTGTCTGCGCAAAACCTACTAAAGGTAATTTTGCTCTTTCATCCTTGCTGTATCACACCTGTTATGTGATCACAAATGTATTAATCTGGTGTTCTGATTGGGACTTTGATGTCATTTTTTTATTGAAATCTTAGCGAAACCATTAAGACTGGGAAGGTAGAATGCGTAGATCCAATTGGAACTTCAAAATTTGTTTGGATCTTTTATCATCATTGGTAGCATGTATATGTGGACAATCTTTTACATAAAGATGCATGTTCTTTATCAAAGAAATAGTTGAGACCTTTGTTTTCTTGTTTTTGTTTTTGCACTAAATAAATTTCAAAGTCAATTCCCAGCATCTAATGTGTTTACATTCTAATAATGATGTATAATAATATACAAGTAGGGTTGTGGGGGAAGACTCTTCTTTCAGAGAGGAATGTAAAACAACTAAGGAGGGAATATAGGACTGAATATGGGTGTGTTGTTGAAGTTTTAACTTAATTTGGTTAAGTGCAATGTAGGACTGAATATTCCTTGTTCGAGAAAAAAGGACTGAATATTCCTATCTTTTTTTCTTCAGTTTCATCTGCGTCCGTATGCTCAACTGGGTTTGGATAGATCTTCTATTCCAAACTTGTTCACATACAAAGATATTGTACAAGAGCTTGCATCTGAGATCCCAGAGGTTAGTGAAGTTCCTGAACAGGTTCGCAAATTCTGGCAAAATAATGTGAATGATAAAAATACACTACCACCAACTGGCAATCGTGTGGTTGAAGAACCATGGATCAATCAAAAATCAGATAAGCTAGATGATGGCACTCCTTTTCAAGAAACTGTCTGGAGAAAGCATCCAAAGGATAATCAGGAGACCCCTTGTTGTGTGTTGGATGCAACAAGGGAAGATATGGAGATCACTTTTTTGGGTACAGGTTCATCTCAGCCTTCAAAATACCGGAACGTAAGTGCCATACATATTAACTTATTTGCACGAGGAGGTATACTTCTGGACTGCGGTGAAGGAACTTTAGGACAACTGAAAAGGAGGTTAGTTTTTGCAGATCTTCTAGTAATGCATAAACCATATTAATTATGTTGATGAAAGTCTACTGTCTTTTGTAACAGATTTGGTGTAAGTGGTGCCGATGAAGCTGTAAAGGGTTTGAGGTGTATTTGGATTTCCCATATTCATGCTGATCACCACACAGGGTTGGCTAGAATTCTTGCTCTAAGGTCTAAGTTGTTAAAGGGGATGCCTCATAAACCCTTGCTTGTGATTGGACCAAGACCACTTGAGAGATTCCTAAATGCATATTCAACGCTTGAAGATCTTGACATGCAGTTCCTAGACTGCAGGCATACTTTGAAGCCTAGTGTTGAGGCCTTCCTCAGTGAAAATGATACTGAATCAGCCATACCTCAACTGGACAACACAATGTTCGCCCCTGGAAGCAGAATGGAGAACTACAACCGGAAGCCTGCAAGTCCAAGGGATACTACAGCTCTTGCTAATTTCAAAGAAGCTCTACAGGAATCTGGTTTAGAGATTCTGTATAGTGTCCCTGTAGTACACTGTCCACAGGCATTCGGAGTGGTTTTCAGGGCAATGGAGAAAACAAACAGCGCTGGAAAGGTAATTCCAGGCTGGAAGGTTGTATATTCTGGCGACACACGACCCTGTCCAGCTCTTATAGATGCATCCAGAGATGCCACAGTGCTGATACATGAGGTAAGCTGAAGATTTATTTTTTGTAGTTTTGTCCTTGGGATATCCATGTCTTATTTCTTGCTGATATAAGTGGCATCATTGTTATGTCACAACTCACAACTTCAAATGGCAGGTGGCTTACAAAAACCCCAATATACATATGTTGTCCACACTGCTGGATGTCTTTTATGCTCTGACTAATTCTGGACCACAAGCACCATTGTACCTCAATACTTAATCTTGCAGATATCGTATCATATTGTTAGATGCACAATATTCTCTTGTACTTTGCTAATGATAGATGACATTAAAATATATATGCTCTTAGCTGTCTTTGTAATACTCTATATTTTTGTCAGGCAACATTTGAGGACAGTATGAAGGACGAAGCGATCGCCCGGAACCACAGTACAACCAAGGAGGCCATAGAAGTCGGCACATCGGCTGGAGCATACCGGATAATTCTGACCCACTTCAGCCAGCGATACCCAAAAATCCCAGTTATCGATGAAGTTGATATGGAGAAGACCTGCATTGCCTTTGACCTGATGAGCGTAAACCTTGCGGATCTTCCAGTTGTGCCCAAGGTTCTACCACACCTGAAGATCCTGTTCAAGGACGAGTTGGTAGTTGATGAAGCCGATGAGATCCAAGAGGCTGCTGTATACTGATATAGATAGATAAAATGATGTACATTAATTTTGATCGTCTTGTAGCTTAGCAACATTGATTTTGACCGGAAGCTCCAATCCGATTGAAGGTCGTACAGCCATGTGAGGGAATAAAGTAGAGCAACCGCACGGCTGCATCTGCATGTTTCGGGAGGAACTGTTTGTCCATCCGGTGCAGGATGAGTAGGGCTGTATCATCTGTCCTTTTTATGTTTGCGTCGATTTGACTGTTGATTGTATCACCTGTCTTTTTTATGTTTGCGTCGATTTTGACTGTTGATTTTGTTGGATGATAACAAGGATAAACCTGTGCCCATTTGTAATTCTTTTGATCGGAGGTTTTGTTTCTTGTTATTTTTCCATGACACAGGGGTAGGTTCTGTTTTACAAGGTGAGTTGTAAATGGTAATTCGTTCGTAACGCATGCAACACGTACGTTACGTTTACCTGTACTCTGAAGATTTGTGAATTGTGGGGAAAGCTATGCGGGTCAGGTCAGGAGTAGGCTCTTTCCAACCTTTTTTTTACACGCAAAAGCCTCAAATCTCAGAAGAGGTCAGCGGAAATTCAGCACAAATTCGTCCGATTCATAAGGATTTCATCTCAGGGTACAAACAAATGCAATGGTATCGCAGCATGGCAAATTGGCAGCCACATGACGCAGTGACACGGCACTAGAACCTACTACTCGTGTCCCGTGGGTACTGATTTC
This sequence comes from Bothriochloa decipiens, assembly GCA_023333625.1. Classification (NCBI taxonomy): domain Eukaryota; kingdom Viridiplantae; phylum Streptophyta; class Magnoliopsida; order Poales; family Poaceae; genus Bothriochloa; species Bothriochloa decipiens. Next base: position 63,613,049 of record CM041632.1, read on the forward strand.
TGAAGAAAGCGAAACGGTTGTTGGTTGCACAGGCAGGCAGGCACAAGAGTGGCAAAAGGCAGGCAGACGACCCGCGCGCCATCCTCTAGAACCTTCCACGGTCCACCTCCTCGTCCCGTGCCTTGCCTTGGCTGCCCTGCCTCCCTCTCCCTCCGGCGGCACGGCACGGCACGTCGGCACGTGCCGCGCACCCCCAGCCCTCCCGCTACGCCTCTCCTCGTCGACGAGCGGACGCGGTCCACGCCCTCAACCGCTACCCCCTCCCAATCCCAGATCCCGCCCTCCGATCCGGCCGCGACCGTGGTGGGTTCGGTCTCCCTCCGATCGGGGCAGGCAGCAGCCATGGATCAGAGTCGGCGGGCGGTGGAGTCGTACTGGCGCTCGCGGATGGTGGACGGCGTCACGGCGGACGACGACAAGGTCGCGCCCGTCTACAAGCTCGAGGAGATCTGCGAGCTCCTGCGCGCCTCCGACGCCAGCATCGTCAAGGAGGTCGCCGACTTCGTCCTCAAGCGCCTCGACAACAAGAGCCCCCTCGTCAAGCAGAAGGTGGGTGCCCCTGCCTCTGCCTCTGCCTTGCGCCACCCGGGATCGGATTCGCCTGCCTGGGTTGCCTTGCCTTGTCTTGTTGAGGGATATGCTGCTGGTGAGGACATATCGTCCGACTGTTATTCCTAGCACCATCGGCGCCGGTGGTGTCGTGCTGCTCCCCGTAATCTGATCTGACAAAGTAGGAGTGACTTGAAACGGGTGCTTGGGTTGTTTCATCGTGGGATGATCACAGTCCGATGTGGGAGCCGAATAAACATGTGAAATCTTTGATTCTGCAGTCAACCAGGTGGTGTTAGCTGCGAGGGGGGGATTTAGGGGCGTCTCATTCTCCAAGTTATGTGTCTTCTGGCTACTTGCCCAGTTACTCAAGAGGTTAAGACAAACCGAAGAGTCTATTTAGCTTCAGAGGGGTGCTTTGTTTGTGTATATCAGTATACCATGCCTGAGTCAGGTTTGATTGAGCGATCATTTACGGCGCCTATATGGGCCGTGCGATTGTTTTATCGTGCACTGTCTAATGAATACAAAGTCTGGGCTGGGGATACACATATGAATGGTATAGGCAATGGTATAGGCTACAACAATTAGCAAATGTGATTGTTGGCATTAACAATGGTATAAACGTGTGATTGTAGCTGAGGTTGTTTCTGGTGGTTATCAGAATAGAGTTGGATTTTGGTGATGCTGTGGTTGAATCTGAATTGTCTTCTCTATGTCTGTGATAAATGGTATAAGTTTTCCCGGATACATAACAGGACCTCTCTAGTGATGCCAGTTATTCTCAAGGACATGATAGAGTTTCAGTATCCACTGCATGTACCATGCTAGCTTAATCACATAAATTTGTATAATCATACAAATTTAGAACTAGGACTGCCCAATTCTTTCTTTCCGTCATTATATGGTGGTTGCTGTCTATGGGAGTGCATATGCGTGCAATGGGAATTGTACCTGCATTTAACTTTCATCTTGCTTTTCATGTACATTGACTGTTCGATCTTTTTTTTGGACATGTAGTAGTCTTCGAGATCAATGGTATATGACTCTGTCTATATTTGCTCTCCAGGCTTTACGGTTGATCAAATACGCAGTTGGAAAATCTGGTACTGATTTCAAGAGAGAGATGCAAAGGCACTCAGCGGCTATGCGCCAGCTAGTTCATTACAGAGGCCACCCTGACCCCTTAAGAGGGGATGCCCTTAATAAGGCTGTTCGCGAAACTGCGAATGAGGCTATAGCTGCAATTTTCTCCACGGAGGACCCCAAACCTGTTGTTGCAACCGAAAGTCTTGGCAAGCGCATACAGGGCTTTGGAAATACTAACTACGAGCCATCTAGCGATGACAAGAAGTCTTTCCTTAGTGAACTCAGCGAGGTAATGGGTATTGGAAGTGCATCCATCAAGCAGGGTTTGAGCAACTTTGCTGCAGCGCATGCAATGATGACAAATGACAATGGTAGCACATACAAGAGCCCTAATCTCCGCAGATCTTTGACCACAGAATCTGAAAGATATGGTCGGTATGATCCAAGTGAGATTCAAAGTGAGACCCGTGCCTCATCTGGTGCTTCAAATAATGCAGCCTCTGGTTCTTGGGGTCCAGCTTCCAGTTCTGTACCAACTGATGATACTAGCTCAAGTCAACCAGGGATTAAGACTCGTGAAGAAAGACTTCTGGAGACAGTAGTTACTGCAAGTGGTGTCCGATTGCAACCAACACGAGATGCTTTGCAAATTTTTTTAACAGAAACTTCCAAATTGGATGCAGTTGCCTTGAGCCGTGCACTTGAGAACAAACTGAATTCTCCATTATGGCAGGTGAGTTTATGTGGCTCACTCATTTTTGTTAGTTTCACCCTTTATGATCCTTATGCACAATTAGTCAGTTAATATATAGTATGTCGAAACTAGTTCCGTGCCATGGTACCTAATTATCCTGAAAGCGGTGGTAAATAAATTTATCTTGTGCTGTTGCTTGAAGTTTTACATGTATGCACTTGTGAACTTCGATTAAATGCTACTGTGGGAATTCTCGGAAGTGCAATAAGCTATTCAGAAGTTTGTAATTGCATTTTAAGATATTGCAATGTCAAAGGGAAAACATTAGGCAGAAGAGAAATATGCATTTTGCAGTATCTTTACTGTGGACAGATGGAATAGATCACTATGACTGTTGTTGATGTTATACTGCTTTTGTATTGCTATTAGTGGTTTAATAGAGTTCATAGAGGAACAGCATTGTCAACTCAATGTTCAACTTTCAATGTAGTTGCCATAATCTGTAACTGAACATATGTACAAAATGTGTTGATGCTTGACTTATTGACATGAAAACAAGGAATAACTATTCAAGCATGACTACTGTTGCATTGCAGTTCATGATATGTTTAGAGTATTTATCATACAGGCTGGCAGATTAATCATGATATTACATATTAGGCAGCCAGCAGCAGTCATTAAATTTGTAAGTGGTGTTGTCTGGTTTGTTTGCCTTTCAGCTGGTATTTGTGAGTGGGTTTAGTTGTCCTTGTCACATAGTTTGTTCACTTTATTTCAATAGTTGTCACACACTATTATTTCACAGCTTTTACTTGCTGGAACATATGTATTCATGCTTGTTTGCTTTTTGCTTACCAAAGCATTTTCAGTAAGCCTTCTCCATTCTTCTTTAGTATTCATTGTATTTATGTACTTCCTAGGTTCGCATGAAGGCTATTTGTGTGTTGGAAGCCATTGTAAGGAAACAGGATACTGATCCTTATTCTATCATCACTTCATATTTCATTGAGAACACAGCTTCTGTTGTTAAATGCTCTGAGCTGCCACAGGTTTCTCTCAGAGAGAAGGCCTCAAAGGTGAGTCTGCTTCACTGCTTGGAAAACTGGACTTCTGTTATTATGTATAATACTTCTGCATGCTACTTGTCCATCATCAAAGAAAAAAGAAAATGACTTACCTTCTGTTTCCTTGAAACTACAGTTGATCTCATAGTTTCTGTTTTATATTTTCAAACACAATTTCTTTGTGAAAACTTGTTTCTATTGCCAATCATTGGCGTGTAATAAGATATGTGTTAATTTTCTTAGGTCTTGAATATGCTGATTGGCGAACAGCCTACTGGAACCACAGCAACAAAAGCTGCAGTGCCCACACCTGTTCAGATGCCTGATTTGATTGATACAGGTGATCAAGAAGATCTAGCAACAAGTTCTGGACAGGAAAGCAATGGACAGAATACTGAGAACAGTGCATATGTTTCTTCAGTTGATGATTTGCTTGGTGGTGCACCTATTGCTGATACAAGTGTTGCTGCTGATAGTAATGGAAGCGATCCATTTGCAGATGTATCATTCCATGAGGCAGAGACTAAGGAGACTAATGATCTGTTCTCAGGGTTGACAGTAGAAGAGAAATCATCAGCTGTGCACCATAGTTCTTCATCAAACAAAAATGAATTACCAGATATCTTTGGCAGCGCCCCTGATCCTTTCATCCAAGGTAGTGTTACTGACCAAGGAACTGTCAATGATTTAATGGCTGGTTTGAACCTTAATGGAACAGGCCAGGCTCAGTCTGCAGTTAAAGCAGAGCCCAATATCAACTTCAGTGGTTCACACTTCTTCGATACAAACAATGAGACCAGCCATGTGGCAAGTGCTGCAGCATTGAATGGCATTCTTGGTCAAAACTCATTTTACCAACAGCAGCAGACTCCCTTGCAGTACAGCTTCCCCCAACATATGATGCTCAATCAATCATTTCCTGGGCAACAATTAAATTATGGTGCCATGGGGATTCTTCTTGCTCAGCAGCAGCAGTTACTGCAAAATCTTGGAAATTTCAATGATGGATTTGGGAATTCTTCTTTCAATTCGATGAACAGTGGAAATGCATCTGTGCTTCCAGATATTTTCAGTTCAAGTAATCAACCTCAAAATCATGTTGCAGTGATGACCAGTTCGAAGAAAGATGACACTAAAGCTTTTGATTTTGTTTCGGTATGTATTTCTATCTAGTAATTAGTTTCTTGTCCTGCATTTATTTACAACTTAGAAATTATTTTAGGATATTCTAACGTTGTTGATGCATAGTATCTAATTAAGAATTCAATGATTTGTAAGCTAGTAATAGGTTTATATAAATGGGGTGCTCAAGGTTCTTTGAAACAAGTAGGCTTTTGAATCGGATGTATTCCTCGTTGAAATTTCAAACTCGCTTCATAAGCTCTTAGGCTTCTGGAAGTAGATGGCCCATGGCTGTGTGAACGCTGAGAGAGCCTATAGGCTTGTGTGGACATTGGATGTCGACAGAGGTAAAAAAGTATGATTGTTTAGGGGAAAATGTGCTTGATACTTGATACACTGTGGTTGGGTACATGATCTCTGTAGTGTTAATGTGGGCAATGATTGAGACATGATGAGTTGCAGCTGTGCAGAACTGTAGTAGGAAACTAGCAAAGAATAATGTTAGTTATCTGCATCATCACCAGGCCTGTGAGTGGATTAACATCCATATTTGATCAACCCAGTCCAAAAGTAGTCCAACTAAAGTGAGGCACCTATCCAATCCAAACCACTATCTTGTGCGGAGCATCCAATCCAGTCCATTGCCATGTCAATCCAATCCAGTCCAATCATCCAAATAATTCCTGTGATAGGCTGAGCGCTAGATAATCTGCCATGAGAGAAACTGACACAGTTCGTCCTTGTGGCAACCTGACACCACAAGGACTATGACATAGAGTTGTATAGCTCACTAGCTAGTTATTTTGTATGGTGGGCAGATCTGAAAGCACAAACCTTAATTAACAGGGTCCATACACATATCACAATACTCATACCTTCTTGCTATTCTCACTGAATGCACTAATACTCATACCTTCTTGCTATTCTCACTGAATACACTACTATCTTCTGCTCATCCACACTAGATAGCATTCAAATATAAAATAAAACTCTCCCAAGTTCACAAGCAGCTGACATGTTGATCTAACAAAAGTACACAACATAAACCTACAACCAAAACTCTTCTAGCTAGGCATTAAGCTTAAAGACTATACGAAATAACAAGATGAAGAAAAAGCTGCTGCATCATTTTTGGAATCAGGACAAAGCTAAGTATAGGTCATGAATTGATTTTGCAAAATATCCATATACATGAATAGAAGACATATGAGAAAAGAATGTGTATATTATCAGAGTGAAGTTGCAAAGTATATATAACTTGTATGTTTACCCTGCTTACCTCAGTTTTCACTCCTAAGTCCTTTTTTTTTTTGGCTTACTCATCCAGTTTATTTATATGTCGTTCATGTGCAATCTAGCACATATTCTTTGAAGGAAGAATCCTTTTGTGTTAAAAAGCCTTTTGACTACATAATATCACAAAATATTTACAGAGAATATTCATATAACTATGGGGAGAGACCAATGTATAGTTCTGATGCTACCAAGAGAAGGTTCAGAAATTGCAATGCTTTGTGTAGTATGAGAAATGGCAACAATCCAGTTCCACATTTTTTTAGTACTGCTGTTGCAGTCCTTCAGGAGATATGAGAAGACTGGTCTGAATTCCCTAGACAAGAAGTTTGGTATCTTGAATCCAGGATAACCCATCCCTAAACAAGAAATTCAATTTCTCATTTCTCAAACAGGGTAAAAAACACATGCTTTGCTGATACTGTACTGCCATCCCTAGACAACCAATGGATTTCTGTGAATCCTTGCTTCCCTGGGCAGTCAACAAATTCGCTAAACTAACAGTACATAAGAACCAAACCCACACCTCTGTTCATAACTTGCGCGTGGGTGGGTGGGGGGAAGGAATCAAGGCCCTAGTAATGAGTTGCTAGTAATAATCTTCACATGTTGTTCAATAGTAAGGTTGCTTGCTCGAACTGTTACAATTCTCGCTGTTCCATTGCTTTGTGTCAGTTTTTGCTGCATTTCATTTTATTCTGCAAATGTAGGTCAAATCTTATTAGGAAACTAGTCTTGGTTTGAGCGACCTTGTCTATCTGTTAAATCTGCATGACTAATGATGCTAATCCTACAAATATTTTTCCTAAAATCTTGCTTGGTGCATCCCCTTCTCTTCAGGATCACCTTGCAGCAGCACGTGGTTCAAGAAAGTGAACCAGGAAGCAATGAGCATGTCCAGATGCTTTCAAGAGCTCAAGTGCTTGATGGACACAAAAGCTGGAGACGTCACAGCCTCGCAGATTGGCTGCATGATTCACACGGCTGGATTGGCGTGGATTGGTGTGGGATCGGTGCATGTTTGAACAGATGAGAAGGGTTGTTCCATATGGTTGGAAGACGAGATGTTGTGTTGTACTATGTATTTAGACAAAACTGTTTTTTACGCTGAAAAATAAATTGCATCTTCCGACTTTCCTTATGTTCTGCCATTTTCTCTCTCCTTTTTTCAAGGAAAAAAAAAAGAGTACACTGTATACATATTTGTTACCTGCAGGTTTTATGTTTCTTTTTCTGTACAAGTACATGGAGGATGGGTTTTTTTTTTTTGGCAATTGTAAAGCTTTGGAACGTGAATAAGAGGGTGCAGTATGATACGAGCTGCTACATGATTCTTGCAATGCTGCCTCGTGTTTTCGTTCGTGTATGTATGATTACTTTCTGTTCGACCATTCCTCGTTTATGTATGCATACTCTCCATTCCTATCTTTGTTGCTTTGCCTGTGCTAGACTAGTTTCTTTGACCTCCTTGTTGAAGCAGGTGGCGTGTAACTTTTTATCCGGGCATACGATTTTAGCTGCTGCCTTGGCTGCTCAGCGCGTTTGGGTTGCAGTGTAACTTTTTATCCGAGGCATACGATTTCAGCTGCTGCGTTGTGGCTACCTATCTGTCAGACCCCGGCCAAGGTGACGCGGTGGTCCGACGAACTCTCGTCGCTTCTACCGGAACTACGGAGGGAGAAGAGGCGAGTTCGGGCAGAGGTCTCCTTAGATAACAAGTAAAGTAAGGTTTGGATTACAAATTGGTTGCAAAGTCTGAACGACTTGGTCTATTTATCTGCCTTGACGATCTTCTTCTCAGCACAAGTGGAGCAGGCCCATTCTGGCCCAGCGACCCGGACACTTGCACGCTTGGGCCGACGACCGCGTCTTGGACCGAAGAGAACCAGAGGGTTGCCTGGATGTGGGATGCTGACACTATCGCGTTTGGTTTGCCAAATTTGATTGGTTCAGAATAATCTGAGCCTACTATGATGTTTCATGTTTGATTTGGGTCATTAGCTCATGCCGTCCGTCATCAGCCGACTTGTTTGTTAACTTTTACAAGTCCATCTGTCGGAGTGACCTGATTTCCTTGTAAAAATGACGGATGACCCGATCCTGTATGCATGTGGGGTGAGCTCATGCCAGATCAAGCTAGCCCCTAAACCAACACACGGGTCTAGTGATTGCCTTAGGATGGGGATTCTTCTCCCTTTGTACTATTATAACTTTTATCTCTCTTTTTCCCTCAAAAAAAACTTTCTTCTCTCTTTTTTTTCACAAAACATCTTTCTTCGTTCTTAATGCAATGATGCGCGGCTCTGTTTTATGTTTGAGAAAATAAATATTTAGTTGGCATACTTCTTTTCATAGTTTCTTTTGCAAGAAACACTGACAAGTGGGCCCTATCGACCAGCTTCCCCAACGACGCTTTGCTTTCCCCCCGAAGACATCCATCCGCTCATCTTCTGTCTAATCCTTAACACGCCTAGTCTAACTACTTCTCCTATCACCGATCAAATCGAAAGAAGAAAAAAAATTAACAACGCCGAATCCGCCCGCCCCGAACCACAGCCACTGACAAGTGGGTTCGGAAGCTGATCCCGTATCGTGGGCCCACACGTCACTGGGTGGGGGCGCAGTGTCACTGGCTATGCGTGGCGGGTAGGGACTTTAGGCACGAGCCTGAATAAATCGTCACCGAATCCGCCGCGCAAGCCTTCTCTTCTCTTCCGATCGATCCATCGAAAGCACGCCGACCCGGAGCAAAGGCGATCGCGCGGCGGCTCACCTTCCGCGTCGCCCGCCGCCGACGACATGGACACCGAGTACGTGGACCTCCTCGCTGGTCGCCGCCGCGATCCGACGGCGCGTTTCTTTTCTCGCACGCGGGGGTTTTCTTTTCCCCCATCTTTGGCGAATTTTATTTTTCCTCGATTGAGGATGATGATCGCCTCGGGCTGTCTCGGCTCCTGCAGGTACCGCGCCTTGCAGCAGGGGAGCTCCTCGTCGTGGTGCGCGGCGGACGCGGCGTCGTGGGGAGCCGCGCCGCAGCAGCAGAAGCGCCAGCGATGCCAGGTCGTCACCCTCCCGCCCGTCTCGCTTTCCGTTCCCCAGTTGCCTCCCCCTTCCGGAGCTGGTTGATGCGTCGCCTTCTAGGGCACCCTTTGAAATCCTCGCGGGTTTCCGCTCGCGGCCGGATTTGCGTGTCGTTTAGGGTTTGGTTACCGCCGGGATTTGGGGTTTTTTCCTGTGGCGAAGGGTTTCTCATGGCACTAGGGTTTGGGATTTGGACGCGGCGATTCAGGTGGCGAGGTGTTTCCTGGGGATACAATTGGGGGCGTGTTGGTGCAGTGTGGCTTTTCTTGGGTTGATCGATGCAATGCAGGTCATAAATTTGGTTGATTTTGTTTGTTTATTGATGAATCTAGCATATATATCGGTGATTTTGTTCCTCAACATTGTGTCAGGAGATGACTTTGCTGCGACTTTATTTCATCCTGCAAAGGATTTAAGTTCCAGTGCGATATGCATTGCAGCAGTTGTTTTGGCTTTTATGATAAAGATGCATTTTTGCATTTGTCCTATTCAGATTTTTATTATATTATCACTCATTGGCAATCTATCCACACTGATGACTAATTAAATTTAGGTTTCTGGATCGCGAACAGAACGACCTTACCTGTCCCTTTCGTGCTTTGCTCGGTATAGTTACTGACTAGCCTACTCGTTTTACAGGGTTCTTCAGGCGATCAAGTTGGTTCCAGTTCAGGTAGTTCTCTGAAAATATCAGAACCGGAACCACAGAAAATCCAAGAAGAAGAAGAAGAAGATTACTACATGGAGGATGATTGTGATGACGATGACGATGGCTATGACGAAGATGATTATGACTTTGATGAAGCTGACTTTAACCAGCACCTTGCTGATAAATTTGATGATTTGGATCTTCCTCCGGGCGTGGAGGCCACTGTGCCGTGGTTGCAGAAAATTGCACCCAAGGAAGAACCCAAGGAGCCGCCTAAATCAAATACTGCAGATGAGAATGCAAATAAATATACACAGTTCAAGCAGTTCGACACTGTTCAGAATTTCTCAGACCATCACTATGCTAATAGTTCTCATGAGGTCAGATGCTCAACTAGTATGTGCTCTTGTTTTCTGCTTTGTTTGGGTGCTTATACCTATTCTTCCATGTATATATTGTTTCAGCCAACCAGAGCCTGGTCAAAGAGAGTTCAACATGACTGGAAACTTTTGGAGAAGGATCTACCAGGTGTCTACCCTTGCTTCCTAAGACCAGGCTACCTTTCAAGTCAAGTTATAAAAATTTTAATTATCTGAAAGAAGTGATAAGTTTGATATAATAATATTGTTTAGTTATTTTGATCTATATCTATCTGTAAGGGCCTATATCTATCATCATTGTGTCCCATGCTTTTGTCTTTGTTAAGCACGCAAACTTGAGTGTAATACCCATTTCATTTGTGGTTTCCTCATCTTTGAACATCTTACCTTTTTTGTGTGTGTATGGTCTGTAGAAGTTTAAGATTGTTTCCATGATTTTTTCAGTGTTCATGAAAGTGTTGGACTAGCTATTACTTGCTTTGTGATGTGTTGGACTACCTATTACTTCCTTATTGTTGATCCTACATTGTTTCAATGTATTTTGCTTATATTATAGAGGTATAAATTTTAATGGTTTTCTTCTGGGCAGCATATATATATGTCCGGGTTGCTGAAGATCGAATGGATCTTCTTAGGGCTGCGATTATTGGGCCCAAGGGAACACCCTACCATGATGGGCTTTTCTTCTTTGATATTCACATTCCCTCTGGTTATCCTTCTGGCCCTCCGGTATATATACCAAAAGCTTTGGCATGTTACTATTCTTTTTTTTATTTGTTACCATTTTTGCATTCTCTTGAAACTTTTATCTCTGATTGGGGGGGGGGGGGGGGGGTGTTACAGGCGGTATATTACCACTCCGGAGGACTTCGGATTAATCCAAACTTGTATGAAAATGGAAAAGTGTGTCTTAGCCTGTTGGGTACCTGGAGTGGTAGAGGTTGCGAGAAGTGGAATCCAGCTCAATCAACAATGCTTCAAGTTCTTGTCTCCATTCAAGCTCTCATTTTGAATGAGAAGCCATATTACAACGAGCCAGGCTATGAGGCCTCCGCCAACACTCCGCATGGAGAGCAGGCGGCTGTGAACTACAATGACAAGACCTTTCTGTACTCATGCAGGACTATGTTATACTCACTTCGGAAGCCTCCGGAGGTAATTTGTTTCTAAATTACTGGTCCAGCAAAGTACAATTGAATTTCCACTTGTGCTGCCTTGTAGTATAGCCGAACTGATCCACCTTTGTCTTGTGTTGTCCTCACAGCACTTTGCAGACCTTGTTGCTGGCCACTTCCGGGTGCATGGGCATACTATTCTTGCAGCATGCAAGCACTACATGGCGGGTAATGATATTGGCTCAGTAGTGCCAGAGGATGATGATGAGGACGAGGAAGAGTCGGAATACAAAAGCGGTGATGCTGGAGCATCCAGCAGTAGCAGCAGTGCACCAAAGCCAAAGCCAGGAGTGATCAAGGCAATCCCTCCGAGCAGACGCAACACATCCTCATTCAATTCGAGCTTGAAGGAGCTGTACGAAAATCTTCTGATGGAATTTAATGTGAAGGGTGCCGACACGAGAAAGTTCATTGTTGAGAAGTTAAAGAAGAACCAACCTGCAGCCACCTGAGAAGCATGGAAGGCTGCTGCAGGTAGAGGTAGCAGTAGTAGTAATAGTTCCTAAGGTAGAGACGATAGAGATGAGTCTCTGGAAGTAAGTAGTAGGAACAAGGAAATGGCATAACTGCAGGAAAGCTTTTGTAGATACCTCGTCTCGGTGATAATTGGTCTCTTAGGTCCTGGAACTTGCTTGCTCACATGAAGTAGAGTATGATTTAGCGGTGGTATTGGAGTGGAGTGCTGAAAGATTCTCTCGCGGCACCATATTTCTTCAATCTAAAATCTAATGATAGGTTTACTTTGGACCTCATAAATATATATATATATATATATATATATATATATATATATATATATATA